>JARGYA010000208.1:0-249684 GCA_029204335.1 Mycena vulgaris
GTCGTGTGTTCTACGTAAAGATCGGTAGCTTTTTTAGTCCACAAGGGGTTACCCAAGCTTCGTAGTAAACTGATTGTTCCAATTGTGGGACCGCGTCAGTATAATATATCCTCCTCCTCCTCCTCCAAGATCCCTAACGGATGGCAACCGACATCAAAAAGCGCATCAGTGCTGATGCAATCCCCAACCCTATGAACCAACTGTTATCCTCCGTGGCCAATCGACTTCATATCCATCAAAGAGATGATCTCCCGCCGGTGCCGCTGGTCGTCCAGGTGAGCCGGGGAGCCCGTTCGCCTCTTTTCTCGTACTGCATCTTCTCTCTCGAGTTCGGTTTTATGAGCAGGTCTGTTCTTCTATGCCCCGATTCTTTGAATCGAACCTTCAAGTTGGCTGACGATGGTTTTCTTTAGCGCTGGAAGCCGGAACACCGTACGCCGTTAAAACTGTCTCGATGTTACACTTCCACTGTGTGGACTACGCTGCTTTACAGCAAAACACCCGACGATCAGCTCCAGTTCTCATTCGTCCCATCTAGTGGACCGCACACTGAGCTCACTACCTATTCCTCTCCTTCGCTCCTTGGCTTTTCACAGAATGTCGACTCCATGCCCTTTGGTGAGTTTTCTAACTTTCTTTGGACGCTGGCTAATTGTCTTGGATCAAGTTATTTAACGACGCGCCCAAGTATTGCGACGATTTGTGCAGCGGTGTGTCGTCCCTGGTCTCTGTAAGTACATCCTCTAATCTGATACTGAGCAGACTCGGCAAACGGGTGTGTAGTCATTGACTCAGAATAAAGCTGGGACACCTACTCTCATGGCAGTGGGTGCCCTGCTCTTCCGCAACAGTTCGTCCATCCTCCATATCTGCCGCCAATGAACTCATGCAGATTTAGGTTTCCATTGCCATTACCCTGTCAGTTGATGAGAGACAATACCGTACCCTCCTTCTCATGTTGCTTTCCCAGCGGGGACACTTGCATTTCCTCCTTGGGTCTTTGCGATGATTTCTGCGACTCCTACGGTCGTGATTTACTTATACACACGGGCCAAATGTCTCTGCTGAATAAAATTCAGCCCACGACGTTCGACTTGGCAGCAGCGTCAGCTTTTGCCTCATCCATCTCTGTAAATGCAAATCTCCCCGGGAGTTCCAATTCACCGAATTCGAGTCCTGCACCGACACAACCCCCCAGGAGTTCCAGTCCACGGAGTTCGAGTCCCACACCGAACCCACCACATACAAGTGGATCGCCAAGTCAGACATTCATGTCATTCTCCCCCATTATATCGAGCACCGGCAGCATTGAGAGCGCCACTCCAACAACCAATTTGAAGGAATCGACGCGCAGGTAGGCATGCACCCTGGCGCACGGAATCTTCTGACATTCAAGATTCCCACAGAAATACACTGCCCACAGGAGCACTCATAGCGATCGTTATTGGAATCTGCTCGATGGTGTCCCTAGCCGTATTTCTGCTCTGTCTCAAACGATGCCGACGCCGAGAGCCACAAGAGGCGCACGCAGACGTTTCTACAACGCCATACCCTATTCTGTTCGCCGACATCGCCGCAGCCATCCCCTCAGCCAGCAATTCCGAGGCACAAAGCGTCACCAAAATCCGCCAGCAGTACCTGAGAAACGAGCTGCGCGCGACCCAGGAAAAAATAATCCACATTCAGAGTTTGGAAGGACATACATCCTCAACACAGGGCACGAGGGTTGGAAGACTTCTACGAGTTTTCTCCGCTCGTGGGACGTCGGATTCGCGATCCGGATCGCGGGACCCTGAAATTGTTATTAGAGAAATGGCGGCGCGAATACGCGAGCTGGAAGCAGAGCTGGAATCCCCGTGGGTGCGGGGCTTCTCGGACGAGGCTCCGCCCAGATATTCGGAAGAAGAGCCGTGATAAATGTACGTGGATAATCGACTCTATGACTTGGGCAGAGTTGGAACCTGAACTCATCTTCGGCCAGAGACTATTGTGTCCTTTGCATCATCCTATATACCGAGCTACACACCTCGAAAACTCAAAAAGAACCAATGTTCGGAGATCTCGGGCGAACTAGGAAGACGGCTTTTCACATCAGTAAAACAGCAGGTTCGTCTTTCGCGTCTTCCGTCTTTCAAACTCATCTATGAGGGTTCCTTTGTACAAAAAATAATTTTGCGCGCGCGAAAGAGTCCAAGTTTGGTAATACGGTCCCGGAGTTCCTCACTGGCAGCCCCACCGTGATAACCTCACAGCCGAATATTGATATTATACATTCAAGTGTGCGTCAGCGAATTAGGGAAGCTATACATCATACTACTGTACCCTTGCTGGAGAGGATGTGATGGATCACAGATGAAGGCCACAGGCCCGTAGAATAGAATGGAGCCATGAAATGTGTAAGCACAAAGTGCCAAAGGCAGCCAGTGCACCGGGACTAGTATGAGTCAACCTTCCCCCCCAATAATCTAGAATATAGCGTCAATTCCTCTCGCCGAGCCCTAACTTGGTGTCTGCCGAAATGCTATAAGTGCTGGTGCGCGCGGCACCCCTTCGGCTTATAGGCGCCGCACAGCTTCCAGCTGTCAACTCGAGACAGCTGATACATATGCTTCTTTGGATCTCGCCACCCTCGAGTCCTACCTCAGGCCTCATGGACATCGTTGGCGTCGTAGCTAGCACCCTTCAGCTTATCGATGCCTTGGTTAAGGCTCGATCCAGGATTTCCACGATGCCCCGGCAGATCAGCAAAGAATGCTTCGGGAGGTTGCCGGCGTCAAACCCCTACAGTAGGGGTTTGTGGAGCAGCTCGACCGCCGAATCAAGAGTAACCACACCTGAGTCAATGGCGTGAAAGAATTGGCGGAGCGCCTGGTGGATTTAAAAGGTCTCACCAACACGCTGGACTCTCCCGTGTGTCCAAGGGCAGTTTTGGTGCTTGGTGCGATGAGCCCCCGCAGCTCCCGCAACGTCACATGTGGTTGGCACGTTCACCAACGGCATATTCATAATCAGGGCCCCGGCTCCCATGTTCAGTTTCGTCTCTTGGAGACTGGGTTAAGGGCTGGTAATGGCTCACACTCGGCCCCAAGGAAAAACACATCCGCCCTCATCCGTGTCTGCGCTGCCTTGGCCCACAGGAGTGGCTAGACGTCGGGTGACCGATGCTGATCCAACAGCTTTCCTTCGACTACGAAGCGCCGGAAGTCCAGAGGTTCGATTTAGTTGGCCGGCGGTTCGAATCTCTCAAACCGCATTCCTTTTCTTTCTCTGCTCTCTCTGGTGTCATCTGTGGTGTATATTGGGTCCTACCTAGTTGGCAATTAGTAGTCTGTATGGGTGTATTGCCTAGTGGTTAGTTGCCTTGCGCGTTTATTGTGCTGGTAATGTGTGTTTTGCTGGGTGTGGGTTCGAACCTTACTCGTTTCTCTTTTTACTTTCTTAATCCTCCTTGCCCGCCCTTACTCAGTGCACCGAATTCCTTCTTGCTTCCGGTCACCACCTACATACGCCCACAACTCGCTGTACTACTACTAGCTCGGACTCAATCCCACCACATGTTCATCAAGAAATACGACCTGCCATTGCTCAAATTCCGACCCTCGACCTCCTTGCAGAGCAAGTTCACACAAGATACAGGTTTGCTTGGATGTGTGGAAAACCCCAACAATGGTTTTCATGTCGCACATTCCGCCACTTCAGGACTTCCACCACCATCATACAGTGTGTCTCTGGGTACCCCCGACGCTGAACGCGGGCTCGCCGACGTGGCCAATCTCAAGATGCACAATGCACACAAAGTTGTAACGGGGTTAGTGCTCCTGAGTGCATACTTATCTCGAATTTCGTCCAAAGCTTTCCATCTCAGTGACCTTCCGCAACTGTGACATCTCCTCCATCGCTGTACGACGTGTTTCCGGGTCTCCGAGGCTGAACGCATCCCTGCCGCCGCCGCCAATATTGATGGGAGAGCCAAATCCGGACTTTCACCAAAGTGAGTGCATATCTTCTGCAATTCACCCGAATCTTTTCATCTAAAGTGCGGTCCGTCGCTTTAGGACCTCCTCCGTCACCATACATCACGTTTCTGGGTCCCCGAGGCTGAACACATCTTTGCTGCCGCCACCAATATTGATGGGAGAGCCAAATCCGGACTTTCATTAAAGTGAGTGCATATCTTCTGCAATTTTGCCCGAATCTTTTCATCTAAAGCGCGGTCCGTCGCTTTAGGACCTCCTCCGTCACCATATGTCAGGTTTCTGCGCTCGACTCAGAGGTCCTCAAGAAGTACATCTTCGGTGGCCACGTCGCCGAATACATGGAGAGTCTCGAGGGGGAGGACGACGAGCGCTTCAAGAAGCAGCTCGCCACCTACCTCAGCGCCGACGGCGTCGGCTCAGAGGACATCAAGGACATCTACATCGCTGGGCACGTGCCATCCGCGAGGACCCCTCGTTCAAGCCCACCGACAAGTCCAAGGACTGGAAGTCGGAGAGCACAAAACTCATGGACCCCAAGCTCACCCACGCCCAGCGGAAAGAAAAGATCGCCGCCAAGATCGAAAAGTTCAAGGCCGGCGGCGATGCACCCGCCACCGATGAGGACGATGAGTAGGTGCTTGGTCGTATCTATGCTGTTGTCGGATGATGATAAATGTTTAAAATCATGCTATATCATGCTCCTTCAGCGCTGTGTGGATCGTCCCCTCCGCCCATGTGAGCAACGGTGCATTGAGTGCAGTAGAGTACGTGAGCGCCTCGCCCTGTTTCAGCCCGGCCTTTCCCAAACAAAAGACAGAGCAATGTATCACAGAGTCCTTGACGAATATTCGAAAGTTTCTGTGTAATGTGAGTACTCTGTGCAAAAGACATGGAATGCGAACATACAGCACACAACCCTCCCAGCGCCCCACACAGCGGCTCAGGTCGATGAACCAGATGTCACCGACCTGCTCGCTGCCCACTTCGCAGATTCGCTGCAGCAGACACCAATCGATCTCGTCGCCAAGCAGCTGGCAATAAGGATGGACAACAGCAGAGGTGTGGAAAGGAGTGAACGCCTCAAGGAGACATACACAGATTCAGAGTTGAAGACTAACACTTCACGGTTGCTCAACATTCATAGGCGAGGCAAGCGTAGGGTGCTGGAGCAAGGTCATACCATGAAGGACGATAGTTGGGAAGATATATAGGGTAGAACATATTTAGAGTTCAGAATTCAGACCTTCAATTTTTTTACCTGACTAAGAACAACCTTGTTAAGAAGGTCCATGGCTAACAGTGTTCGACAGTAAAAAGAGAAACAAGTAAGGTTCGAACCTACGCCCAGCAAAACACACATTACCAGCACAATAAACGCGCAAGGCAACTAACCACTAGGCAACACACCCATACAGACTGCTAATTGCCAACTAGCTACCACCCAATATACACCACAGATGACACCAGAGAGAGCAGAGAAAGAAAAGGAATGCGATTTGAGAGATTCGAACCGCCGGCCAACTAAATTGAACCTCTGGACTTCCGGCGCTTCGTACTTCGACGGCTTCGCGAATTGCGGTGCAAATCGATTTTGTTCTCTACGCGGCGTACGCGCCCTATATTCCCGGCCGAGGTGCACACGACGCGCCTCAAAAAAATCTCAAGTTCTGCCGCGCCGTGTGCCTCCGCGAACGCGTCGACGGACGAACCAAACGACGCCCGTGCTCGCACGCACCCGTGAAAAGAATTGCACAGGGAAGGAAGAATGAGGAAGCCGAGCTGACCCGCGTTGATCCGACCCGCTCCGGCGCGCACACCACGCGCTTCTCCTACTTAGCAAGTGAAAAACTCTGCCGGCGCACCAGCTCTCAGTACCGCGCGCTCGACCGAAATCCGAGCGCTTGAGCTGTTGGATCATAATGGAGTCTTAGGCCGCCGGCGCTCCAACTTGCATAATTTCAACAGCGGCCGCACCCGAGCTTGACCCATGCGCCGCCAGCCGTCCCGCATTCGAAATTCGATGCGCGCACGGCGCGCCAAATACACGCACCCTGTACTTGGACTCCCGGCGCGCACGCATTCAAGTCTTAATTTTCTCTGAATCTCCTTCGGCGTCCCCGCCCGAACTCGCATGATCTTACCTGACTCACCGCGGGCGGCGTTTCCCAATCTGTCTCAGCCTCCAAGTATCTTACAAACTCCCCGCGTGTCTTACAAACCTGTCTCCTTACAAAGTGACCCACCCGCTCTCCTGACAAAGTGACTCGCTCTCCCGGAAATCCGGGACATTCCTAAGCAGACACACGAGAAATTCCCAAGCACGATAGAATTGTATCAGCCCGCGTCGAAGTAACCCCTGAGGACTCGCGCGCGCGCCATCCAAGCGAGCCCGGCGAGCCAAGGAAAAAGAATCCCACCCACTCTCCACCTGCTGTCCTCACAAACCTGGTTCCTTCGAAAATGACTCGCCCGGAAATTCGGAAAATCTGAGCAGCAGAATCGCGTCGACCATCTTGGACTCTGAACTGCGTCGAACCGCGTCGAATCCCTCGGAATCGCGTCGAACCGCGGCGAGAAAAAAACACAGGATCTCCGTTCTCCTGCGTCCTCCCCTATAAGTCTCAATTAATCTCCCACCCCACATTAATCTCCCTAGGTGCCTTCTCCCGCCTGCCACATCCCATCTCTTATGTACTTAATCCCACTTAATCCCCCCCGCACACCCTTCATTAAACGTCGCGTCGCGTCAGGTCGCCCGGGCAACTCAAACACATGATATTAGCCTCAGAGTCAGAAGGGCCATGGCAATTGGGAGGAGAGGCGAGCTTGCTCGCCTCAGGAGCTACATTCGCGTCATCAGGAGCTACGATTCACACTTGATTCACACAAAGTAGTTCCAAATTCCCTTTGATTCCATTCTATTCCGATTCCTCCTCCCCGGCTTGCCGGTCGTGATAAATGAGGGGTAGTAAAGTAAGAGACTATATACTGGTAAGATATAAAGACGAGTGCACTGAATGCGAATATTGTGTGCGGCGCAATAATGTGGGCGCGATGAGGTGAATAGATATTGGGAGACATATGCAAGGGAGTGGTGAGGGGATATTGCGAAGTCATAGATATTGAGATTGAATGGGGGTGGATGGGGTGTGAGGCGGACGGTGCGTGCACTACGCGCCGCCGTCGGGGCTCGGTTTTCACCCCGCGGGGCAGGCTGGTGTATCACCAGCGCGGTCAGGCGGGGGTGTGGGTGGGTCGAAAGGCCTCGCGGCGGATCGAATAAAGCGTCTTCTCCTTCACATAGACAGTTGCAAGCGCCTAGGCCGCAACGTGAATCGCAAACGACCGCCCATGCGCATGGTGTGTATGCGAGCGCGGCAGCGGGAAGGAACGCCGCAGGTCGTGGAAGCGGCCGCTCTTCTGCGCTGGGGGGTCGATGTCCATGGGTACGTCCTTTGCTGGTGACACATACGAAGGGTGAGAGGAGGAATGGAAGGCAGGGGTGCGCGGGGACATGCTGGCGGCGCTGCTGGACGGGCTCGAGGGCTCGAGTTCGGGGACGCTCGTCTTCCTCGTGCGCCGGGGTGGGGTACTGCGAGGAGCTTGGGCTCAGGCGCCCGCACGGGCTCCGGTGCGAGCGCAAACGCCAGCCCCGCATGGTGCGCCATTAAATCCGCCCTCCCCCACCCCCAGCTCCCAATCCAGCACGTCCAAAAACTCGCGCTCGATCCGCCCCACGTCCCGCTCCCGAACACGCCGGTACAGAGCGCCCAGTGCACGTTCTTCAGCGTTGCTATCGTTCGTGTACTTGCTCGCCGCGATGAGTGCGCCGAGGAACACCCGCTCGAGCGCCCACTCTTCGAGGGCGACGGAGAGGTGCGGGCGCGCGCGGAAGACGTAGACGAGCGCAGTGAGGAGGGTGGGGGCGGTTACTTCGGCGCGGGAGAGGACGGTTGTGACGAAGGTGGTGAATTTCGGGAGGTAGGGGGAGCGCGTGGGGGTGCGCCCCCGGGAGGAGGAGGGGGTGCGACCCAGCGCGTGGCCGACGGTTTCGGAGACACAGTCGACGACGTAGTCTGTGTGTGAGAGAGGATGAGTACGAGAACAAAGAGAGCGGGGAGGGAGACTGACCGATAACCTGCCGTGAGAGCTGATCTCGACGAGCTGGAGGAGAACAGCTGGGTGGCGCGCGGGGTCGACGAGAGAGGCTGCATGTACATGGCTCCGGGTGCTGCTGCTCGAGGAAGTAGAGGTGGCGCTGCTAGTAGAGTATCCCATAGGACTCGAGGCTCCAGACGACGAGGAAGACGAGGAGGCCGGCGAGTACATCGTTGGAATGGTGGCGGGGCTGGTAAGGTACCGCCATTCTTGTCGCAGTGTTTATATACATAGAGGCCGGAGGAAAAGCAATCTGGACTGTGCACGGTCAATCGGGCTTGGTAAATCGTGGAGAGATGACGAACCCAGGCCGAGCCGGTTGCCTTGTCATCCTCGGCAGCCCAAGCTGATGGCCGGCAAATTCAAACGATGCTCTTCATTCCCGTCCACGTCGAAACCGCCGCAATCTGCCACACTACTCTGCCACCGCGCCGCAGGACTTTCCGCGACGCCGAATCGCTTATCCTAATCATTGCGCAGACACTCTACCGCCGTAATCTACAAGTAATCTAGGCAAACACCTTGCAGGAATAATTGACAGACGGCGCTTGCACGTATGTCCCTCCTACGAACACAGTACGACCGCCGCACCCGAGTGTGCAGGCAACTTCTAAAGGACAAGGTAGGTCTTAACTTTTGATAGGGGGATTGGGCATAGCACCCGTGTGCACCCGGCCGACCAGCCTGCAACCACCACCACGACCTACCACGACTCCACGAAGCCGGCTGTGGAACACACAAGAGACAGACAGCGGCTAGGATGCTTCTAGACTCTTGAATGCTTCTTCTCGACTCGTTCTCGACTCGTTCACGCCTCAAAACCATGCTCGACGCACTATAGGTGGGTCACTCCGCCAAGTGCGCAATCACTTGACACTCACCCTTGGGGATCCTGTGGAGCCAAGCTAGTTACCAGGAGCAGACCCCTTTTCGCATCACCTTCTATGGATCTCGCCCCGGCCTGCCATATCAAGATTCACTCCGCGAAGACTTGGGCACCGCGGGCCCAAGCGTCCATGTAAGGGTACAAGGCGAACAAGCGCACAGCAGATCAGCACCGGGTTTAATGGTCGTTCTCTGAATCCTATCTGAAATTCAAGCTTCTGTCTTCTCTCGGCGATGGCCCCCTCTCTCCGATGCTCGATGCTGGTCATGCTCCCTCTGCGATGCATCGAGCTGGACCTCAACGCGCCTCTGCCGCTCTGCACGCAGCGGAGAATTCACAATGAAAACAGCTCCACAGGTCTTCTCAAGTTCTACTTCAAGATGGGCACTCATTCTCGCACTCTCGGATATATTCGAAGTCTGTTGAAGCTCACCTGTGGAAATTCACGCACTAAGCCTGTTTGTTGAAAGCCTATGTGTTGTATGCGATGGACGCCCAGTTCGTTCAATCCCCGTAGCCGAACACCTCACTCCATCTCGCCTCGCACGCGGGTAGGCATTCGAGGATCGTCTTGGCTCGTGTAGAATCACGCCGAGGACCAGCCACGCGTGCCCGACGATTATGCTCCTCCTCTGTATACTCGCCCTCAGCCCCCTCCCCTCTCGTTTCCTCTCTATCTCTCTCTATCTCTTTCTCCCCGCCGCTCCGCGAATCAACGTGCGCTCATCCGAGGGCCCACCAAGAAAAACAAAAACGAGAACGAGAACTATCTACCTTCAAGGCTCCGATCGCCAGCTTGTGGTGAGATTTGTTTTGCACTGGCGTGTGAGTGAGGTTAGACTCGAGCATGCTCTGCCGCATATTTTCTATGTTGTGGTGTTCGTGGCTCTGCGGTAAAAGTCATTCACTTACCCTAATTTCTAGGCATTCTTAAATGAAATGTCTCTCGCTGCGCAGGGTGCCAATTTCTCTTCAATTGTATCGAATCTCCGGAAATGCCATTGGCTCAATCCATTCGCCGGTATTTTTTATTTCGGGACACTTTCCTTGTGCGGGTAGCATATGTCAAGGGTTATCAGCGGTTATCCGCCTCTTTTTTTTTTTTTGCCTTCGTTCATTCTCCGCTGTGGAGCGGCCAGCTCGGATCACCACTCTGGGGCAATTTTGAGGCGCATCAGAAACGATTTGAACGGGATACCCCACCCCTTTTCTCGCTCGGTCTCCGAGCCTGAGTCGGTTAACTGCTTATTCACTTCATCTAGGGCGAGTCGCGTCTGGCTGGCAGCCATAATATAGGAACATCCGAATTGGGGACATCTCCCGCTTGGAGTTTGGAGATCGCCGGCGAGCTTTGTGCGGATTGCGGATTCAGATTGACTCCACAGCATAATGGAAAATGGATCCCGTCGCTTCGAAGGTCAAAAGCTAGCCCGACTCGGGCAGCGGGCATGGTGCAGTGAGTGACCTTACTCCCAGTCCGAGTCGGTTAAATACTAACCTTATCATTCGTACAGCACCTCCGCCCCCCGAACCCCAACGTGCAAAGGAAACGAACACTGGGGTGAGTGAGCTGGGTGTTCTAATTCGCTGATGGCTATTCCACGTCAGGGTGGTTTAAGATGAATCGAGGCAGCCAATCCCGACAGAAATCACGCCCCCGCGGCGGAGAGCCCGAATACGGGCCTGCAGTGATCCCTGCGTTTGAATAGATTATATGCCCATTTGAATCATGTATTTCCCGCGCTTGGCCCGGATCGGCAAAACGCTTGCCTATGAATACGGAAATAATGGAGGAGCTGATACGCGGGCGACGCGACGGCGCTAACGCCACGAGTCAATTCTAAGCTGTTCGAAGTTACCGACTCGGCGTACGAGTATTAACACTTACATATGGAGGCATAGACAATTCAACCTGTCCGCGCCTCTAAACTCCCAACGTGAATAAAATCACAACCATGCGGAGTATGTCGGAAGGTACCTTGCCCGGGACTGTGGGCGGGTCCAACGGTTACTCGCCGGTGCCACGAGGCGATCCTAGACTGACAGTGGCACAATGGGCTAGGAACTGCGATGCACTGGGCGTTTACACGGTACTTGCTATACGCCCGCTCACGCGCCAGGGACGCAGGGTTCGGACTCAATTGTGAGTCGCATGCTGATGGTCGCATACGCTTTTGACTTGAGTTAAAATTATAATTTAAACAAAACCGACGATTCCGTGAATAGAACGACGCCCTTGATGTAACCGAGGTAAGCTATTAATGATTCTGCGGTAGTGGCATGTGTTCCGCGGGAGTAAGTAGTGGCGGACTCCAGCTGTAAATTGGCTGCTCCAGAATTGGCGGACGAGCCCCTCAGAACAACGCATTCATCGGAGTTTGAACTGTCATGCTCCACCCTCCTGCTGCAATTCATGGTCGTATTTAACTCCACTTCTTTAATCTTTGAAGCTTAACGAGCTCATTATGAGTGCCTCGCTGACGTTTGGCTTACATCTCCTCCTCCAAGTACACATTACTTATGCAAATGTTGAATAAAAGATCAGCCTCAATTGGGAATGAGTTGATGGTCTCGGCACAGTATTTCTTTCGGCTTTGGTGTCGAATTGCTCAAGATACTTTTCGTATATGATCAAACGAAAAACTCGAACAGCGGCAGCTCGCCGGTTAAACGAGATTAAACGCCGGTTCGACTCGTCACGCAGCCTACGTAATGGGCATATTTCTCCAGTAGCTCCTAATTGATTACGGATGAACGCTGTAGACTTGATATAATCCAGGTAGAGAAGAGCTCGAGAAAGGGAGATCAAAAAACCCCGTCAAAAGACGGTGGGCAGCCCTACCACGCACTCGCGGGTAGAACACATCGAGAACATTCTCTAGCATTCTCTCAATTTAGATGGAAGATTTCCGTGGCTCGGATGCTGCTCGGATGCGGTAATCTGGCGAGGGTGGGTTCAGTCGCCCGCTATTGGCCCGACGGCTACTTAGTTGAAGCATGGCTTGTAGTGGGATCGATAATCAGTAACCCCAGTGTCTTCTCGCCCAGCGACTTGACTACTTGATCATCGGGACGCCCGCCATGGCCGCCAGCACGGCGTGCCTGCCACGATGCCGTGATTAATCATTTCTTTTCCTTCCGTGACACCGGCAATTAGGCTCTTACTGACTGTCACTCGCCAGCTGAAGGTACGCCCTGATTAATCCATCGCAATTTTGATGCGCTCACCGGGCGGCTTGGACTCATGGCGACAGCAATTATTGAGCGAAGTGAGCAGTCGTGGGTAATGCGCCTGAAACATTGACTCAGAAACTGCTTACTTGACGTCCAGCCACGAGAGAATATCTTGTTACTTATCGCTACAGGCGCACTGATTAATCAATCGTGGGCTCGGGATGTCCGCCGGGTAGTTTGAACTCGGTTAAATACGGTCCCTCAGGACGCGCACTCTTTCAGCCCAAAGGGTGAGTCATGAATTCCGCTTCATAATGTGCGCTTGGAATACTTAATTCTTATTCAGCACTGACTGCAGATCATTCGTGTGACCATTTCAGGATACAACTGCCAGGCGAGTTTGATGCAATTCCCGACTTACTGACGCATGCTCTGACGCAGGGGGCATCCAATTCAGCTAGCTATGACGTCGAAATAACATCGAAGAAACTGTAAATAAGTGAGATCCAAGTTTAAACAGGGATGCGATCGGGATCAGTTGAACAAGTGAACCACGCCAAGGTGAGCTGCGCTCCCGCTCCAAATGCGTTCAATCGGTTCATTAGTACAAGTCCTTTGAAGTAGAACTGCGAAGAGGCGCTCAAAATCCACGCTTCCGTCAGCTAACCGATTTATACAGCAGTTGGAACGACGTCCAGACGTGATAACCATCGGACCTACTGCCGAGCTGTGATACGAAAGGCAGGCTGTTGATGGCAGCCCTGCGAGCTGCGCCGCCTCTCGTACCTGATTTGTGCCGACTGTTCTTAGCTGTAGGCTGTCAACGCGCGCGAGATGATGTGCTGCGACCTCAGAACAGCAAATTCAACTTGGACGCCTATCGGAAGAGCGCCAAGTCCCCGTGCGTGTGTTCCTGAAGGCGTCTGACTCCGTGATGCGTGGACTGTTCGTGGTAATGGAGTGGTTCCCGATGATGGCGGAGGCCCTTGAAGCACGCAGGTGATCCACACTGAACAACGTCCGCGAATCGCGATGCCCACGGCCGAAGTGCAGCAGGCGAGAGGGTCGGGAGTCAGGTCGATTTCGATCTTGGGTCAATTCCGTGGGCGGTGCTTGGGACTTCGGACCTGCGCGTGGTATGTATCTCACGCGTCTCAGTGAATAATAAATAAATAACCTCTTCAAGTGCTAGCCCAGGGTACCAGGATGTTCGCGCAAAATTTAGATGCGTATCCTCCGAACTGGGATATTTTAGAAGTGCACGTAGGCGTGTGGCATATCCCTTTGGAGGTCCCATCAGATTTGGCGGATTTTGGCTGGTTGTGTACATGTTTTTTTGCTCCAAGTATGTACGCATTGTGATCCGCTAGCCCGTTTTTTGGCCCGTTCCGTCAGCGAAACGTCTCGGACATCCGAGCGACACCCTTCAGTCCGCATGGGAGATCCGACCTCCAACGAGTCAACTTCCGTCCGCATTATGTTTCAAAAAGGCAGCATATCCCTAGAACGACTATTTCTTGTTCAACTTCAAGGGTTGTTGTGTATGTCATGTGGAGTAGAATAAATTGATTCTATGCAGATTTTCTAACCACTTCAGGGCAGTGTTTAACCTGGGCCAATATTATTATTTGCCGCTGGAAACTCACTCCAGTCTCAGGCTCTGGAGATTGTGAAAGAAATACTGACGACACTGAGAGGAAATCGAAGCCAAAGAGCGGGAAGGAAGCATTTTTACTCATAGAATTTTTCATTTTTCTTCGTCTTGGGCAGGCTGATGGATCGGACATCAGGTCCGACCGGCGCCTTCCGTCACGTTTGGGGGGTAAATTTTGGTCCCAAACATCAGCATTGTGAACGGACATAGAGGTCATTTTTTGGCCAAATCCGTCAGCGCGGGGATCGGACCTCCAAAAGGATATTCCACACGCCTGTGCACGTATGTATGACTACTACTGCCAGTGCCGCGGATATGTCAAGATCGCAGCTCCTTGGGGGTTGAATGTGAGCAAGAACGACTGTTGCCTGGTTCACGAATTGTGTTGAGCCCAGCAATCATACCCCAGTACTAAAATCAACCGAAAGGATACCTAATCCCAATCGCACGGGCTGGCGCTGGCCGGGCCTCGGAGCATCGTCAACGGTGCAGGTGTTAGTGCCGGTGCATTGTAGTACTTTTATTTCCTTTCCATCCGGTGCGATACTTAGCGCCCCACTCAGCCCCCAAATCACGCATCACTCTCCGTTCTTGCTGTGCAGTGGGTCCGTTCATATATTCCAGTTGCGTGGAGGCAGTTCGGTTTCATAGCATCGAATATTATTCATTTAAATCTCACACCGAGGGTTGAGGGTTGCGGATTAAACTATCCCAACTGCATGCGAAGTGAGAATCTAAATATGCGAGGAGCTCAGGCATCCCGCCCTTCGAACGCCCTCTTAGCGTTTCGAGTCCCTGCGTTAAATCTCCACCGAACTGGTACTAAAATATTCTTCGCTCGGGAAAAGGACTTGGACACCGAGGACAAATATTAGTTCGTGAGCAGTCTCGTCAGCTCCTTGAGCTCATTCCGAATGTAGTTTCAGTCTCCACGAGCCAAGACAGCGTGGAATTATAGTTATTGGAGCCGCGATAATCAGGGGCTCCCGGTTCAATTCCGTATCATGGGAACTGGAGAAGGGCCCTTAAGCTCAAGGTTTGGGATCCTATTATGGGGGGCCTCGGGGATGAAATCGGCGAGTTGTTGGGTTCGTGGCTTATCATAATCTAATCGCATCTTATCAAGTCAAATCTAATCTAATCAGCGCCTGCCAAGTTTTTATTCGTTCTCGTTCCTGGAAAATCACGGAAAGATCAATGAGACGACCGACTCTTGTAATTTATTGCGCCATCTCACGCACCAGCTCGCACTCGGCCCAAGGAAAAACACATCCGCTGTCTGCACTGCCTTAGCCCACAGTAGCGGCCGTACTGCGAGCTCGCGAGCTCGAGATGAACTCGCCCGACACCGCTCCGACAGCTCCGACACCGCACAGCTTTCCTTTTTCCTTCTGTTGCGAATAAAATTTCTGCGCGTCTTTAGGGGGATCGGCACACGGGTTGTTCTTGCTCCCGGCGTACACGGCGTGCAGTTTATTTGGTGAAACCGGCGTTCCTAAGCGGGACCGTGCCGTGTAATGCTACCTACCTACCTGACTACCTACCCGCGCCGCGTGCGCCCCGCGAACGACGAACCGAGCGGCGCACGTCTCGTGAAAAGAATTGGAAGAATGAGGAAGCCGAGCTGACCCGTGTTGATCCGACCCGCTCCGGCGCGCACATACCACACGTTTCTCTCGTCTTCCCAACTCATTGCCGGCATTGGGGCGCGTCTTCACTCTGCCGGCGGCAACTGAACGCATCTATCACGTTCCTCCGTTGTAATGGACGCTTGGGTCGTAGGCTCCTCCGCCGGCGCTGGCCAAAACCAAAAATGGTAAACCACGCGCGCGCGACGTCCCGCGTTCGAAAGACAATCTCATTCCTCGACCCGCGCGCGGCACGCCGAGCGTCCTGTGCTACATATATTAGATCATCATCGACCGCCCAACCGCCTGCGTTCGAATTTTCTCCGTCGACCCACCCGCTTGATCTGATTCACTCACTCACTCACTCGCGGGCGGAATTTCCCAATCCGGACTGGGCGACCGTCGACGTGTCTGACTTACCAGCTTGCAACTGTCTTACAAACTCTCCTCGTGTCTTACAAACTCCTCTGCGCGCCTGACAAACACTTCTCCTTACAAAGCAGCTCGCCTGAAAATCCTGAAATCAGTGCATTCGGGAATTCCTGCTAAGCAGCGTTGGCCGCGACAAATGATCGCGTGGAAGCACGAGAGAATCGCGTCGAACCTCGATGAATCTCGTCGAATCTGTCGGAACGATTCAGAACGGCGCCGAAAAAAAACCCTCAAGCGAGCCTGGCTAGCGGAGGGAAAAATCCGCTCCGCTCTTTTGACCACGTGACTATCCTGGAAATCCAGAAATTCCCAAGCAGGACTCGAGGAGAATCACGTCGAATCGCGCCGAACGACTGGGAATCGCGGCGACCCTCTCAGAACCGCGTCGAATCCCTCGGACTCGCGTCGACCCGCGGCCAGAAAAAAAAAAAAACACAGGTCCCGCGTGTCCTCCCCTATAAGTCTCAATGCGCCATCAATCAATCTCCCACCCCACATTAATCTCCCTATGGAGGTGCCTTCCCCCGCCTGCCATCCCCCTGCCCCATCCTATCTCTTATGTCCTTAATCCCACTTAATCTCCCCCGCGCACCTTTCATTAAACGTCGCGTCGCGTCACCGGGGTCAGCTGCAGGTCGCGCGGGTAGCTTAAACACATGGTATTAGCATCAGAAGGGCAATGGCACTTGGGAGGAGGACCTTGTTCGCCTCGGGAGCTGCATTCGCGTAGGCCTTGATTCACACAAAGTAGTCGTTGTTCCAACGGGGGTCAGGTCGCCCGGGTAACTTAAACACATGATATTACTGTTGCATCAGAAGGGCCATGGCACTTAGGAGGAGGAGGAGCTTGTTCGCCCCGCTCGCCACATTCGCGTCATCAAGCCAGATCAGGCCCCAGGAGCTATGATTCTCACTTGATTCACACGAAGGGGTAGTTGTTCCAAATTCCAATTCCAATTCCATTCCGCTCGTGTGTAAAGTAGGATACTATGTATATACGAAGTAAGATATCAGGACGAGTGCACTGAATGAATAGTGTGTGCGGCGCGGTAATGTATGTGCGGCGCGGTAATGTGTGCGCGGTGAGGTGAGGTGAAGAGATATTGCGAAGAGATAACAGAGTGAGGGTGCTAGACGAGGCGAGATATGCGTCGTCGAGGAGAGATAATATCGAGATGCAGAGATGGATATTGATTGAGATTGAATGGGGTGGGTAGGATAGGGCGGACGGTGCGTGCACTACGCGCCGCCGTCGTCGCCCGATTTTCACCCCGCGTAGCGCGGGGCAGGCTGGGATGGTGGGTCACCAGCGCGGGTAGGTGTGGGTGGTCGAAAGGCCTCGCGGCGGATCGAAAATAGCGTCGAGTCTCGGGTGTGGTCCTGTATGGACGGGACAGCCGCCGATCTAGGCCGGGACGTGGATAGCGAACGAGCGCACATGCGCATGATGCGCATGCGCGCGCGGAATGGGGAACGAGCGCAGGAGGTCGTGGAAGCGGCCGCTCTTTTGAGTGGGCGGGTGGGAGTCGACGTCCATGGGCACGTCCAGCTCCTTTGCTAGTGCGGAAGCCGAGAGGTGGTGAGAGCCGGGCGTGCGCGGGGACATGCTGGCGGCGCTGCTTTGCGGGCTGGAGGGCTCGAGCTCGGGGACGCTCGTCTCCCTCGTGTGCCGGGGGACTGCGAGGAGCTTGGGCTCGGGTACCCGCACGGGCTGTGGCGCCAAAGCGAAGGCGAGGCCCGCATGGTGCGCCATCAAATCTGCCTCCCCCACACCCAGCTCCCAGTCCAGCACGTCCAAGAACTCGCGCTCAATCTGCCCCACGTCGCGCTTTCCGAACACGCCTGTGCACAAGGCCCAGTGCACGTTCTTCAGCGTGGAGTCGTTGGTGTACTTGCTCGCCGCGATGAGTGCGCCGAGGAACACCCGCTCGAGCGCCCACTCTTCGAGGGCGATGGAGAGGTGCGGGCGCGCGCGGAAGACGTAGACAAGTGCGGTGAGGAGGGTGGGGGTGGTTACTTCGGCGCGAGCGAGGACGGTTGTGACGAAGGTGGTGAATTTTGGGAGGTAGGGGGAGCGTGTGGGGCTACGCCCGCGGGTGGTGGTGCGGCCCAGGGCGTGGTCGACGGTTTCGGAGACGCAGTCGACGACGTAGTCTGTGCGTGAGAGAGGATGAGTATGAGAACAAAGAGAAAGGGGAGGGAGACTGACCGATGACCTGCCGTGAGAGCTTGATGTCGACGAGCTGGAGCAGGGCGGCGGGGTGGCGCGCGGGGTCAACCAGGCTCGCCGCGTATACCGGGCTGATCCGGGTACTGCTGCTCGAGGAAGTAGAGGAGGAGGAGCTGCTAGTAGAGTACCCCATAGGACTCGAGGCTCCAGACGACGAGGAAGACGACGAAGAGGCCGGCGAGTACATGGTTAGAGCGGGGGCGGGGGTAGTGTTCCTCCATTCTTGTCGCAGTTTTTATATACATAGGCGCGCCGGAGGAATAGCAATCTGACTGTGCGCGGTAAATCGGGCTTGGTAAATCGGGGAGAGATGACCAGCCGAGCCGGTTTGCCTTTGTCCCGCTCGGCACGAATTGATGCCCGTCGGCATCATGCATTCATGAAAGATTAATCATCTCCTGGCTAATCGCCGATGCTCAAAGACTCTGCAACACTACGCACGCTCCGCACGCCGCAGCCGAAACAGACACCTCGCGAGAATAATCGACAGCCAGCGCTTGCACGTATGTCCCTCCGAGTCATTTGCACTGTCAACGTTCAGCGTGAATACAGCATCACTATCGCACCCGAACGCGCAACCTCTGAACAGGACGAAGTAAATTTTGACAGGGAGGCCCGGGATAGGACCCGTGTGCACCCGGCCGGATACCCACTGCAAGACCCGCTGCAACAGGCTGCAACCCGACTGTGGAACAGACAACAAACAGACAGCGGCTAGAATGTTTCTCGACTCGTTCGCGCCTCAACACGACGCTCGACCAAGTGCGTAGTCACTCTCTCACCGGGACCTTGCAGGCCTTGAGCTTTAACCGGAGCCCGCCCCTCTGCGCATCACCTTCTATAAATCTCGCCTGGCACATCAACGTTCACTCCGCGAAGACTCGAGCGCCGCGCGCCCAAGCAAGGGTACAGGCGAGCAAGCGCACTAGGTTTAATTGTCCTCCGAGTTCCATCTGAGACTGCAGGAATTCTCTCTGCTCTCGGCGATGCTCTCCCGACGACCCTCTCTTTTGGCGATGCTCTCTCTGTGCGATACTCTCTTCCCTCTCTGTAAGGCTTCTATCGGACTCGGATTGCCAGCGGGATACTGGGCGAGTATTGTGTATTTCGTCGTGTTCTTGGCTCAGCGATCTATTATTCTTAAATGTGAATGAGGTGCCTCGCTCGTTGGAGTCTCCCCAGAATTTTACAGCTAAATTTGAAGCTTGCCATGCCACTCGTAAGCGGGTCCAACTGTTCCGCTGCCGCCTTGGGGGGTAGGCACATTCCAAACCAGCTCGAGCGACATCGCCCGATCAAGGAGTTCTTCATGGGCGTGGCGCCACGGCCGTAAACACACATACGTCCGTGAGGCTGTGACGGCCCTGGTGTTCTCGAACTCCCGCATGCCGGGGATCAAAAGAAATAAAATACAAAACATTAGGTGAGTTGGATGTCAGCGGGGACGTCGCTCCGGCTTGGCGTCGTTTCGAGTCAATCTCTATCCTGTTTCGAGGCAACGGCGAGCGCTCCGATGGGATGTGTACACCTGTACATTGGCGTTGCGTTGATGCCGCAGACCACGCATGGTCATAATTTCGATTCATGTTCATTTTGCAGCAAGCCAGACAATGCATTTGAAGAACTGGGCAGTCAACTCAAATACGTACTGCACGCCGAGAAGAAAATTTAGAACCGAATGGAGAAACCGAAGCGGAGTTGCAACTTGTGACAATTAATAATACAAGCGCCCTAGGACAGCGTGGGACGCAAAATGCATCGGCATTTCTTTTTTCGGGACAGTTCCCTAGTGCGGGTAGCATATATCAAGGGTTACCTCTCTTTTGTTGCTTCCGTTGGTTCTCCGCTGTGGAGCGGCCAGCTCGAACACGGATCACCGCTCTGTTGGCCAATTCTGAGGCGCATCAGCAACGATTTGAACGGGATACCCAGTATTTGCCAAGACCACACCTTTTTTCTCGCTCAGATGTCTCCGAGCCTGAGTCGGTTAATTGCTTATTCATTTCATCTAGAACGGGTCGCGGCTGGTTGGCAGCCATAATATATTAACTCTTCCAGCGGAGGTGAGGACTCGCCTCGATCCGACATGTACAGAGGCCTGAACCATAATAAAAATGAATCCCGTCGCCAAGTGCAACAAACATCCTCGAAGGTCAGCAGCTGGCAACCGCCGGGCGCTAGCCTTGGGCAGCGGGAATGGTTGGGGTCCTGACTCTGAAGTCGGTTCAGTACTTATCTTGTGGTTCGCACACCACCCTATTGACGTAGATGGGTTGTCGAGGGCGGGCATGGAATGCTTGTTGATGATTTGTTTGCGGTTTGCGGTGCAGGAACGAATTACTGAGTTCTTGTGAGTTTACCGGTCTAGTTAGGAAGCGAAAAATGAGTACATGCTGGACTCGAGTCGAGAGAAAAAATTGGGACGCGGATGGGGAAACGGAAACGGAGCAGGCGTTGCGACGATCAATAATTCAAGCGCCCCACCAAAGTCAGCGTGGGATGCAATGTGTTGGTCGTTATTTTAATTTCGGGACACTTCCCTTGTGCGGTCATCAGTTCCCTGTTTTTTTCGCCTCCGCTTCTTAGCGGCTAAGTCAAACGGAAGTTCCCGTATTTCGGGACGCCAACTACGTAACCTCGGGGTAATTCTTTATCGAATTTCTACGCGTCAGTCCGCTTATTTTTTTTGATTTCTCGGCACGATTTGAATAAGGCAGAGTTGCGGCGGGGGCGGCGGCCATAATGTCCCAATTTCAGAACCTGCGTCCAACATAATTTAAACCGCCTCCTTCCCGCGCTTGTCCCGGGATCCGCAAAATGCCTTGCCTCCGAATCCGGAAATAATGCTGAGGAGACACCGGCTGATAGGCGACGTGACGGCACCTGCGCCACGAGTCGATTTGAACCTATTTGAACCTGTTCAATTCAGCGAACTTGCAGCGTACTCGTACTTGCGGTACTTACGCTTATTAATTATGCCAAGACATGAATTGCGCTCCTCACAATTTGACCTGTCCTCCTTCTAACATCTGGATGTGAGGGATGGCAGCATAAGCACGCGGAATAGGTCGGGACGTACCTTTCCCGGTGACACTCTCGCTTTTGACGAGCTCGCGCGGCGGGGACGCCGAATTTGAACTCAAGTGCGAGCCGCGTTCTGATCCGTATACGCTTTTGGCCTGAGTTCAAGTTGTGATTTAGACGAAACCAATGATTCCTCGAATAGAGCAACGCACTTGATGTGACCGAGGTAAGCACTTCAACACATAGTCTTTGGATACGATACAGTGCACGTGCAGATCGATATCTGAGTGTCTTGCCAAATGGTCAAAGCAAGATCCAGCAAGGAAGAGATGCTTGCGACGAGGTGTCTGCCAAGGAAGGCCAACGCGTGCCTAGTTCGAATTTCCAAGACCGAACAAACCGTCTTTCCCTTATTGCTCTACAGTATTGGGCGAGTCAGCGGCGAGCCTCCCGATGGTGATGACAACAACCACTGGTATTTCCTTCCAAGTTGTGTGCAGGCTCGGAGAAGCGGAAGTTGTAATTATAACTGTGTACCCATCCCATGGATGATTGCTGCGGTAATGGCATGTGTTCAGCGGGAGCGAGCACTGGCTGACGGCAGAGCTGTAAATTGGTTGCTCCGAAATTGGCAGACGAACCCTCAGAACGACAAAACCGAAGACGCAGAATGGGATTGATTTATTCCAGTAAATAGGGTGACGTTTCCGAGCCATGAGATTGACCCACGGGCTGATCCAGACTATTCTACCCCCGAGAAATTGGACGGAAACTTCCAACACTGGGTTAGTTCTTATTAGGCACCCTGAAATTGCGTCGGGAAAGCCTTCGGGACTATCCTTCGAAAAGCAGACCGGAAAGAGGGCCTACGCGACCTAGACCAACGAGAAGAAAGAGAAGTACTTTGATAAATCGGCTGCGGTCAGAACCGACCTGATTTCGTAGGTGCCGCTCATTTTTGTGCATATCTGATATCTCCACACTTGCAAGGGTCAAAAGATTGGTAAGTTCTACGGTTGTCCACATTACTAATTGGTAATAATCAAGGGCTTCAGAATTCCCTTCCTCGCACAGATTGGTAGTAGCTTCGGCCACATCTCTTCCATGTACTGGTCCACCTCCTCCATGTAGTAGCAGCGCGGCATCCTGATTTTCAAGATGCGGAGCGATGAATATTGCGACCCAGTCAGTGATTGGTCGAGTCGAGACCAATTAATGGTACCGAACTTGTGCTGGGAAGCAGCGCTCTCTCCGGGGAACACATGGTTTGGATCCATGGAGAGAATGGTCTCCTCGATGGATGGCGGAAGCAGTGCCAAGATCTTTGGCAGCCACTCAATTGTCGACAGGAATGATTTGTCGAAATAGCTATATGAGAAGGTCTGCTGCCAAAAGTCGAGCTGGATTGACTTGAGCTGGGGCAATGCCGCACAGTATCCTGAGCGGAGAAATTCAACTAGACAAAAATGAGGAGATCGAATGTTTACTGTATTTAATGCGTACCTGCACCCCCGTCCCCTGAAATCGTAAACTTGATCTTGGAGAGATTTGACCCGAAGCGAGTGAGAAAGTGCCCAAATTCGACCGTTTTTTCGAATGGTATATTGTGGAGATCTATGGAGTCGATTATACCAGAATGAAGGTTGGCGAACCACTTCAAGACTGTCGGGGTGACGTTCGGATCTGAGTTCCGAAACGATAGCTCCCTGATGCTCGAGGGAGGAGGGGAGACTAGATCCTGCGTGGATTCTGAGGGCTCCCCGTACCAAGAATCTCCGCTCCCAGATGACAAGGTTTCGAGGGCTGTGAACGTCGAGACAAACACCGCAAATTCAGACATATCGTCTTGTGGCCAGTCTATCCACATCTCTTTGATATTGTTCTTCATCGATTGTGGCATCGATCGCTGGATCCGCTGGAAATCGCATAGATCTAGGTAGCAGAGCTCCAAGGAGCGTAATGCGACGAATTTGGGAACGAGGCGGAGAAAATCATCCATCCAATCGGGCTGCCATGTCTGTGGATTTTCACTGGCCACATCCATGCTGCCATGAATCTCGATCGTCTGAACATAGGGAAAGATTGTGCAGTGTTCGTTGTTCAGGATGGGCATGTGGTTGATTTCGGCCAACCAGGACATCGCGAAGTGGCTTATTCGTTTGAATAAAACCCCCCTGGCGACGGACATCCAGCCACGGGAGACCAAAGAAAACGTCGCGAGTGCCTTCTTGTCTCTCATCGAAACGATGATCAATGAGAATATCTCGAAGGGGAATCGAGGCCCTTTGAGCTATTGTTTTAGTCCCAGTCAATCACCCACCCGCTTAAACTTGAAGTTTGGAGCTTACCCGATGAATCTCCTGCCATAGCTCAGAGTTATCTCTCTTGAGCACCAGGATCTCTTCTTGCTGCACTTGTAGCTTTGTCTCCTGCGCGACCATGCGTGCTTCCATGCTTTTCACCAGGGCGTAGACATCACTCAATGTCATCCTCGACGGCGGTGCCCCCGATGCGCCACGAGCTGGAACGTCTGGTCAACGAGGACAGTTACCAAGTGTAATTACTGACCAAGTCCTTCTTGGTTTGGGGTCTGTGGAGACTGGGATACAAGTCGGCGTCCCAGCAGGTACATTGTCTGTGGAAGCTTGAGATACGAGTGCTGAAGGTCCGCCGACCATGCTGTAATTCCGTCTATCAATAGACATCGGCGATGACCGTAATCCCTGACGCTAGCATCAGAGGGTTCTGTGGCAAGCACCAATCGGTGGCCCCATCTGTCGCCCGGAGTCTCGGAGCACGAATTTTTTTTTCCCAAGAATTCAACATCCCTATGTCGTAGTGGATTCATCATTCGTGGTTCTCGCCTCAATGCTAATTTTGAACTTCCCGTCAGCCTCTGCCGCCACTGACCGCCAGCAAGGCCTGCCGCTTCGGGGCCGTCGGCTGCTTTGTTCGGGAAATTAAACCAAAGTTCAAGGCAACAAAGAAAGACCTGGTAAAGGGATCAGGCTTCGGAAAATAGAGAGGTTGCGCAAAGCCGCATGCGGCTGCACAAAGCCGCCCGCGGAGATACCTTTTATTTCTTCTGCACATCGCCAGGATGGCTAATCAGTGCATCCCAGATCACTTGAGCCAAAGGCCAAAAAGCCGCATCGAAAGACGTTGCGCGGCCAAAAGCCGCCATGCGGCTTTTGCGCAACCTCTCTAATGACAGAACCAGTGACTACAAACGGTGACTGGCAGCCCGCCGCGGCAAGGTGGCCATAGAGCGGAAATGAAAGGCCGTGCGAGGAGGCTGTTTGCTCGTGAGTTGCGCAATCGCAGCACAATCGCAGCAGACGCAGTACGAAAGGAGCAGGAGAAGCTACGCAAGTGCACAGCCATCTGATGCATGGTTCGAAATCTAATCAGATTTGCCAGGATTGACTTGGCGCCGTACCTGAATATCAAACAGAGTCGACCTGGAGATCGAACGTTCTTGTTCTGATTCAAATGCTCCAGCGAGGCAAGGAATTACACCTGCGTGCTCAATTAAAACCCCTGTGGCTTGGTAGTCGGACTCAGGCGGATGGTCCGACGGCAAGCTGAACTCGTCAGCTGCGTAGCGATGGACCTGATAGCCCACAAACGGCTCTACTCAGCCGCGTTAACGTTTCCGCAGCGGCAACGGAGAGACAGCGCTCGACGAAAATCAAACGATAATCTCCACGGAGAAATGGAACGGCGGCAGGTCGGCGGTTAAACGCCGGTTCGGCTCGTCACGCAGCCCACGTAATCGGCATATTCCTCGTCATCTTTTTGTCGGATGATTTCCGCGCGGGCCACGCCCCCGCGCAACCGCAGGTGAAAAGCGACACGTACACAATGGAGAAGATTCTCTGAGCTTCCATGGAAAGTGTATCCATGGTTAGCAGACTCGGATGCGGTATTCTCAGCCTTTCTGGTGCGAAGGACCAAGATAGGTTCAGATTGCTGAGACTTGTTTTCAGCTACACGCGTACACTGACTCAACGCGACGTCGGTCTGTTTCGCCGCGTCCTCCCTTGCGAGTCTCGATCCGCCATCAATTAATCTCTCACCCCACATTAAGCTCCCTGCCTTCCCCCGCCTGCCATCCTCCTGCCCCATCTCTTACCTGATCCCTCTTAATCTCCCTCGCACACCCTTAACGTCGCGTCACCGGCACTCCAAGACTCCAAGTTGTCGGTCTAACCGCTACCTCCCCGGGCCCACATGTTTTGCTACACATGTGACATTGTATTAGCATTAG
Organism: Mycena vulgaris; assembly: GCA_029204335.1. Lineage (NCBI taxonomy): Eukaryota > Fungi > Basidiomycota > Agaricomycetes > Agaricales > Mycenaceae > Mycena > Mycena vulgaris. The sequence continues at coordinate 25,434 of JARGYA010000208.1, forward strand.
AAGGATAATTAGGACCTTACTCGCTTCCCCCAACATAGGCGATAGACAAGTCGATCTTGAAGGTCTAAATCACACCAAAAGTTGTTTCAAATCCCCTTTGATTCCATTCCATTCCGCCAGTGAGTAAAGTAGGATACTATGTGTATGCGAAGTAAGATATAAGGACGGGTGCACTGAATGCGAATAGTGTGTGCGGCGCGATAATGTATGCGCGGTGAGGTGAATGCGAAGAGATATTGCGAAGCATAAGATAGGGAGCGGCGAAATGATATTGCGAAGCCATAGATATTGAATGGGGGTGGATGGAGGTGAGGGCGGTGTGTGCACTACGCGCCGTCGCATTTTCACCCGACCCGCGTCAGCGTCAGGCGCGCATCCCGCGAGATGCAGCAACGCAGCGGGGGGTGGGTAGGTCGAAAGGCCCGTCGTCGTCAGAACGAGGTGGGCGGATCGAGGGTCGAAGTCTTCATAGCAGAGCGGCCACACATCTAAGCCGCGATGTGTATAGCGAATGACCTCCCATGCGCATGATGCGTATGCGATCGCGGGAGGGGGGAAGAGCGCAGGAGGTCGTGGAAGCGGCCGCTCTTCTGGGCGGCGGGGTGCGAGTCAACGTCCATCGGTACGTCCAGCTCCTTCGCCGGTGCGGAAGACGGGAGGTGGGAGGTGGAGTGGGAAGAGGAGACAGGCGTGCGCGGGGACATGCTGGCGGCGCTGCTCTGCGGGCTGGAGGGCTCGAGCTCGGGGACGCTTGGGCGGCGCGTGTGCGTGTGACGGGGTACTGCGAGCAGCTTGGCCTCTTCACGCACCATCGCATGCTCAGGCACCTGTGCCCTCACGGGCTCGGGCTTGAGCGCAAAAGCGAGCCCCGCATGATGCGCCATCAAATCCGCCTCCCCCACCCCCAACTCCCAATCCAACACCTCCAAAAACTCCCACTCAATCCTCCCCACGTCCCCCTGCCCGAAAATCCCCGTGCACAGCGCCCAGTGCACGTTCTTCAGCGTGCTGTCGTTCGTGTACTTGCTCGCCGCGATGAGCGCGCCCAGGAACACGCGCTCGAGCGCCCATTCTTCGAGGGCGATGGAGAGGTGGGGGCGCGCGCGGGCGATGTAGACGAGCGCGGTGAGAAGGGTGGGGGCGGTCACTTCGGCGCGGGCGAGGACGGTGGTGACGAAGGTGGTGAATTTTGGGAGGTAGAGGGAGCGCGTGGGGCTGCGGTCCAGAGCGTACTCGACGGTTTCAGCGACGCAGTCCACGACGTAGTCTGTGGGGTGAAGGGTAAGTGAGATGAGACAAAGAGAAAGAGGGGAGGGAGACTGACCGATGACCTGGCGCGAGATTTTGATGTCGACGAGCTGGAGGAGGGCGGCTGGGTGGCGCGCGGGGTCGATGAGGCTCGCTGCGTGTACCGGGCTGCTCCGGGTACTGCTGCTTGAGGAAGTAGAGGTGGCGCTGCTAGGATATCCCATAGGGCTCGAGCCTGCAGACGACGAGGAAGACGAGGAGGCCGGGGAGTACATCGTTAGAGCTGGTGTTTATATACATACACCCGCCGGAGGAATAGCAATCTGAATTGTGCACAGTAAATCGGGCTTGGTAAATCGGAGAAGAGACTCGGGTGACCAGCCGAGCCGGTTTGCCTTGTCACCCTCGGCACGAATTGATGTCAGTCGCCGACGTCCTTCATACCATTCATGACTCATCTCCCTTCATGCGAAAGAGCATTCGCACAGGGCTTTCCGCGGTATGCCATCGCCGACTCGCTTATTTTAATCATTGCGCAGACCCACAGCACTGCGCACGCAGTACTCTGCTCAAACAAACACCTCGCGGGAAATTGGAATAATCGTCAGACAGCGAGCAACGTATGTCTTTCGAGTCATTTTACACTATTCAGACACGAATACAGCACAGCACGACGACCGCACCCGAGTTCGTCCGACCTCCGAACAGGACGCAATTCTTGATACGGGGGTTTGCCGCGCGCACCAGGCCGATTCCTCCCGCGACAAGCATCGCGCTTGGCTGACGAGGGACAACGGCCATGATGCTGCTAGGCGTCAGTCCTTCAGCACGATGCTCCTCGTGCGACGCTCTGTGGGTGAGTCTGGTTCCTATATCTCGCCAAATGCCAAGTGCGCTAATGTCGCTCACGCGACAGCAGGAGTCGGATAGAAGGCCCTAAGCTCTTGATGCGGCACGGTAGACTAGGTTTAATGATCGCCCTCCGAGTCTCATCTGAACTGGAGCTTCTCTCTTCTCTCTTGGCGATGCTCTTTTCCTCTTGGCGATGCTCCCTCTGCGATGCTCCCTCCCTGCGATGCTAGATCCTGGACTCACAGCCTCGACCTCGATCGTGGCTAGCTACCAGTACTACTGTGGTGATAAAATGATAATACAATATTCGCCGTCATATCAAGCCGCGTCAGGTATCAAATCTTCGTAAGCTCTATCGAGGTCTACTTGGAGCTGGCCACGCACGCACGCACGCACTCGGACCTGTTGAAACTCGCGCACTTGGACCTGTGGACTCGGACCTGTTTAATTGAACGCCTGGTGCGACTCGTGGGTTCCTAGTTCTCCGGGGACAATCAACTCGACCTCAGGAACCTCCTCATTGGGCTTGAGATCTTCTCTTCGCGATGACCTACTTAGCTCATCAATGACCTACTACCTCCCGCATAGACGACCTCGTACCTCTAGAATAGGGTTTCCACTCTCGCTTCATTGTCTTTCGGCGGGATACAGTGCAAATAGTAAGTTGTCCGCGATTGAGCTCCTCTTGGCGACGAGGAAGACCGGATATTTCTGGAGTAGACTTCCACTGTAGCTTCGTTGGCTTCACGGTTCGGACTCGGACTCAGCCTCTTGGCAGGTCACAGCGCGAATATTTCATTTCGTCATGTTCGTGGCTCGGCGCTCAACTTGAAACTCCTGGCAGAAAATTCGCGGATCAGACTCTCTAAAGACCTCTGGCGGACCGACTTTCCTTCAAAACCGTCCGTGGTAGACCCACCTCGATGAAAATTATTGCGAAAGCTCGGCGGCAGCAACCAGCAGTTATTCGACGCAAGAAGAAACTCAGGCAGTATTATTATTAAATATAAGGGATGCACCTCACACTTCGGAGCCTCCCCATAATTTCACAGGTGAATTTGAAGCCAATATGCATCCCATGCCGCCCAAATGTTCCGCTCCCGCCTACGCGGTACATTCCAAACCAGCTCGCCTGATCAAGGAGTCCCGCCCGTCATCAATGCATCAAGTGCGGGCGCCACGGCGCATATGTCCGCGACACTGTGCCGACTTGGGTTCTCGAACTCTCGCATGCCGGGGATCAAAAAAAAAATTGGTGTCTGGTCAGCGGGGACGTCCCTTCGGCGCGGCGTCATTTCGAGTCGTGTATTCTGTTTCGAGGCAACGGCGAGCGCTCGGATGGGATTTGAATCATTCGCGGAGGGTTGATGCTGCGAACCGCGCATGTTCATAATTTCGATTCATGTTCATTTTGCAGTGCAAGCCAGACAATGCCTTTGAAGAACTGGGCAGTCTATTCAAATACCTACTGGACGCCGAGAAGAAAATTCAGAACCGAATGGAGAAACCGAAACGGAGCGGGGGTCGCAACTTGCGACAATCAATAATACAAGCGCTCCAGGACAGCGTGGGACGCGAAATGCGTCGGCATTTCTTTTTTCGGGACACTTCCCTAGTGCGGGTAGCATATATCAAGGGTTACCTCTCTTTTTTTTTGTCTCCGTTGATTGTCCGCTGTGAAGGGGCCTGCTCGGATAACCGCTCTGGGGCAAATTTGAGGCGCGTCAGAGACGATTTGAACGGATTACCGAGCAATTGCCAAGTACCCCACCATTTTTTTTGCCCGGATTTCTCCGAGCCTGAGTCGGTGAACTGCTTATTCACTTCATCTAGGGCGAGTCGCGTCTGGCTGGCAGCCATACTATATAAATATCCGAATTGGGGATATCTCCCGCTTGGAGTTTGGAGATTGCCGGCGAGCTTTGTGCGGACTGCGGACTCGGATGGACTCCACGTGGGCCTGGAGCATATTGGAAAATGGATCCCGTCGCTTCGAAGGTCAAAAGCTAGCTCGACTCGGGCAGCGGGACAGGTGCAGTGAGGGTCCTTACTCCCAGTCGGTTCAGTACTTATCTTATGGTTCGTACAGCACCTCTGCCCCCAGGACCCCAACGCGCAAAGGAAGCGAACATTGGGGTGAGCGAACTGGATGTTCTAATCCGCTGATGGCCATTCCACGTTCAGGGTGGTTCAGGATGAATCGAGGCAGCCAATCCCGACAGAAATCACGCCCCCGCAGCGGAGAACCTGAACACGGGCCTGCAGTGAACCCTGGGTTTGAATAGATTATACGCCCATTTAAATCATGTATTTCCCGCGCTTGTCCCGGGATCCGCACAAAGCCTCCGAATCCGGAAATAATGCTCAGGGGAGACATCGGGTGATAGGCGACGTGACGGCGCCAGCGTCGGGAGTCGATTTGAACCTGTTCAACTCACAGAACCAGCGTACTCATACTTTCGGTGCTTACGCTTAGTAATTATGCAAAGGGATAAATTGCGCTCTTCCTGTCCGCCTCCTAAAGTCCAAACATGAAGAAATGGCAGCTTAAGCACGCGGAATAGGTCGGGACGCAGTGTTCGCCCCGAAGGCCTTCGGACGGGTTCCCAGGATCTTGAAGGCCTTCAGAAGGTGAAGCAATTCTCGGCCGAAAATTTTGAAGGCCTTCACGAAGGCCTTTCGAAGGCCTTCGCCCTTCGGGCGAACACTGTCGGGAAGTACCTTCCCGGTGACATTGTCGCTTTGAACGAGGTCAAAGGTTACGAGCCGGGGCCACGGCGATCCTAGCCTAACGGCGGAAGTTAGTGGCACAATGGGCCAGGAACTGGGCGTTTACAGCATATCTGCTACGGCCGCTCGCGCGCCAGGGACGCCGAGTTTGAATTTAAGTGCGAGCCGCGTTCTGATCCGTATGCGCTTTTGGCTCGAGTTCAAGTTGTAATTTAGATGAAACCAATAATTTCTTGAATAGAACACTGCACTTGATGTGACCGAGGTAAGCACTTCAACACATAGTCCTCGGAGACGATACAGTGCACATGTAGATCGATATCCGAGTGTCTTGCCAAATGGTCAAAGCGAGATCTAGCAAGGAAGAAATGTTTGCGACGAGGTATCTGCCAAGGAAGGCCAACGCGTGCCTAGTTCAAATTTCGAAGACCGAACAAACTGTCTTTCCCTTGTTGCTCTACAGTATCAGGCGAGTCAGTGGCGAGCCCCCCGATGATGATCAGAACAGCTGCTGGCGGCCACTGGTATTTCCTTCCAAGTCGTGCGCAGGCTTGGAAGATCGGGAGTTGTAATTATAACTGGGTATCCCGCCCATGGATGATTACTGCGGTAATGGCATGTGAGTGAGCACTGTCGGACTCCAGAGCTGTAAATTAGCTGCTCCAAACTCGGCAGACAAGCCCCTCAGAACGATAGAACCGAAGATGCAGAATGGGATTCGTTTATTCTAGTAGCTAGGGTGACGTTTCCGAGCCACGAGACCTTTTACGACCTATGTGGAAACTCACCTCGCGTTCCGGATAAAGGACCAAGATGAGAAACACTGAGAGCGGGAACCAGAAGGAAACAGCAACGTTGCATGTGATTAAGAAGCTAGCAAGATACAAGGTAGTGGTAAGGGCAAGAGAAAGGTAAGATCATGTGTAGGCAAATCTGTCAGTAAAGCCGTGTAGCGGGTTTACACTACGACTGATAGAGAATATTCTAACCCACAGAAATTGGACGAAAACTTCCAGCACTGGGTTAGTTCTTATTACAGGCACCTTGACATTGTGCATCAGGAAAGCCTTCGGGACTGTCCTTCAAAAATTTGACCTGTGTGGAAGGGTGCTCTGCCCCCTTCGTGGACACAGCCCATCTCACGGGCTGCGCACACGGAGCCCATTCAGTAACCAAATCAAACATTATTATATTTCTCTCACGCTTTCCATCTTGATTGAGCCTTTCGCTCGTGCACATTCATTTCCATCTCTTTCCTTCCCAGATTTATCATGCAGCTGCGCGACTGTCCCCATACACATTCCAGTGCAAGTCAACTCATGCGCAATCACAGAACAATTATTCAACCACGCAGGAAATGTATATTATTGAGCACTCGGGCCACCCCTCTCCTTCAGACACTTACCTACCTCATATATTACAGATTTTCTCTATTTCCCACTACGTACCGCCAACGCGACGAGCAGAACCCGAGCCGTCGGCCATCTCGGACTACGCGGGGGTTTAGCCGACAGTGGATTGGGCACCCACTTGTCAGCGTCTTGCGGGGGGTGTGCTCTCCCTATTAGGGGAAGTCAGAGTTATTGATTCGAGGTCGAATCACGGTCGATTCGGACTTCGATTCTGGCATGATTCTGAATCAGGTTTCGACCGAGAATTGCCTCCGACATTGACCGCCCCGGTTCTGCTTTCGATTCGGTAACGATTCAAGGAACGATTCTCTCCACATCATTAGATCAGATGTGATGATGGATTCAAGACAGTCAGAATCGAATCAGAATCAACTCTGATTCGAGGGTGTTCCTCCTCCGGAGAAGGAACGACGATTCTGACTTGATTCTGCAAAACTCGATTCTTGATGGAAACAGTGCTCAGAATCGGATCAGTTTCGAAGTGTGAATCGACCGTGATTCGAGTTCGAATCGCCAACTCTGACTTCCCCTATTACATTTTTGCGTAGCTCCCGGTTGGTTTGACTTGCAGAGGTTGTGTTCTGAACTGCAGCTTTTCAACCACGGACTCTCTTACATACACATATTTACCTCATCATGTTTGTTTGTTTGTTTGCTTCTGGGATCGCTCCTTGCCTCTTACCACCGGCTTTCCGAGCAACATTGCGCGAATCCACGTTCTTTTTGAGACATTTGAGCTAAGTTTTCCATTTTATTCAGCTTACTGATCCTTCTGAGGCTAGATTGATTCCTATTCCCTCGATCACGCCGACTGACTGCACGCCTCGCCATCCCAGCCAGCACGACCTTGATGCACCTCGGTCCCCGAGAGGACCAACCCTTTCTTCTTCACTGGACTGACGAGAAGATCACCTGGACTGAAGAGAAGAAAGAGAAGTACTTCAATAAATCGGCCGCTGTCAAAACCGAGCTGACTTCGTACGTGCCGCTCATTTTTGTGCATATCTCCGACGCTTACGGGGTCAAAAGATTGGTAAGTTTTGCGGTTTTCAAATTTCCACGCTACTAATCAGTAATAATCAAGGGTCCCAGAATTCCCTTCCTCGTACAAATTGGTAGCAGCTTCGGCCACATTTCCTCCATGTACTGGTTCTCCTCCGTCGTGTGGTAGCCGCACATCCTGATTTTCAAGATGCGGAGCGATGGATATTGCGACCCAGTCAGTGATTGGTCAAGTCGAGACCAGTTAATGGTACCGAGCTTGTGCTGAGAAGCAGCACTCTCTCTGGGGGACACATGGTTTGGATCCATGGAGAGAATGATCTCCTCAATGGATGACGGTAGCAGTGCCAAGATCTTCGGCAGCCACTCAATTGTCGACAGGAATGATTTGTCGAAATAGCTATATGAGAAGGTCTGGTCCCAAAAGTCGAGCTGGATTGACTTGAGCTGGGGAAATGCCGCACAGTATCCTGAGTGGAGAAATTTAACTAGACAAAAATGAGGAGATCGGATGTTTACTGTATTTAATGCGTACCTGCACCCTGGTCGCCTGAAATGCTAAACTTGATCTTGGAGAGAGTTGACCCAAAGCGAGTCAGAAAGCGCCCAAATTCGACCGGATTTTCGAATGGTAGATCGTGGGGATCTATGGAGTCGATTATACCAGAATGAAGGTCGATGAACCACTTCAAGACAGTGGGGTGATCTGAGCTCCCAAACAACAGCTCCCTGATGCTCGAGGGCGGGGAGACCAGACCCTGTGTGGATTCTGAGCCCGCGGACCGTGGATGTCCGCTCCCAAATGACAAAGTTTCGAGGGCCGTGAACGTCGAGACAAACGCCACAAATTCGGACATATGGTATTGAGGCCTGTCTATGGACACCTCTTTGATGTTGTTCTTGATAGATCGTGGCATGGAGCGCTGGATCCCCCGGAAATCCCATACATCTAGGCAATAGAGCTCCAAGGAGCGTAATGCGACGAATTTGGGGATGAGGCGGAGAAAGTCGTCCATCCAATCGGGCTGGCGCATCGGTGAATTTTCATCACCATCATCCATGCTGCCATAAATTTGGATCGTCTGAACATAAGGAAACACCGTGCAGTGCTCGTTATTCAGGATGGGCATGAGCTCGATTTTGGCTAACCAGAACATCCCGAAGTGGCTTATTTGTTTGAATAAAACCCCCCTGGCGACGGACATCCAACCACGGGAGACCAAAGAAAACGTTGCGAGTGCCTTCTTGTCTCCTATCGAAAGGATGATCAATGAGAATATCTCGAAGGGGAATCGAGGCCCTTTGAGCTATTGTTTTAATCCCAGTCAATCACCCACCCGCTTAAGCTTGAAGTTTGGAGCTTACCCGATGAATCTCCTGCCATAGCTCAGAGTTATCTCTCTTGAGCACCAGGATCTCTTCTTCCTGTGTTTTTAACTTTGTCTCCTGCCATTGCAGCTTTGTCTCCTGCGCGACCATGCATGCTTCCATGCTTTTCACCAGCGCGTGGATATCACTTAATGTCATCCTCGACGGCGGTGCCCCCGAAGCGCCACGAGCTGGAACGTCTGGTCAACGAGGATGGTTACCAAGTGTAATGGCTTACCCAGTCCAAGTTCTTGGTTTGGGGGACACAACTCGTCGTCCCTCTGTTGAAATAAAGGTAAGCCACGGCCTTTCCTCGGGATTAGCAGAAGACCCTCGCAATCGCGCAGAGGATTCATTCGACAACTACAAGGTAATATACAGAACTCACTAGGAACCAATTAAACCAAGCAAAGAGAGAATTAGAACAATTGGAGAGAAAGAAAGGTAGCAGGGGACAAAATGCGATGCAGAACACGATGAATGAAAGAAGCCAAGAGTTTGTTGCCTTGATATCCCAGGCAGCGGCGTCGGAGATAGCGAAGATCAAATTAATCTCCCCACCTTCCCCCTACCTGTGCACACTCATAATCTAGGACTCCTGAATTTAACAAGGGATCCACGTGCAACACCGAGAGTCAGACCGTGATAACCATCGAACCTACCATCGAGTGGTGATACCAAACGCAGGCTGTTGATGGCAACCTGTGAGCTTCGCCATTCGTACCTGATCTACGCCTACTGTCCTTGGTTGTAGGCTGTCACTGCGCGCGGGACGGGGATTTCATGGGCGCCTATCGCAAGAGCGCCAAGTGACCGCGGGCGTGTGCCTGAAGGCGGACTCCGTGCACGCCGGAGTCGGATTACATGGTTCACGGACTAGCCACCACATGATCCCGATTATGGCGGCGATCCACCTTGAAGCACGCGGCGGGCGGCCCACATTGAACCACAGACGCGATCCCCACTGTGCAGGCGCACCAGGCGAAGGGGTCGAGATTCAGATTCGATTGCAATTTGCGTGGGCAGTGCTTGAGACCAGGGCGCGGTATTTATCTCACGCGCTGAAACGAGTCTCAATGAATAATAAATAAATACCCTATCTCATTGCTAGCTCAGGGTACCAGGATGTCCCCCCGAGTTTTAGATCCGTATCCTCCGGACTGCGATATTTCAGGATCGTAGGTATGACTACCATTGCCAGTGCCGCGCAAAAAATCCGGGGTGTCAAGGTCGGAGCAGGATAAGTCTGTGTTGACTCAAAACTTCTCCTCACAGCCCAGCTCCTCTCTCGGGTCTCAGTCCGACTCTCTGGCAGGCCGCGGAATATAAAGTGTCGGGTCAATAGTCAGGAGCTCTCGGCAGGTCCAGTTCGATATCCTGGGACTGGGGGTATTTACGGTCTCGAAGGAATGGGATTGCGAGACTTATCTTATCACATCTTATCAAAATCTAATCTAATCAAGGCTTTCTGCCCAAATTGTTCTGAAGGAAAATAACTGAATCAGAATGAGACGATCTTCTGTTGTAATTTATCACGCCATCCTCCTTGCACTCGGCACCAAGGAAACACGCACGCATCCCTCATTCGCGCCCGCACCGCCTTGGCCCACAATAGCGGCCGTACATACATACGCGAGCTCGAGACGCCGGGCGCTCAACGCCCGACGCCACTCCACAGCTTTCCTTCTGCTTGCGGGAGCCGTTGCAAATTGATTTTCTTCGTCTCGGGGGAATCGGCGCCGGGTTGTCCTTTTTTTTTTGTTCCCGGTGCACGCAGCGCATTTTATTTATTCTGCCGCGCTGCATGCGCCCGCAAACGCGTCAATGAACTATGCACGTGCGCGCACGCACCCGAAGAAAGAGGAAGCCGAGCTGACCCGGGCCCGCGTTGATCCGATCCCTTCCAGCGCGCACACCACACGTTTCTCTTTCCACCTGAAAAACGGACGGGACGTGTATTCGCCTGTCTTCGCTGAGCTCTGCCGGCGAGACGTGCGCGTGCAAACCCATCTCACAATAAAGAAAAATGTCGCTTGCCCCGAGCACGCGCGCGGGCGCTCGATTTTTTGTCCGACCATCAAAATGGACACTTGGGGCATAAGACCACAATGGAGGCTTGGGCCGCCGGCGCTCAAACTTTCTGCACGCATCTGACCCGCACTCGGGCGTGCCTGACACCGTTCAATACACACCCCACGTTCGAAGATAGTGCAAAGAAAATCCCATTCATTGACGCGCGGCGCGCCGAATACGTGTATCTGGATCCACATACAACGCCCCCCTGCCTCTCCGTTCCGTTAGGTTTCTTCGTCCCGTCTGTTGGCTTCCCCGGCGAATAATCCTCTGGATCTGGATCGCCAGCCGGTTTCCCCGCTGACTCGAGCGGGATGACGCCCGCCCGCTGCCGCCGCGCTCGTGATGTCACTTGTCGGCACTTCCTAATCAAGCACGTCTTCCACCGGTTCTGACAAACCTCCTCACATGTCTTACAAACTCTCTCCTGCGACCGTCTTACAAACGCGAGGGATCGCCCGACTGACTCGCTCACAGCAACGCGTTCGTCCGGAAGTTCGGGAATTCCAAAGCAAATAATTGCGTGGAATCGCGTCGAACTTTGCCGAGAAAACCAGTGAGGATCTGGGATTTTGGATGACTCGCGCGCCCGAGCCCACAGCCAGCACCCAACCCCCAGGGTGGCTCTTCGAATCGCGTCGAACGACTCGGAATCGCGTCGAACGATTGAGAATCGCGTCAATTCGCATCGAACATGTCAGAACCTCGTCGAAAGAAAATCTTGATGATCTGGACGACTCGCCAGCGACCAAGCACGTCCTCAAGCTGAGAATCGCGTCGAACCCCATCGAAATTCCTAAGCCGGACTGGGGGGGAATCACGTCGAATCGCGTCGACCGGCTCGGAATCGCGTCGAACCTCTCGGAATCGCGTGGAATCGCGTCGAGAAAAAAAAAAACAGGCTCTGGATGCTCGCGCGCTCTAAGCGAGCCCAGCGAGTCAAAGGAGCACTGACCCGCATTTAGAACCCCCTCGAAAAAAACCTAAGAAACCCTTGCGCCGCCCGTGTCCCGCAAATTAAGTAGAAGTCTTTCTGTATTGCCACGCAATCTCGGCGCCTCCTGCCATAGGTACGGTGGCGGCGTCAACCAGATCAAATTAATCTCCCACCTGCCTTCCTCCTGCCCCACAATCTACCCCCTTCATTAAACGTCGCGTCACCGGGACACGAGTCGCCGGTCTAACCGCTACCTACCTCCCCCGGGCCCGCACATCTTTACTTTGCTACACATTACACATTGTATCAGCATTAGAATCAGGAGCGTATTCGCTTCGCTTCGTGGAACGCGCGGGAGATGTTTCCGAGTCGCCCCACTCGATCTAAATTGCATTTGGCACACTCGCGTCGAAGAGAGCTGAGAAGAAAGTCTTATGATTCACACAAAGTAGCATGTAGTTGTTCCAAATTCCGATTCCATTCCGCTCGTGAGTAAGGTAGGAGACTATACTGTATATAAGAAGTAAGATATAAGGACGGGTGCACTGAATGCGAATAGTTTACGGCGCGATAATGTGTGCGCGGTGAGAGGGGATAATTGTAGCGCGGTAATGTATGCGCGGTGAGATATTGCGAAGAGATATTGCGAGAGATGTGATAGGGAGCGGTGAGATGATATGTCGAGACATAGATATTGAGATTGAATGGGGGTGTGAGGGAGCGGTGCGTGCACTACGCGCCGCCGGTTTTGACCCCGCGACTGACTTCGCGCTGGGCAAGCTGGTGAGTCACCAGCGCGGGTGTGGGTGGTCGAAAGGCCCGTCGTCAGAACGACGTGGCGGATCGAATAATAGCCGAATGCAGGTGGGGGCACGACAACCGCGGGTCTAGGCCGCGACGTGTATAGCGAACGACCTTCCGTGCGCATGGTGCGTATGCGGCCGCGGGAGGGGGAAGGAGCGCAGGAGGTCGTGGAAGCGGCCGCTCTTCTGCGCGGCGGGGTGGGAGTCGACGTCCATCGGTACGTCCTTTGCTGGTGACACATGCGAAGGGTGAGAGGAGTGAGAAGGGGAGGAGGAATGGGAGGCAGGGGTGCGCGGTGACATGCTCGCTGCGCTGCTCTGCGGGCTCGAGGGCTCGAGCTCGGGGACGCTTGTCTTCCTCGTATGCCGGGGTACTACCAGGAGCTTGGGCTCAGGTGTCCTCGCAGGCTCTGGTGCCAGCGCAAAGGCGAGCCCCGCATGATGCGCCATTAAATCCGCCTCCCCCACCCCCAGCTCCCAATCCAGTACGTCCAAAAACTCGCGCTCGATCCGCCCCACGTCCCGCTTCCCGAACACCCCGGTACAGAACGCCCAGTGCACGTTCTTCAGCGTGGAGTCGTTCGTGTACTTGCTCGCGGCTATAAGGGCGCCGAGGAACACGCGCTCGAGGGCCCATTCTTCGAGGGCGATGGAGAGGTGCGGCCGTGCGCGGGCGACGTAGACGAGGGCGGTGAGGAGGGTGGGGGCGGTCACTTCGGCGCGGACGAGGACGGTTGTGACGAAGGTGGTGAATTTGGGGAGGTAGGGGGAGCGCGTGGGGGCGCGGCCTCGTGTGGAGGAGGGGGTGCGGCCCAGGGCGTGGTCGACGGTTTCGGAGACGCAGTCGACGACGTAGTCTGTGTGGGTGGGTGTAAGAGGGGAAACGAAGGAGAGACAAAGGGAGACTAACCGATGACCTGCCGTGAGAGCTTGATGTCGACGAGCTGGAGGAGGGCGGCGGGGTGGCGCGCGGGGTCGACGAGAGAGGCTGCGTGTACCGGGCTGCTCCGGGTACTGCTGCTCGAGGAAGTAGAGCTGGCGCTGCTAGTAGAGTATCCCATAGGACTAGAGGCTCCAGACGACGAGGAAGACGACGAAGAGGCCGGCGAGTACATCCTTGGAATGGTAGCGGGGCTGGTAAGGTACTGCCATTCTTGTCGCAGTGTTTATATACATAGAGCCGGAGGAAAAGCAATCTGACTGTGCACGGTTAATCGGGCTTGGTAAATCGGGGTGAGATGACTCGGATTTAGAGCCGAGCCGGTTTGCCTTGTCATCCTCGGCACATGCATTGGTGAAACATTAATCATCTCCCTTCATTCCGCACAGGGAGTACTAAGTAATCGCCAATCGCTTCTCTGGTTATAATCTGCTCAAAGACTCTACAACGCTACGCACGCTGCGAGTCGGCGAAACAAACACCTCGCGAGAATAATCGACAGACAGCGCTTGCACGTATGTCCTAGTCTCTCTTGACAGTCTAAGACGCTATAACGATCCTCACGCTCGTTCCTCGTATGTCCCTCCGAGTCACTCGCACTGTTAACGTTCAACGTGAATACAGCACGACCATCGCACCCGAACGTGCAACTTCTGAACAGGACGAGGTAAGTTTGACAGGGAGGCCCAGCCGACCCATTTCCCCCGCGACAAGCATTGCAAGGGACGTCGGTTAGGATTCTTCTCGACTCCTTCGTGCCTGAGCAAGATGCTCCACCCGATGTAGGTGGGTCAATCACGCCAAGTGCACTCGGGACCCTTGCGGAATTACCAGGACCACATTCCTCTTCTCCCGCCCTGGCCTGGGACATCAGCATTCACCCCGCGGAGACGCGCCCGAGCAAGGACACTGGCGAACCAGTGCACATCAGCCAAGGTTCCACGACCATCTGAGACTGCAACTTCTCTCTTCTTTCGGCAAAGTACTTTTTCGCCGACTCTCTCCCTCGGCGATGCTCTCTCTCTACGATAATCCCTCGATGATGCGACATGGTAAATCCAGAAGCATCGACCTCGACCTCGAACGCGCGTCTGCCGCTGTACACGCAACGGAGAATTCAAATGAAAACATCCCCCCAGGTTTTATCAAGTTCTACTTGAGGATGGGCACTCGCTCACGCACTCTCGGACCTGTTAAAACTCTGTTGAAACTCACGCACTTGGACCTGTGGGAACTCGCGAACCACAGACCTCTTTATCAGACTGGACGGCTGATGAGATTCGCGGGTTACTAATTCACAATCCACGAAGGCGCACATTCCGCGTCATCTTGCATCGGACATGGGGTGGAATTCGACGAGCGTCCTGGCTGGTGTGCACCCAGAACTACGCTGAGAATCACCCACGCGTGTGCAACTGTCCCATCCCTAGGCTTCTATGTAATCGTCCTCAGCCTCCTCCTCGTCGTCCATCTAGCTCCCTCTCCCCGTCGCTCACTATTGTTTTGCTCAACGTGGGCGCGTCCGATTCGGCGCCTTCCAACGAGAACGAGAACGCAAGCGGAAAGCATTCGTGCATATAATAGAATTGCAGGCATATCCAGAAGCAGTGCCAACGCCGTGTTGCGATGCGCCCCGCCCCGCGTCGGCGAGCGAGCGAGGTTGCAATATTACTGGAGCCTGTTGTACGTCAATTACCGCGTTCATCCCGTCCCTCTCAGCGGATGTGGCGCCCTTCTACGCAGAGATGCAGAATAGCACGAAGGTACGCAGGCGGAGCGTCTCCCAGGCGCGCGGAAGTGCAGCACCATGAGTATACTATCGATCCCGTCCGACTTGGAGACAGAGGCAGCACGGACTCCTGAGACTGATAAACCTCATAACCGCGGTTGGGTAGGATTATAGTAGGAGACTGCCTGATTTGGTGTCAGCGCCGAAATGCTACAAGAGCTGTGCACGGCATGACTTCGGCTTATAGGCGCCGCACAGCTTCCTACAGCTATCGACTCGAGACAGCTGATATGCTTCTTTGGATCTCGCCACCCTCCTACCTCAGCCCTCATGGACATTGTTGGCGTCGTAGCTAGCACCCTTCAGCTTATCGATGCCTTGGTCAAGACTCGCGACTACATCCAGGATTTCTGCCATGCCCCTGAAGATCAGCGCTGGATACTTCGCGAAATTATTTGCCTCAAAACCCCTGCTAGAGCAGCTCGACCACCGAATCAAGACTAACCAAACCACCGCAGTCAATGCCGTGCCAGAATTGGGGGAGCGCCTGCTGGATTTGAACGGTCTCATGGAACAACTGTCGGAAAAGCTCACCCCACCCACGGGATCGAGGACGCTCAATCGCGCTAAGTGGGCGCTATGGGATAAAAACGATGTTAAAGCGGTGCTCAGTACAATTGAACGATTCAAAACCATGTGCATTTGGTGAATACCCCAATTGGAATATTTCTGGTACAGTGAACGCTCAAGCCTTCATCAGGGAGTCCGTCAGCGATCTTGCGGAGAAGCAGCATATGGATAATCAATGTTTGGCAATCGTTGAAATAAAATGCTTGCATACTCTAAAGCTCCTGATCTAGGCATACTCAACTCTGTGGAGCTTGGGTTCCAACAACAACGAGAAGATCTCGAGGATGCAATGGAAGGAGAACGGTTGGAGCAGCGTTGTACGTACTCATAATGCACAAAGAATACTGAAAATATCCCACTCACGCATAATAGATATATCTGAATCGGTGCGGCATATTGCGCGGAACCAAGAGCGTTATCAGGATTGTGAGCCGTGGTGCCCCATTAACACATCCCACACTCATATTTGAATAGCGGCAGAGCGTGATAAAATAATAGAGTGGTTTTCGCCACTCAACTTTTTTTTACGGCAAGCGGATGTCTTCAGTACTCGACAACCGGGGACCGGTGAATGGCTGCTTCAAGATGAGCTGTTCAAGAAATGGAAGTCAAGCATAGGGAAAACAGTATGGTGTCGCGGGATGCGTGAGTTTATTCATGGACTAACGACTCAACACTAAATAAAAAATCTGTTCAGCCGGTGCTGGGAAGACTGTGCTTACGTGCGTACTATGCATATGTACCCATTCCGCTACGCGATCTCACCCAGAAACAGTTCAATAGTTGTGGATGATCTTCGAACAACCTCGGAGAGTCGGAACATCGGTGTCGCAGTGATTTATCTGAATCACAAGGAGACCGAAGTACAATCTCCCTCGAATCTTCTGGCCGGGCTCTGGAGACAATTCGTTTTCAAAAAAGCCATATCTTCGACTGTGCGCCGACTGCACGAGGAACACCGCGAGCCTCGTACCCGGCCTTCGTTGGAGGAAATCCTTGATGTACTCTGTTCAGTCCTCGTCGACTATTCCAAGGTTTTCATTATCGTTGATGCCCTCGATGAATATCCAGAGCAACAACGTGAGATTCTCCTGGATAGTCTCTCGTCTCTTGGATCAACCGTCAACCTGATGCTCACTTCCCGGCCTCACATCACCGTTAATCACATCTTCCGAACGTTAGAAACCCTGGAAATCCGCGCATGGAAAGATGATATCCGCCGATATTTAGATGCCGAAATACTTCGTTCCTCTCGTTTGTCGAGACATATCGAGGATCGCCCAGACTTACAAGAAGAAATTCAAAACACGATTGTTCGGCAGAGCGATGGAATGTGGGTGCCCAGTCGCATGATGGGCATTCGACTAATCCAGTTTGAGTCAGGTTCCTGCTGGCTAAACTCCATATTGATTCCCTGAAAACGAAACACACTGTTAAAGCAGTTCGAGCTGCCTTGAACAGTATGCCAGGCGATTTTGACAGCACCTACGACGAAGTCGTCGGGCGGATTAATGGGCAGAGCGAGGACGACAAGACGCTTGCTTGGCGTGCCATCTCCTGGGTCACCAATGCCAAACGACCACTGCGACCTTCTGAGCTGAGGGAGGCTCTTGCTGTCGAACCTGGGACCATCGAACTCGACCCCGATAATTGCCCGCACATGGACACAGTTCTATCTGTCTGCGCAGGGCTGGTTGTAGTAAATGCGGCGGATAACAGAGTCCGTCTCATCCATTACACCATGCAAAATTACTTGGAGCGTATCCAAGCCAGGGTATTTCCGAATGCCTCAACGGAGATAACGACGACATGCATCGCCTATCTCTCCTTCGACATCTTCTCGCAGAACGGACACGATCCTATGGGCCTCTTCCATAAACATTCCCTGTTGGATTACGCCGTGGAATATTGCCTCATACATGCCCGTGGTCCTCCAGAATCAAACATTAAAGACTCGATTCATTCGTTTCTCAAGAATTGTTCCCAGTCCGCATGGTGGAACTTGTGGAACTGGAAACACAGCTATGATAAACGACGCAAATCAGCCGGTAGACTGTGGATTGCCGCAGCCTTTCAGTTGAATGAAATCTGCGGCGACCTAATCAAGGAAGACAGCGGGGCTGCTGTACTCCAGGAAGCTGCATTGGAAGGGCTTACCGACATGGTTGAAATTCTCATCAACAACGGCGTCAGTCCTGATGCGACTCGGACGGGGAACAAAGGATACGACAACGCATTACAGGCCGCTTCAGTCCGTGGACACCAGGATATTATCCGGTGCCTCCTCGACGATGGTGCAGACATTGATTTACCAGGTCACAGTGGCACGGCGCTGCAGATCGCCGCCTTTTTTGGGCACAGGGAATCTGTTTCTCTGCTCATTTCCCGTGGAGCCAATGTCAACGTCGAGGGCGGGTGGTATGGGACTGCTCTGATTGCGGCCACATTCAGGGATAACTACGACATTGTCCAAATACTTCTTGACCACGGTGCCGAAGTCAGTGCAGAAGGTGGGCGGTTCGGCACTGCACTGGATGTAGCATGGACGGCGAGACGTCCAGACATTTACGCTCTTCTCATCGAGCGTGGCGCCCGTGTAGATGAGGCCTTCATAGGTGCTACAGGATTCCCTCACTCCTTCGATAGTATGCCGTCTCCCGGCTCTAATACAGACACGACGCAGCATCAATATTTCAAAAAGGCATTCAGTGTAACCGCTCCGGAGCAGGCGCCGCCCCTGTTGGGCACAGGTTGGTCATCAGCCTTTACGCGTTACGTCCACAGTATGCCTCTAGACTGGCGTATCTCAGGGTAGTGGCGGGCTCGGGGATGGTCCGGCAGCAGTATATTTGGTCCACCAACTTCGAATCAGTCAATATCCTACCAAATGATTCTGTATTCAGGATTGTTCGAGTAATAAAACCTGCCCACATAACCTTAGTACCTACAGCGTCCAGATCCTGATGGAAATGCCTTTCAGCGACTATCACTCGCCGCTCGCGCCCTCCCAGCGCGCCCAGGGAGCGACGCGAACTCAGGCTCACTCTACTATGTACCATTGCGAACCGAAGATCAAATTAATTTCCCACCTTCCTCCTGCCTGCCATTGCCCCGCATCAATCTCCCCTTCTTGCCGTTCTGTAACTTACGCCAGCGCCCCACAAGCTAGGCTTTCATTCAACGTCGCGTCACCGGGACTCCAAGGCCGGACTAAATGTCATGTTACTTCGCAACGCATTGTACTAGGATTAGAAGCTAAGGCCAATTAGGAGTTTAGTCGCTTCTAGCCCCCCACATTGAATTGCATCCGTGTTAGCATAATGAAGACGGTTTTGAAGTTCTCGACGATGGCACTCAATTCACACAAATTTGTTCCAGTCCAAATTCCACTTGATTCCATTCCAATTCCTCCTCCCCCGTCATAAATGTAAGGTAAGAGACTATACACGAAACCAGTACTGTATGCGCGAGGTAATGTGTGGGCGCGGTGCGGCGAATACGAAGAGATAACATAGTGAGGGTGCTTTAGACGTATGCGTCTATGAGATATGCGCGTTGGAAAGGGATGAGATGCGGAGAATAGATATCCATTCAGATTCAGATTGAATTGGTGTGTGAGGTGAAGGGCGGTGCGTGCACTACGCGCCGCCTCCCCTCTCCCTGGTTTTCACCCCGCGCCAGCGTCGAGCGCGAGCGACGCTCGGCGGCGGCAGCGCGCTGGGGTGTGGGATAGGTCGAAAGGCCTCGCGGCGGATCGAATATAGCGTCTTCTCCTCCATATAGACAGGCGTAAGCGCCTAGGCCGCGACGTGAATCGCGAACGACCTCCCATGCGCATGGTGTGTGTGCGAGCGCGGGAGGGGGAAGGATCGGAGGAGGTCGTGGAAGCGGTCGCTCTTCTGGGCTGGCGGGTCGACGTCCATCGGCACGTCCTTCGCGTGCGCAGGGGAGGGATGAGAGTGGGAGGACGAGGTAGGGGTGCGCGGGGACATGCTGGCGGCGCTGCTCTGCGGGCTGGAGGGCTCGAGCTCGGGGACGTTTGGGCGGCGGGTGCGTGTGTGACGGGGTACCGAGAGCAACTTGGCCTCTCCACGCACCATCGCATGCTCAGGCATCTGCGCCCTCACAGGCTCCGGCGCCAGCGCAAACGCCAGCCCCGCATGATGCGCCATCAAATCTGCCTCCCCAACCCCCAACTCCCAATCCAGCACGTCCAAAAACTCCCGCTCAATCCTTCCCACATCGCGCTTCCCGAACACCCCGGTACAGAGGGCCCAGTGCACGTTCTTCAGCGTGCTGTCGTTCGTGTACTTGCTCGCCGTGATCAACGCCCCCAGGAACACGCGTTCTAAAGCCCATTCCTCCATGGCGATGGAGAGGTGCGGGCGTGCGCGGGCGACGTAGACGAGGGCGGTGAGGAGGGTTGGGGCGGTTACTTCGGCGCGGGTGAGGACGGTTGTGACGAAGGTGGTGAATTTTGGCAGGTAGGGGGAGCGCGTGGGGGCGCGGCCTCGTGCGGGGGTGCGCCCGAGGGCGTGTTCGACGGCTTCGGAGACGCAGTCGACGACGTAGTCTGTAGGGGTGTGTAAGAGGGGGGAATGAAGGAGAGACAAAGGGGAGACTGACCGATAACCTGCCGTGAGAGCTTGATGTCGACGAGCTGGAGGAGGGCGGCTGGGTGGTGCGCGGGGTCAACCAGGCTCGCTGCGTGTACCGGGCTACTCCTCGAGTTAGAGGTGGAAGACGAAGCGCTGCTAGTAGAGTATTCCATAGGACTCGAGGCTCCAGACGACGAGGAAGACGAGGAGGAGGCCGGGGAGTACATCGTTGGAATGGTGGCGGGGCTGGTAAGGTACCGCCATTCTTGTCTTGGTGTTTATAGGGACCAGGTCTCTCTCCAAATATGGATCCGCCGATCGCGCAGAGAGTCAGCACTGCCACGGCCTAGACCTACAGTTTCCTTTTTCGGACACACCTAATTACTGACCCATTCTCCGAATGATGGGCACCATTCGAGCCCTTCAAAGAATCCCCATCTGTTGGAACTATCCATGGAGCGATATCTCACGAATTGAATAAGTTTGAAGGCACTTTTTCTCGGCTTCAAGGATTGTGTGTCCGCCGTCCGGCATATGCTAATAGCTATAGGCCCTATGTCTGGTCACGTGTGTTAGATCGCCTCGCAAAAATTCAAAACCGGAATCTGCACGTAATATGAGGTCCTATGATCCTTGGGAGATCCCTGGACCTTGGTGTAGACCCTTTTACTTTTACCGCCACCTCCCAAAGCGCTAATGTTCTCGGTCGTGCGGTAACTTCCGAGACCGCGGTCTAGACCCGCTTCCTTTCTTGGCGCCTGAAATCAGTGAAATGTTCTCACTCGATCTTGCGGCAACTTCCGAAACCGCGGTCTAGACTCGCGGGTCCAGGCCCTCCCTTTTCTGGCGCCTCAGAAATAAGTAATGTTCTGCTCGGTCATTCTACAACAGCGGCTAGAATGCTTCTCGACTCGTTGATGCCTCAACACGACACTCGACCAAGTGCGTAATCACTCACTCACCGGCATTGCGGGCCTCGAGCCAAGCTAGTTACCAGGAGGCTGCAGTGGCAGGAGCCCACCCCTTTCTTATCAACTATGGATCTCGCCCTGGCAGATGATCAACGTTCATCCCGCGAAGACTCGAGTGGCGCGCGCCCAAACAAGGGCACAGGCGAGCAAGCGCACTAGGTTTAATGGTCATCTAAGACTGCAGCTTCTCTCTGCTCTCGGAGATGCTCTCCCAACGACCCTCTCTCTTGGCGATGCTCTCTCCGTGAGGCTTCTATTGGACTCGGATTGCCGGCGGGATACTGGGCGAGTATTGTATATTTCGTCGTGTTCGTGGCTCAGCGATCAATTATTCTTAAATGTCAGTGAGGTGCCTCGCTCGTTGGAGTCTCCCCTTAATTTTACAGGTGAATTTGAAGCTTGTATACACCCCATGCCATTCATAAGCGGGTCCAACTGTTCCGCTGCCGCCTTGGGCGGTAGGCACATTCTAAACCAGCTCGAGCGACATCGCCTGATCAAGGAGTTGTCAATGGACGCCACGGCCGTAAACACTGTGTGGCCTTGTCAATGGTGTTCTCGAACGCCCGCATGCCGGGGATCAAAAGAAGTAAAATACAAAATACTAGGTGAGTTGGATGTCAACAGGGACGTCGCTCCGGCTCGGCGTCGTTTCAAGTCAATCTCTATCCTGTTTCGAGGCAACGGCGAGCGCTCCGATGGAATGTGTACGCTGTACATTGGCGTTCGGTTGATGCTGTAGACCGCGCAGGTTCATAATTTCGATTCATGTTTATTTCTTCCAGTGCAAGCCCGGCAATAACTGTGGAACTGGGAGGTCTGGTCACACACCTGCTGGACGCCGAGAAGAAATTTTAGAACCGAATGGAGAGACCGAAGCGGAGCGGGTCGCAAGTTGCGACAATCAAGCAAGCGCCCGAAGACAGCGTGGGATGCCGCGTGTTGGCATTTTTTATTTCGGGGGACTTTCCTAGTGCGGGTAGCATATATCAAGGGTTACCTCTCTTTTGTTGCTTCCGTTGGTTCTCCGCTGTGGAGCGGCCAGCTCGAACACGGATCACCGCTCTGTTGGCCAATTCTGAGGCGCATCAGAGACGATTTGAACGGGATACCGAGCACTTGCCAAGTACCCCACCATTTTTCTCGCTCAGACGTCTCCGAGCCTGAGTCGGTTAACTGCTTATTCATTTCATCTGGGGCGGGTCGCGGATGGCTGGCAGCTATAATATATTAACTCTTCCAGCCGAGGTAAGGACTCGCCTCGATCCGACATGTACAGAGGTCTGAGTCATAATAAAGATGAATCCCGTCGCCAAGTGCAACATCCTCGAAGGTCAGAAGCTGGCAACCACCGGGCGCCCGGCGCTAGCTTTGGACGGCGGGAATGGTTGGGTCCTGACGCCGAAGTCGGTTCAGTACTTATCTTGTGGTTTGCACACCACCCCATTGGCGCGGATGGGTTGTCGGGGAGAGTGCCTGTTGATGATTGTTCGCGGTTTGCAGTGCAGGAACGAATTACTGAGTTCTGATGAGTTTAACGGTCTAGTACGTGCTGGACTCGCGTCGAGAGAAAAAATTGAGACGCGGATGGGGAAACGGAAACGGAGCGGGCGTTGCGACGACCAATAATTCAAGCGCCCATCAAAGTCAGCGTGCGACGCAATGTGTTGGTCGGCATTTTGGTTTCGGGACACTTCCCTTGTGCGGTCATCAGTGTCCGGTTTTTTTCGCTTGCGCTTCTTAGCGGCCAAGTCAAACGGAAGTTCCCGTATTTCGGGACGCCAACTACGTACCCTCGGGGTAATTAATTCCTTAGAATTTCTCCGCGTCAGTCCGCTTATTTCTTCATTTTTCGGCACAATTTGAATAAGGCAGAGTTGCGGCAGGCAGGGTCGGGTTGGCGGGGGCGGCCACAATGTCATAATTTCAGAACCTGCGTTTAACATAATTTAAACCACCTCCTTCCCGCGCTTGTCTCGGGATCCGCAAAACGCCTTACCTTCGAATCCGAAAATAATGCTCGGAGGAGACACCGGCTGATAGGCGACGTGACGGCGCCAGCGCCACGAGACGATCTGAACCCGTTCAATTCACCGAAGACTCGTACTTACGGTACTTACGCTTATTATTATGCGAAAGCATCAATTGCGCTCCTCCCTATTTGACCTGTCCTCCTCCTAATATCCGGATGTGAAGGAATGGCATCATAAGCACGCGTAATAGGTCGGGACGTACCTTTCCCGGTGACACTGTCGCTTTGGACGAGGTCGATGGTTACTAGCCAGTGCCACGATGATCCTAGACTGACAGCGACAGTTAGTGGCACAATGGGCCAGGAACTCCGATACACTGGATGTTTGCATTGTACCTGCTACGGCCGCTCGCGCGCCAGGAACGCCCAGTTTGAACTCAAGTGCGAGCCACGTTCTGATCCGTATACGCTTTTGGCTTGAGTTCAAGTTGTGATTTAGACGAACCAATGATTCCTTGAATAGAATAACGCACTTGATGTGACCGAGGTAAGCATTTCAGCACATAATCCTTTGAGACGATACAGTGTAGATCGATATCTGAGCGTCTTGCCAAATGGTCAAAGCGAGATCTAGCAAGGAAGAGACGTTTGCGACGAGGTATCTGCCAAGGAAGGTCAACGCGTGCCTAGCTCGAATTTCGAATAGGGCAAATCTGAGGCGGATCAGCAACGATTTGAACGGGACACCGACTGCTTGCCAAGTGCCCCACCATGTTTCTCGCCCGGATTTCTCCGAGCCTGAGTCGGTGAACTGCTTATTCATTTCATCTAGGGCGGGTCGCGGCCAGCTAGCAGCCATAATATATTAACTCTCCCGGCCGAGGCGATCTTTGTATTGGAGATTGCCGGCGGGAAGTGCGGACTCGCCTCTAATCGCCTCAACCCGACGTGTATACTGACGTCTCCGAGCCACGAGACCTTCGACGACCCAGATTATTCTACCCCCGAGAAATTAGACAAAAAATTCCAGCACTGGGTTAGTTCTTATTACGGGCACCCTGCCATTGCATCGGGAAGCCTTCGGGACTGTAATTGGAAAAGCGCGCCAAAGAGAGGGCCCATTCGATCTGGACCGACAAGAAGAAAGAGACGAGCCCCGGGACCTTCTACGACCCACGGACTGATCCGGACTATTCTACCCCCGAGAAATTGGACGAAAACTTCCAGCACTGGGTTAGTTTACATTAGGCACCCTGACATTGCGTCGGGAAACCCTTCGGGACTGTCCTTCGAAAAGCAGACCGGAAAGAAGGCCTATGCGACCTGGACCAACGAGAAGAAAGAGAAGTACTTTGATAAATCGGCTGCGGTCAGAACCGACCTGACTTCGTAGGTGCCGCTCATTTTTGTGCATATCTGATATCTCCACACTTACGAAGGTCAAAAGATTGGTGAGTTCTGTGGTTTTCCATGCTACTAATTGGTAATAACCAAGGGTTCCAGAATTCCCTTCCTCGCACAAATTGGTAGCAGCTTCGGCCACATCTCTTCCATGTACTGGTCCACCTCAGGCTTCTCCATGTAGATTTTCAAGACGCGGAGCGATGGATATTGCGACCCAGTCAGTGATTGGTCGAGTCGAGACCAGTTAATGGTACCGAGCTTGTGCTGGGAAGCAGCGCTCTCGAAGGGGGACAGATTGTTTGGATCCATGGAGAGAATGATCTCCTCGATGGATGGCGGCAGCAGTGCCAAGATCTTCGGCAGCCACTCGATTGTCGACAGGAATGACTTGTCGAAATAGCTGTATATCTGCCCAAATTCGAGCTGGATTGACTTGAGCTGGGGCAATGCCGCACAGTATCCCGAACGGAGAAAGTGAACTAGACAACAATGAGCAGATCGGACGTTTACTGGATTTAAGGTGTACCTGCACGCTCGTCGTCTGAAATCACAAACTTGATCTTGGAGAGAGTTGACCCAAAGCGAGTCAGAAAGCGCCCAAACTCGACTGATTTTTCGAATGGTAGATCATCGGGATCTATGGAGTCGATTATACCAGAATGAAGGTCGACGAACCACTTCAAGACAGTCGGGCGGACGAAGCCGTTCGAAAATGTACTCCAAAACAATAGCTCCCTGACGCTCGAGGGAGGAGGGGAGATCAGAGCCTGCATGGATTCTGAGATCCCGTCCTCTGAATCTCCGTCCCCAAATGACAAGGTTTCGAGGGCTGTGAATATCGAGACAAAGGCCGCAAATTCGGGCATGTCGCATTCCGGCCAGTCTATTGACACCTCTTTGATGTTGTTCTTGATAGATTGTGGCATCGAGCGCTGGATCCCCTGGACATCCCATACATCTAGGTAAGAGAGCTCCAAGGAGCGTAATGCGACGAATTTGGGAATGAGGCGGAGAAAATCATCCATCCAATCACGCCGGCGCGTCCGTGGATAATCACTGCCGTCATCCATGCTGCCATGAATCCCGATTGTCTGAACGTACGGAAATACCGTGCAGTGCTTGTTGTTCAGGATGGGCATGGGCTTGATTTTTTCTAGCCAGAACATCGCGGAGTAGCTTATGTGTTTGAATAAAACACCCCTGGCGACGGACATCCAGCCACGGGAGACCAAAGAAAACGTTTTGAGTGCCTTCTTCTCTCCTATCGAAAGGATGATCGATGAAAATATCTTGTAAGGGAGTCGAGGCCCTTTGAGCTATTGTTTTAGTCCCAGTCAATCACCCACCCGCTCAAGCTTGAAGTTTGGAGCTTACCCGAGGAATCTCCTGCCATAGCTCAGAGTTATCTCTCTTGAGCACCAGGATCTCTTCTTCCTGCGTTTTTAGCTTTGTCTCCTGACATTGCAACTTTGTCTCCTGCGCGACCATGGGTGCTTCTATGCTTTTCACCAGGGCGTAAACATCGCTCAATGCCATCGTAGATGGCGCTGCCCCCGAAGCGCCACGAGCTGGAATGTCTGGTCAGTGGTCAACGGGGACGATCACCAAGTGTAACGACTTACCCAGTCCTTCTTGGCTTGGGGTCTGTGGAGACTGTGGCACAGCACGTCGTCCCTGCGGGTACATTGTCTGTGGAAGCTCGAGATAAGAGCGCTGACGGTTGACAGCCGACCATGCTGTCATTCCGACATCGGCGATTACCTAATCCCTGTCTCGACGCTCAGACTCGTTACCAGCCTGCCATACGGAATGCAATAAATGTGGCGAGCACTATTACGGCAACAGTGCTCGCCACATTTGTTGTGCTCCATATGGCAGGCTGGTAACGAGTCTACTCGACGCTATCATCAGAGGGTTCTGTGGCAAAGACCAAGCAAGAATGTACTGAGGCGGACGCTTCCAGGTGCACTCGGTGGCCCCATCTGTTGCCCGGCGTCTCGGAGTACGAAAAATACTTTCTCAAGAGTATCGTAGTGGATTCATCATTCGTCGTTCTCGCCTCAATAGGGTCGTTCACAGTAGCCCTTTTTTGCTCCCTTTTTTCTTTCCCTTTTTCTGTGCTTTTTGAGACTGGTCCGTTTTCGGCCGGGTTTTTTTTCCCCTTTTCAATTTAGACATGTAAAAAGGGTTGAAAAGGGAAAAAATTGGGGACCCAAACGCAGCAGGGGGCGAAAACACAACAAAAAGGGAGCCAAAAAGGGAAGAAAAAAGGGCTACTGTGAAACCCCCCCTCGGAAGTTCCCTTTTTCTGCCCTTTTTGGCTCCCTCTTTTCGTTCCTTTCCTCAATACTGTGTATTTCATGCAGAGCTAGAAGACTAGGACATCCAAGAACACTTTGGGCACTCAGTTCGAGGTCTGATCCAACCTTAATATTATTTGCATGGACCGTTTGCACTGGAAGCTTTGGTCTGGAGAAAAGGAGCAGAAAAAGGGATGGAAAAAGGGAGTGAAAAAAGGCTACTGTGAATGACCTTAATGCTAATTTCGAACTTCCCGTCACATAGCCTCTGCCGCCGCTGGCCGCAAGCAAGGCCTGCCGCTTCGGAGCCGCCGGCTCCTTTGTTCGGAAAATCTAACGAAAGTTCAAGACAACAAAGGGAAAACAAAGGAGGTAAAGGCCTCCGTACTATATCTGTCCGCGTCCGAGTCGCGCGGCCAGTCCGGGTCCGAGTTGTGCGCATACCTTCGCGAAGGTCAAGGCGACAGACAGATGAGAGACGATTTGGACACGGTTATCAAGGACAGGATAAACGGAATCGGAGGCTCACATATCAAGCGTTGCGCTGAGGAAGCGCTGAGAAAGCCGGGCTGCTGAATCATGAAGCAAAAATCAGTGGTGGGTCGCCGGTTGTCCGATTGATCGCGATGGATGGGACGCCGGCGGCAGGATGGTCAAGGTAGATTATGCGTAGGCGGCGCGCGTGCATTCGGGTTCGGGAGAGTATCCGTGCCCGTGCGTCATAAGATTGGGAAAGTCCGACTCGGAAGGCAAACACGACTATCGTTTGGCGACACATTCGGGTCCGCGGGACGGCCCCGGGCGTTCGGGGTGAGGCGGCAAAGTAAAGAACCATTCACAGTTAGCGAGGACTGTATGCACGCACTTAGTCAGGGGCAAACACACGCAATGGGCGACCCAATCGGCTTGCATCACGCATCAGTGGCTGTCCCTTCCCCAATTTGTCAGCTCAGCTCGCCTCTGGTCTCCTCTGGTGCTTCGTCATGCAGCCAATGTGCGTCCCCTGTGCTTGTTCCGCCGCCCCGGGCGCACCCGCCTACACCCCCCTTTGCCGCCACCCTCGACCGCCTCGCCGACTACGAGTCGGAGCCTGACCAGGACGACCTCCCCAGCAAGAACGCGAACGGGAAACCAGTCCGCCGCCGCAGCAGCAAAGCGTACGACCAGTGCCGCAGCTGCGTGCTCCTGGGGATAGAGTGCACGTTCCTCGGCCCCAGCAGGAAGTGCGGCCCGCCCGAGGGGTACATCATTGCGATAGGGCGAGGCTGCACCAGAGGGACGAGGGCCGCGCGGGCGGCGTGTTGAGGGATTTGAGCGAGGTGCGGCCGTGTCTTCCGCTTGACTAACGCTAACAGGACACAGGACCCCCTCTCCCGCGCCGCATCAACCACAGCGCGTACGGCCCCGCAGGCCGCGGCGCCTCCTCCTCCTCCGTGTCTTCAAACAATCATAACAACAGCAATAACAACTCGCGAAACAGCTCCGCACACAGCACCCCTCCGCCTCCCCCCGTCTCCGCCCATGCCACCCCAGAGAGCCACGGCGCGTTCAATGGGAGGATATCGGGATTACACGGTGCGTCGTCTTCCTTGCTTCGTTTCCTTCCTTCCTTCGCTCGTCAAGTCCCTTGGGCTCTCGTTCTTTCTTTTCCTTCCTCCCTCCTCCCCTCTTCTCCTACGCGGGGGTGGTGTGGCGCGTCGGCGGTGTGGCTCGTCGGCGACGGCGAGGATGCACTGTCCACTCGCGCGATGGCGGGATCGCCGCCACGTCCCCATCCCTCACAAGGCCGCGCACCCCCTCGTGCACATTGTCGTGGCACCGCCGCATTCGACGTCTGCATGCCCTGCGTGTGGTAGCGCCTGCGTCTCCCCGAACCGCGTGCTCGCTCCCGGGGTGCGCATCGTCGCGCGCCGCCGAGTCCGAGCTCGCTCCCGCGCTGCTTACGCACCCCACCCGCGGCGCATCGCTCCCCTGCCTCCCGCGCCTCCTGCTCTCCCGCTCTCTTGCTCTGCTCCTACGCAAAACGCTTACACCCGCGGGGTGCATTCCCCTTCGCATCCACGTACATCCACGTACATCCGCACATACCTACTTGTACTATCCGCTGTACGCATGTCCATGCCCATGCCAATCCACCGTTTCCCCTTCCCATCCCTTCCGTGCGCCATATCCGACCCCCGTCCCGAGTCGTGAAGGAGTCGCACGGCGTGAGCCTTCTGGGCCTGGCCTGGACCCACCTTGTGCAGTGCATGTACACTGCCTCACCTTTGCTGCGAATAGTATCTTATAGCTGTGCTCACGTCTCGAGCC
This sequence comes from Mycena vulgaris, assembly GCA_029204335.1. Taxonomy (NCBI): domain Eukaryota; kingdom Fungi; phylum Basidiomycota; class Agaricomycetes; order Agaricales; family Mycenaceae; genus Mycena; species Mycena vulgaris. The sequence goes on from JARGYA010000208.1 coordinate 54,713, forward strand.
GCTGCGGTACTTACAGCGAACCAACAGCTTTAACAACTTCTACTGCGCGCTTAGCTGCCGTCTCCGTTTCTTCGCGGAACCTCGCTGTGACTCCGTCGTAAACTGTGGATCTTCGTCGTCGATTCTTCGAGAACGCTGTGAGTCCAGAATACAACAATTTCACACTCTCGCCAATCCGAATACTCAATACCACCCAAACACCGCTTGGGCTGTCTTCGGATTCGAATTCCGAGGTCAATCCGACTCGCGCGCAAGCGAACTGAACTCCCCAGCTTCGTGCCTGAACGAGGCACCAACGCCGCCGCCGCCTCACCTGGATGTGCGACTCGCCGGTAGCGTTGGTGCCTGTATTGCCATTAACGTCCTTGACGTCGTATGATTGCCATTCGGCGGGTTACCCTGATGGTGGCAATCTGCTTATCTGCCGCGCCTCGTTGCCTGCATCTTACAGCGTCAAGTCAAGCCTAAGGACATTTGCTTCATGATCTGCGCGTTTCGAGCGTCTAGTCCGACCGACTCTCCCCTGCGCTCCAGCGCATCAAGTAATATGCGACTCAGTTGGAGCCACATACCATTCCTGTCGTGTCCGCAGTGTCTCTGTCTGTCCGGCTGGCGATCTTGGCCAGAAGCAGTTTAGATCGCTTCAATCTGGCTTGAAAGTCATGCCTGTGGCCCGGGACTCCTAGCCCTGTCTATTTTTCGACGATGGCTTATGGATTTTCAACACCGAGATTCTCGGCATATCCACTTTAATCTTATGCTTACTGGTCGGACGATGTGTGTCATTTGACCCAGAGATTTTCTTTCCGAGTCCTCCGTCAACACTGTTATATTCTGGTGCACTGCGAAACCATAGAATTCGGGTGCGGAACTCTGACTTGTTGCACCTCCGGAGCAGCGCCGTGTGTAATTTCCGTGATACTGTACGTACCCACGCCGTCTGTTTTCAAGTGATTCTTTGCAAGCCCAGTTTACATACTCTAACGGCCGGTCGAGATTAAAGGCTGTCCCCCGCCAACTCTGCACTCGTGAACTTATCGCCGCGGGATTTCACCCCCAGCCATCTTACTGGTCGGACGATGTGTATCGTTTAACGCAGAGATTTTCTTTCCGAGTCCTCCTTCAACACTGTTACATTCTGGTGCATCGCGAAACCACAGAATTCGGGTGCGGAACTCTAACTTATTAGACCTCCGGAGCAGCGCCGTGTGTAATTTCCGTGATACGTACCCACGCCGACTGTCTTCAAGTGATTCTTTGCAAGCCCAGTTTACATACTCTAACGGCCGGTCGAGATTAAAGGCTGTCTCTGCACTCATGAACTTATCGCCGCGCGATTTCACCCTCGTCCGTTGCTTGGACATCTCCCTCGGCCAAATACTCGCGAGCTCGATTTCTGACGGGCTCACGCCAATTTTTTACACCGCGCTCCAATAATCCGCGTCTGACCTAGAATCAAATCAAATCAGTCCTCCTAACCAACACTCGAGGGAGATAGACGCTGACGGACGGCGGACCACAGCGCGGCGTGTCGCGCAGCACGCCCGCAATAGCGATACACAGTCTTTCCGCCTTGGTTGGCCTGTCAACGCGGCGATATTTTCAACCCCAAGCAATAATCCCGGCATGATGGATTAAGGTTAAGTACCAGCAGCGCGGCGCGTCGCGTCCGCATCGAATTATCACGGTACATTACACCAAGCAGGCCCTGGAGGTAGGATACGCAGTGTCTAGAAGAGGGTTTGAAGGCATTTACCCCCCGCCGATCCCGCTCCTGACGTTCGTTCGACGCCCCGCAGCATTGGGTGGTGAAAGACTGAAAGCCTGTTGACGTTGGGGGGCAGTAACGGGGGGTAGCTCTTCGTCGAAGTCGGTTCCGCCTGCAGAATCCCAGTACATATCGTCTGGTGATGCACCGTGCTCGATAAGCAGATTATAAATTGCTTTATCCTTTGCCTGTGACGCTGGAAAAAGTGCGGTGAAGTCCCCGCTTCGCGCATGGACGTCGGCGCCATGCTCAACCAGTATCCGGACAATGTCATAGTGGTTTGCCGCTGACGCGGCATACAGTGCATTGCCATACTCCCCACCCCCCGCGTTGACATTGGCTCCACGCAAAATGAGCAGAGAGACCGCTTGCTTGTGCCCGAAACAGGCGGCTACTTGCAGTGGGGTTTCGAAGGAGTAGAGCTCAAGGGAAGCACCGCGGTCAAGGAGTAGTCGAATGATGTCTGTATGTCCCCGGGTACAGGCGGCTTGTAACGCGCTGGTGAGCTCTCGGCCCGCGTACCAAGGGGCCATATCAGGATGGATGCCAGAGTCGATAAGGATTTGAACTATGTCTGTGAGACCTTCCAACGCAGCCTCACACAGCAAGACGTCACGGTCGTAACTGGAGGCATCTTCCTTGATTAGGTACGAACAGATTTCGTTCAGCTGAAAGGCCGCAGCAATCCATAGCCCGACTGACGATTTGCGTCGTTTATCGTAGCTGTGTTTCCAGTTCCACAACCTCCACCATCCAGAGGAGTTCGACAGGAAGGATAGAATCGATTCTTTAATCTCCGACTCGGGGCGGCCGCGTGCATGCATCAGGCAATATTCCACGGCATAATCCAAGAGGGAGTGTTTTCGGAAGAGGTCCAAAGGATCGGGTGCATCCTGCGAGAAAATGTCGAAAGAGAGATAAATGATGCATGTCGTCGTGATTTCCACTTGGGCGTGAGGAAAAACCGTGGCTTGTATACCGTCCAAGTAGTTTTCCATGGTGTAGTGGATAAGACGGACTCTCTTATCCGCCTCGTTGATCACAATCAAGCCTGCACAGACAGACAGAATTGTGTCCATGTCCAGTCGATTATCGGGGTCGAGCTCTATAGTTCCTGGTTCGACAGCAAGAGCCTCCCTGAGCTCAGAAGGCCGTAATGGTCTTTTAGCATTGGTGACCCAGGAGATGGTGCGCCAAGCGAGCGTTTTGTCGTCCTCACTCTGCCGATTAATACGGTCCACGACTTCGTCGTAAGTGCTGTCCAGGTCGTCTGGCATATTGCTCAAAGCAGCTCGAACTGCTTTGACGGTATGTTTTGTCGTGAGTGAATCGATGTGAAGTTTCGCCAATAGAAACCTAGGCCGAACTGAATTAGTCGAATTTTAATCATGCGACCCGTTGTTACTCACATTCCGTCGCTTTGCCGAACAATTGTCGTTTCAATTTCTTCCCGCAAGTCTGGGCGATTCTCGATATGTCTCAATAAACGAGAGGATCGAAAGATTTCGGCATCTAGATGTTTGCGGATGTCGTCCTCTTTTGCCCTGATTTCCAGGGTTTCTAACGTTCGGAAGATGTGGTTGGCGGTGATGTGAGGTCGGGAAGTGAGCATCAGATGGACAGTTGATCCCAGAGACGAGAGGCCACGAAGAAGAATATCACGTTGTTGCTCTGGATATTCATCGAGTGCATCGACGACGATGAAGACATTGGAGGATTGTGATAGTGTGCTGCAGAAGATGTCACGAATCTCCTCCAGCGACGGCCGAGTCCGCCGCTCGTGGTGCTTCACGTATAAGCTATAAACAGTCGAAGAGATGGGCTTATCGACAACTAGTTGGCGCCAGAGACCTGCGAAGAGATGTGCGGGAGATTGTGCTTCGGTCTCCTTGTGACTCAGGTAGAGCACCGCAACACCAGTGCTCTGAATATCCAAGTTTGTTCGAAGATCGTTGACAACTATCGAACTATTTTGCATCTATTCAGTAACGGCAGCAGAGCATGAAGCGTGGTACGCACGCAAGGACAGTCTTTCCAGCACCCGCTGGACAACTGTTATATTAGCGTTGAGTCATGTACTTGAAAAGATACACACTCACGCATCCCGCGACACCACATTGTTTTCTCCTCGCCCGATCTCCATCTTTTGAACAACTCATCTTGCAGGAGCCATTCACCAGTCCCCGGCTGCCGAGTGCTGAAGATATCCGCTTGGCGCAGGAAGAAGTTGAGCGGTGAAAACCACTGTATGATTTTATCACGTTTTGTCGCTATACAAATGTCAGTGCGTGGAACGCGCTTTCCGTCATTGCTCACAATCTTGATAATCCTGATATCGCTCTTGGTTCCGTGCAACATCCCGGACTGATTTGGATATATCTAGCCACGTGTGAGCGACCTTGAAATGTAATGTGGTTCTTTATACGTACATTGACGCTCCAACCGTTCTCCTTCCCTTGCATCCTCTAAATTTTCTCGTTGTTCTTTGAAACCGTGCTGAACAGATTTGATCATAGCTAGACGAGGAGGGTATGAGTATGCACACATTATATTTCAACGACTGCCGAACATTGGTTATCTGTACGCTGCTCCTCCGCGAAATCGTTGACGGACTCCCTGAATGGTTAAATGAGTGCGGGCGTACCGAAAGATTCAAAGCACTTACCAAATGCACATAGTTTTGAACCGTTCGATTGTGCTGAGGGCCTCTTTCACGTCATTTTTTCCCCAAAGCGTCCACTCGATCCGCTTGAGTATCTTCGATCCTGGTGAGAGCACGGGCTTCAAAATCGTCGCCAATCGCTCGAAGAGCCCTTTCAGATCCAGCATCCGCTCCTCCAATTGTTTCGCGCCAATGCTATTGACCCCAGAACTCTTGATTCGCTTGTCGAGCTGCTCGAGTAGGGGCTTGATGCCGATAACCTCCCGAAGGATTCTTTGCTGATCTTCCGGGGCGTCGCGAAAATCATGGAGGTAGTCGCGAGCCTTGACTAAGACATCGATAAACTGCAGGGCACCAGCCACGACGCCGACAATGTCCATGAGGGAGGTGGTGAGATTGAAGGATGGATCTCAGTGGCATTTGACAATGCGGTGCTTGACAGCGACAGTGCAGCGCTTAAAGGCTGTATGCCGAAGATGTGCCGTAACACAGCAATTTGGCAGCAATTTGCTGTTGAATCTAAATTGGAAGAGAGACCTTATTTTCCTAGCAATTGAATGACCAGAAAGATTGAACCGAACGTTCGAGCGGCCAGATGTCCGCCCAAACGAAAGGACGGTGGTGACATTGATAAGAGGAAGTCGGTCATCAGGAGACATAATGTGGCAGGGAATGTTACGTAACAACATGTTGACTCTGGTCAGACTTTGGACTACTTTGGATGACGCTCTCGACGCGCCACCACTTTATTCTCACATGAACTAGCAGGTCCCAAGGTGATTTACCGGCTACCGGAAATACCAACAGCTTGAGGTATACGGCGTTGCGCCAGGCACAATATTCGCTGAATTCCAAAGCTAATGCCGATGTCAACAGTTGCATCCAGGGCACACGTAGATCCCCCGATTTGGCTGGGCAGTTCGTTGGTTACCATTTGCCGTTCATCAGGCTTTCGCCATCTGCCAGACCTTGCGGTTGAACTGCAGCACGTAAGAACCCGGTCACGATTATCATGTTGGATTTAAACTAGGCCGTAGTTTCGACGGCTAATGACTCGGACAACAGACACGAGCTCAATCATCAGCCATGAAAGTGCACCTAGTGGCGTGGCGGATACTAGGCCCAGTGGTTGATGCCGCCGAACGTCACGAGAAGTAGAAATTTACCTCGGTTTTTGATTCGATTCGACCCTTAGATCTTAGCACCTTCTGTTCAAAATAAAAAGTACTGTACATATCGAATAGGGTCCTGAGGTTTCTAATATACGTCCCGGGTCGGGCGCGCGGATAGCTAACCACGGATTGTCCAAGAAAATGACAAGAGGACGCGCATCCTCGGCCCATGCCGACCCCAATGACAAGGGCGGGGTGACGAACTGAGTAGGCATTTAACCGGAACACTTGGGTTGTCGTTATCCCCATGGAGCCTCGTCTCCAGCATGTAAGCAAATGTGAGTAATTCGCCGAAAGAGATGTCTCCGGTTGTATTAGTTGTACTAGTTACCATTCTGTCCCAAGCGGCCCAGCGGGATCGCTACGCACCCGTCGGAATCCGTTTCGCCGCCGGCTTGGTCAATTAATCATGGGGCTTGATCAAGTAGATCGGTTTAGATGACTAGTACCAGGCCTGTACTAAATCCCTTCTCGTTCATCATGAACGACGAACGTTATGTAGGAAACTGAGGAACGGAGGAAGCGACAAAACAGATTAGATTCGACCCATCAGATGGCTGTGCAGGCGTGTGGCCCGACACCCGGACGCTTCTTCAACCCCAAGAATCCTGAATCAAGCTAAGGCTCCAACTATTTCCGTTACTAAACGTTTTAAACGGTAAAAACCGTTTCTTTTTCCGTTTAGTTTCCGGACCTGCGTAAACGGTAAGCGGATAAAACAAACGGTTTAAACGGTCGCAAACCCCCGGCTATTTTCGACGGCCTGCAATAACCATGCCAAGTGAGTTTGTCGGAAAAATCCCTAAATGCATACAACGGCATGAAAGCCATTGCATGCCGTTGTAATGCCATATGCCGTTTTTTACGTTGTAACGGACAAGTCTTAACCATATGGCGGCTTATAACCCACCATATGTGCTTAGGGAGTTGTAACATCATGGGAACCATACCATGTTGCGAGGCAGTATAATGTAACTTAAACCGTTATATTCCGGGCGACCACGGTCCACGAGAATCAAAAAAGAAATTCAATAATATTGGGATAGATTACAGCAGCGCTCATACATCTATCGTTGTTGACGCCTGCGCGACAGTCGTCGCTGCCCTTCCCTGGCGGCATGCCCTTGAGCCGGGGCGGTCTGCGCGTGCGGCGTCGGAGATGGACGCCGCTGACTGGCAGCAGGCGGGGCCGGAGAGCACTCCCTTCGCTCAGAAGTGGGGACTGAGCGGCGGATCCGAGATGGAGTCTGGATAGGACTTCAAATCAGCGATGAAGACAAGACTAAGATGGTATCGGTGACGCACCGGGGATGCAGGTGGTGCATCGTTGAAGACATCCATCGCGTCATCGAACTCATCTTGCTCTGCCTGCTGGTTTGCAGGGATGACTTGACCGAGCGAGTTGTCGGCGTGAGGAAAGATGATGCTGTCCCAATGCGCGAATAAATCCCTCGTCCATCGCTTACCCTCATGTAGGCCAGTCGATCTCCGACTCGTCGCCAATGAGAACAAGTTTCGTGTCGGGGGAGTGCAGCCATACAGCCTGAAAAAAGTTAGCTCTGAGATTAGAAATGTAAAGATAGCACACCAAGACAGCAGCTTTCGCGATGGCGCCGGGAGTAGTTCGTTCAATCTCCGCTGCAATAGAGATCGAAAAGCAAATGGTGATCGATATGAAGGTGCGTTGGTCTTCCACGTACGCGATGCTTGATCGGGCGTATGCCTTGAAAGAGATATCAAATTTTCCATCTCTTTTTCTTCGTGTGATTATTCATGACGCACGACAGGACGTGGATAAGTTTGTTTTCGAAATTGTCATGGACGAGATAGGGGAGAAGCGCACTAAAATAGCAGCATTACAATTAACAGAAACCGAATGGAAGCGCGTCGACCTGTTCCTCAAGTTGTTGGCGGTGCATTTTATTATTCTCTGTTGATGATTACTGAGACAATTGCAGTACGCGGAGAAATCGCAGCACAAATTCTCGTCCGATCTCAAGTTTACTCTTCACCTCGCACTCCCGACGCTAGAGACCTTGCATGCCGACTGGACAAGGTGTGCTGCAGATCCTTTGTACAGCGATTTTGTGGCAGCCCCCGAGCAGGCGCTGGAAAAGGTTGATGAGTACAGTCTTAAACTGGGAAGCGCAACGCAACGGCGAAACGCAACACTAGGAATACCGTACCTTTGGGATTACTGATGGGGTCGAAAACCTGTAGGAATATAGTAAGGGATCGTATTATACTACCCACAAAAGGATTTGGCCCAAAAGATCCTGTGAAGTCCAGAAATTGACGATGTTTGTGGTCGCGTGCCACAGCCGTTGATCTCGGCAATCGGACCTTCCCGTTTTTCGTGTTTACTATGGTCATAAGTGTTGGATTTTGAGCCTAGGGACGATTGCGAAGCCCAGTGACCCTCTGCAAACGCGCAGAGGTCTCGATTCAAAGGCTACGGTACTTATACAAAAAAGGGCTGTAAAACTGCTGTAAAGAACTGCGGAAAGAATACCAAACTAGTGAGCAGTAAAGGCTGCTGTTGAACGGAGCTGTAGAAATGGGCAGTGCATACACAGCTGTTGGAAGTTCAACAGCCTGTCAAAGAGGCAGTTCGACGGTGCTTCGATTGTCCTTCCAATAATAAGGTATACAACTTTTGTTGCATTGAGGGGTTTTCAGAGTCCCTGATTACGGATATGTAGGGTAAAGCACAAAAATAACTGCCCTCAGAACTAAAATCAATCATGTCGAACTGTTGCGTTTTGCCATTATTACGGCAAAACGGGCCGGATCGATCTTTGGCCCTCAACCTCGCTCAAAATAACTGATTTCTTCGCGGTTTTTCTGTTCATCCAGCAGGATGGGTACAGATCTGTCATCCTCTCACAAAGAACCCACAAAAAAGGTGTGTTTCTGATCCATAATCAGCCCAAACACACTAAGCGTTGCGTTTCCCAGTTTAAGACTGTATCATGAAAAGACTTCAAATTCGAACACTTATGTGTGCGATGGGTAAGTTTTACCTATTCTGTATTGTTTGACGACGATTCATTGCTCCTCAGTGCTTGATCCCGAAAAGAAGCTTTCATACTTACGAGCGCACTGGCCAGCTGAGCCTCAAGAGTCTGCAGTTGAAAGTATGGAGGAAACAGTTCGTCTTACCTTGATTTGCTCCAGACAAGATCTCACAGTCCACAGTTCAAACAGCGCTATCTCAAGCTTCATGGCCCGTCGTCGGCCGCACCCTTACCTGTCAAAAAGGCCATCGCCACCAAGCTCCGACGCTCCGTGGTCCGCGAGGATGACGAGACCACCAACGGCACCGAAACCCACATCGACCCTCTCAAACCATCGCTCGATGAGTATCAGCAATATCTGACGGCTCGCGAGGTGGTACCTGTGGGCATGGACACGATTCAGTGGTGGGGGGTAAGTGTCGAAAATACTTTCTCTCGGATAAATGCCGCCCGTTATCCTGTGTGGGCGTCGCTTGCGCGCGACTATCTTGCTTAGTGGTGGCAAGGTTCGGTTCGGAAATCGGTCCGAACCTGAACCGAACCTGAACCGGACGTGCGTTCGGCGTTCAGGTTCAGTAAATGCTTGAACATGAACCAAAGGGTTCAGCGTTCGGGGGAGAGCAGGCGCGTTCGAACGCCGAACCTGAAAATTGGTGAGGTAAGTAATTTCTGCGCAAGTTTCTCCACTTTTCACGCTCGATTTACCTCAGATTGCATAGCCCAGACATTTATCCACTGTAGAACATACCTGATCCTTCCCTTCGAGGCAAATTCAAGGCAATTTCGATGTTATTGGACGACGGTTTGTTTTCGCGTAATGTTCTAGTAAACTTGCGCGAGGATGATTTATCATTAGCAGGCGTCTCGGCACTAGCCAAGGCATGTGAGATACTTTTTCCAACCACCAGAGCACTGCAGTTTCTACTCTAATTATCCTGAGACTTATCTTCGTCTTGAGTCTCCAACATGAGTATACTGGATATTGAATTTACTGTGAAAGACATGTATGATACAAGAACGAAAGGGGAAGAAAGCATGGCATGGTTACTGATGTGGTTGGATTTACCGGTTTCCTTCTCTACGGCTGCGTGTTTGTTCCTGCTGTAACGGCTTTCTGAGCCGGCTTGGGCTTGCACTGGATGGTGCAAACCGTCGCGGTCCGCTCAAGAGCAGCGGCTCGAAAATCTTTGTCGAGTGCAGGCCAGAGAACCTGCTTCCACTCTTCGTTGTTGACGTCCCAGCCGCGCGCCAGATATTCATGAGGTGGGATCTCGATGGGAGGAGCAGCTAAAGATTGTTGACTGCGTTTCGTAAAAAAAGATGGGACCAATTTCTTCGATCCGGAGGCACCCTGCTTTTCCACTTGGGCGATCGAAAGGGATAAGGTTCCCGATTTCTGTCGTTCCTTGTCGTCTGTACACATATTGGTCAAATTCTTATTGACTTGTATTTGCAAAGCTCTACTTGTGGGTACGGTGAGAGGTGCTTGATTCAGTTCAACGTTTTCCTGTTCGTATATCTCGAGTTTTTTGTCCGTTCGAATGTTGTCAAGGTAGCTCTGGAATCGAGTGAGCTCCGGAATGTAAGAAGAAATTGTCGCCGGACTGACATTAATCAGCACAACTATTCCACGTCTCCGCGCCTTCGATGTTGGGTCCGAAACCCATATCAGTACTTGATTACGATTGACAAATGATATTTGAGGAAGCGGTTGTTCTGACCCCTTGAGTTTGTTAGATGGTGAGTCAGCGGGTAACTCAATTTCGTCAGGGCACGATTACTTGCCGTTGGGCGAAGATTAATCCCCATGCCCACTTTTACCTCCAAGAGGTCGGACTTCGCAGCAGAGTATCGGCTGTCCTGCGGCTGGTAGACAATATTGTACGAGGAGTACGATTTATTGTCTTCATCCCATTCCTCTCCCATTTCGTGATCCATATGGGACCTCGGCATAGCCTTGGAGAGGTTTAGTTCGGTCTATACGGACTTGGCAGCATTTGGCTTACTTTACTGTCAGTGGCCTCCAACATAGTATCGGTGTTGCGATTATGTGAGATATTAACTGTCCCAAGCGGACTTCCTTGTGAATATCCCAGACTACCTTTGATTCCCCATTGAATTTGGCGGTATTCCCCGTGCTTATACAACTTTTCTGGGGGATGGAACCCTCGGTCAAGACTAGCTCAGTGTGAGAAAATGTTGGGACACATTTGAAGACATAACAACACTCACAATTGTCGCCGAAATATCGATTGCTCCCGGTGCGTAACGAAGCCAATGCTTGCGTACGAGCGATCGACTTGCGTTTCCCGCAGTCGAGTTTCGATTTCGAAGTCAAGCAGGGCAAGAACTTCGGGCCGGGACAACGGGCGGGTCAAGTCCGCGAGATTGATGGGGAGCTCAGTTTCCCGGTTAATCATGAACTAAGGAGGTTATTTAGCAGATACAAAGTCCGACTTCAAAGCTATTTTACCTTGAGAGTGTACCCGATGGTAATCACGTAAGTATCAGCATTGTTGGGTTTCAAGCGAAGCTTGACACGCGTCCTGTGAAGTGGACTTTCCCAGTCGTCGTCGATCGAAGAAGGTCCTCCACCGCTTCCATCCCCCCCACCAGCTGGCTGAGCAAGATGACCGCGGTGTCGTTGATTCTCGGCGACTGCGTTCAAACCGTGGTCTCCTGGATTTTCAGGCTGAAGATTGCGACCTCTTGCACCACCATCTCCAGACCCATGTGGGTTTCTTTCACTTTCGCTTCCGGTTTCATCTTCTTGTGGTCTATCGTGTGTCCCTGCGTTGTTTGCACTAGTGGGAACCCACAATTAAACGCGTCCATTATCCGAAGGGCTACGGAACAAAATGAGATTACGCACAGTATGGTCAATGCAGGGTTATCGCTAGGAGGTCGAACTACGACCGGAAAACCTGACACTTCCGCGAGCGATTGGGCCATGTTCACGACGGCTCTACTGTGGTTTGCTCCGAATATTGAAAAGGCGGGTTCCGCTGGAGAAAGCATCCAAGCGAAGGGTCCGGCGCAACCGCTATTGCGCATGGAAGTGAGAAGGGAGCTGTTCCAATTGTTCTCGATCCAGGATGCGGCTTCTGCAGGTTCATGAACGGATATCAGACATCCGCCAATGCCGAAATTAGCTTGGCTGAAAGCCGAGTCCTGTACGGTAAAAGAAATATTTTGCTTCCTGGATGAGTGGACGACGATAAGAGAAGAGTATCTTGTGTATCGGATGACGTACTCTCGTCTCTCCCATTGTGGTGGGTATAAGATGGCGAAGGTTCCACTGGTGGCATTTATTTCTTCGGGAGTTTCGTCGACAGTCCGTAATCTTGGACGGGTGGAACCTTTACGATCACTGCGGGAGACGTGGAGGGTAATTAGCTCAAGAGTTTCGGGATCTGCAGAATGTTAGCTCAGCGACTTGCCTATCAAGCATATATTTTGGCGGTTCAATGACCTCCATTTTGATATTATTAGGATGGAATGTGGACGGTAAGGGTGGTTGTTCTCACAGTCTGAGTTTCCTTGTCCTTCCTCACAGCCTTCTCATTTCGCATAGTCTGTGTTTCTTTCTGCGTTCTTGCAGCCTGTGCTTCCTCCTTCTCCTCCAAGAAGTTGGGCTGGCCAATCTGTAACTTGACCTTGTCGAGTGGTGCGCCTGGACGTAGCCCGATGATCACAGAGTCGGGCTCGGGGACCAGAAGCCTGAATGTAAGGATGAACCCGAATATGAGCCCCAGGCCGAGGTCCGGAAGGCTTGGCCGATAGGAAGACAGAAAGAAAAATACAAAGAAGAACAGAAAGGACACCACTGGCAGAAAGTTTGCCATCCAAGTAATATGCAAACTGCGGGGAGACGTGTAGGGAATTAGCTCAAGAGTTTCCGGATCTGCAGCAGCTAAAGGACGTGCCTATAACCCATGGACCTTAACGATTCAGCGACCTGCATTGTGATATTATTATGATGGGATGCGAATAGTTTGAAGGTGGTTGGAGTTGAATTTTGTGTTTTCTTCTCCTTCTCGTTTCGCACGGTCTGTGCTTCTGTCTGCTCTCTCACAGCCTGTGCTTCCTCCTCCTCCATGAAGCTGCGTTGGCGAATCTGTAGCTTGGCCTCGTCATGTCGTGCCCCTGGATGTAGCCCGTTGATCACAGAGCCCGGGAGCACGAATGTGAGGAAGAACCCGAGTATCCCATGTATGAACCCCACACAGAAGTCCGCAGAGTTTGGCTGTGAGGACAGAAAGAAAAATCTAAAGAACACCAGAACTGTCACCACTGGCAGAAGGTTTGTCATCCTAGTATCGTGCACTGCCGAGTGAAGAACTAGCAGCGTGATAGACGGCAGTGGGCGGATTCAGTGGGAAGCGTGAGTGTACTTATAGTATGCGGTTCGAAGGCGGTGTCGTGTCATTCGATCCCACAATCGTACGACGCACGAGAAGCCGAGACTTTCAGTTTCCCATTCAGGACAAGTTCACAGCTTCCAGGTTTAGATTAGGGTTAGGGTTAGTGACGGATTCCCGGTCGGCCCGCGCGGCGCGCGGAATGGAGGCACTCCATTCCGAAAGAGGAGCAAAAGATGAGATGCACGGGAAGTCGCTTGGGGTTGAGGTTTTGCGGGAACTGCGGCAACAATGGGAGACAGGGGAAGCCAGTGAAGGGTGGTTGGCGATGGATGGATCTCCGTGCTTGTTTTTAGCTCCAGAGTCTAAATGAGTTCATTGTGGACCAAGGGTGAGATACAACGCGAGAAAGGCAAGGTTTGTTGTGGATGCTTGTGAGCTCATGTAGGGCAGTAATTTCAACTTCGAAATTAAACCGCCGATGGCCGCCCTTACTATACATAGTCACGGTTGATTAGGGCTGCATGCCGTCCCGTCGACGGGCACGGCCATCGTTTTGACGGGTCCTGGACGGGAACGGTCCGTCACGCGACGGCCGTCATTTTGCTTGTCGCAACTACCGAGTACGTTCAAAAGTTGTGGCCTAAAATACACTAACTCTGCAAAAGAAATGTCACCTGTATTTTTGGTGATTTCTAGGCTCCTACCAGACATGTTCGCCTAAAATCAAGTACAGGTGGTTCAAGGAGGTCGAGGGCCGACTCGAGGCCGACATTTTGACATTGTTGATGGCATCAAATTAGATTGATGCGCCGTCAGGCTGAGCAAAACAAGAAATTGGTGTTCTTCTGACTTGACAGGGGATTTTTTTCAGAGGAATCTAAGCCACTCAAATTAAAGCTCGAGATGTCTGCACTCACCTTCCAACTTGAATCATGTGAAAATATACAGGCAATAACGAGCTATGAGGCCCAGAAAACACCCATTTTGGCCCATTTTCCGCTATTTTGGCCTATTTTGGGGCAAAATGGCCATTTTGCGGACGACACAGCACCTTATTGCCTGTATGTTTTTTTATGATTCAAAGCCTACCATGATATGGGACATGTTGAACTTCAATTTGATTGATTCAAAATGTCCTAGAAAAAACTATTTCCGGGGCCAAAAAATCCATAAAGTCTGAGTGATAGGGAAGTCGGAATTAGAAGCGTTAAGAGGCTGGAGAAAAACCAATATTCAGGGTCAGATCCAAGCACAATGCAAAAATAAGACTCAACCGCCGGGAAGCGGGAAGCATCCCAATTTGGACAGGGGTTGATGGCGGTCGGAGATCTCTGCCTGTCGGCGCGCCGCTGCCAACCAGTGGAATCCTGGTCGAAGTCATGCACAGGCCTTTTTTATGAAGCTGGGAATCATAATACCTCCCATTTATTGCCGCTGCACAGCTGTAATGGAACGCCCGCCAAAATACGGTTTAAAAACAGTTTAAACGGTTTTTAAACAGTTTAGTACCGTTTCCGTTTAGTTTGGACCAATCCGCAAACGAAAACGAAATGGTTGGAGCCTTGAATCAAGCTGGAATAAACTGGCCTTCACCCTCATCGTTCTGGAAGCTGGAAGGCCAATTCCGATTAGGCTCAGTCAGCTTCTGTTTTACGTGCGCTTGTCACTTGCTGTTGCCCCGACGGTGCCCATATACCGTCAATTACTTCTGAGCTATCATGAACCGCTGCGCACTAGCTCTATCGTAATAAATTGAGACGCGGCGTCGCTTTCTAGATTCATCTGCGTCGCTGTGGACGTACGAGTATATATGATTGTAATTATGTCGCTGTGGTGCTGTATCCGCGCTCCGACAGACATGTTCTGCAGTGGTTGTTAAGCATACCCAGTGGTTATTATGCGGACTACGAGCTATCGGGCTGGGTGAAAGTTTCCGCCAGTATGGGGCCAACTCGGCTTTTTTTTCCAGATTTAGACAAAGGCGTCAGTTACTCCGCATCGGGCGTGTTGCCGAAATTTGTTGCTGTGGCGAACGGACATGAAGCTTGTTGACAATCGAAATCTTACAGTAATTGACGCTAGACATCGACTCTCGAGCTCCACGATATGCCCATTGCATTCATTCTAGAAGGTCCCGTATGCGCAAAGTGTGGTTAAAGCTGTATTGCGTTCAATTATACTATTAGCGCTCGGTTCGGCGCTTAGCAGCTCAATTTTGGGTTGCGCCCGAAGCGAGGCATTTAGGCATTCCCATTATCCAGTGAATAGCTGTGCCCGGCCACCTTTGGCAGTTTTAGGCCCATATCCAAGGTTCAACATCCACTTCGGAGTTTTCGACCGGCCGGATAACCATCAGAGAAAATCCAAAGGGCCGCGGGCAGTAGACCGGTGGAATCAATGCCGCCCAATACTCCTCGGGCTGTAAATCCACGGGGTGTGCAAAACGCGGTGCGTGGCCGTGTATCATCCTCGTGATGGCGCCGCGTTCGCCGAGCTGAATTTTTAATTTAACTTACCGGCGGAAACTTGGTGTCTCGGGCGCACGGAGCGGCCTTCCCATGACTGATTTTTTTGTTTGTGACTGCGGAGTGCGCGGACAGATTGTGTGGAATGTTGATTTCCGCCTTTGTGCTCTGGCTCAGTTCCCCCCTCAAGTTGTGTAGGTAAGGGGGTTGATCCCCGCCGGGCTTTGTTCTCCTAGCGCTGTCCTGTGCTATTTCTTATTTTTCGCCTCTATTGAGATCCCCATTGTCCATCCATCGATCTTCCCGCCGATCCTGATGCATGATGCCTCCGCCCCATTCGCGCCCCATTGTTCTCGCACACAGCACAGACAGCGTCTTCTCCGGCTTGATATGTATATAGTAGACGCTCGGTTCGGCGCCTTTGTGCGCGCCGGGTGAGGATGGGTGATCAGCGTGAGATCCCATTGTCACGGATTGGGCGCGGGATTGAACTGCGATCATTGCTCAGGGTCACTAGCACGGGCGTTGAATTCTTTGAATTTTCGGAGACAGTTTCTCCAATCTGAGCGCCACGATCCATCGATTTGGTGGATTTAGTGCGACGGGGTAGCCGACGGCTCAGTTCGCTTTCTTTCTTTCAACTGTTCACCGCTCACGCGGTCCGTTCATCATTCCGGATTGACCGGCCACCGTCTAATTAGTGACACGCAATTCAATCCAAACAATGTTTTGATTGCTTTTAAAACGTAGCCGGGTTCGGAGGCGGCAGCGAGTCATGTTATTATTAACCGAGGACATTTATTTATTGTGGGAATCTACAGGGGCGTGGCAGGTATGTGGGAATTTCCTGTCTCGGGACGGGCGAGTCAGACCGGGGCTTAAGCGACTGGACGGCTGGCTGGCTCGGGGGTTTTCTTACTTGAATTATACCTACGCGAGCGAGGGAAGAATGGAATGAAAGCGAGAAGAGGAAGGACGGCAAAAGAGGCTAGGGAAGGAAAGAAGTCTGCGGTGTCCTTGACGACAGAGGGGGAATGCAAGCGGGTGTTGTACTTACGCGTCGCGACGCCAGGCATTGTACTCGGGCCTAATGTACACGCACGACAAGCGAGGGAAGTGTGGCCAACCTGATGAATCAATACGCGATCAATGAATGTGGGGACGCGCTGGTTCGACTTTTCGGTTCGGGCGTTGTGGGTCGAGGGGCCTGCACTCGAGTCACTGCCGATAGAGTCAAGTTCTCGGCCGACTCCTGCTATATGTCGAGCGGGAGTCAACCAGGAATCATTCGTGTCTGTGAGTGGACAGCAGATGACTCACGGGAGAGATACCGATCACTTCGGGAAGTGAGTTTGTTCGAATCAAGGATAGCCTCGCTCGTGAACGAGGAATGCTATACACATTTGAACAGGTGAGCGACTCACAAGTCAAGCAGAAGGCAGGGCCGAATGAATACAGATGCGGCAAGCCTCGGTTCTGATTAGGAAGCTCAGGTCAAGGGGTTCTCATTAGGGATTTGGAAGGAAGGAGTAGTAAGTTAATTAGGGAACGTCGACACTCTATCGATTTAGGCAAATCGCACCCACCTGTTGGACACAGATTTAGAATCAACCCGAGGAGGAGGTCCATTGTACTTACGCGGCGGCCACAACCGATACGTGATCAAATGGTTGAGTCAACTGTGGGTCCAGCGTCCCGCATTCAGAGATTCCGAGAATCAACACGCGTCCTCCTGAGTCAAACCTTTGACTTGAACTGGACTTCCTGTGACATTCTGGGCATCACGGCGAAGAGAAAAATGATACGTCGACGCACCCTACGCGCGCCATTGTACTTACGTGACGCGAAGAATCGATGCGCGATCAGGATCAGGGTTGTGCGCTCCAGTTTCGCGCGTCGCGGCCAGTTCCAGCTAATATATATATATAGCTGCCTCAGAATCGCGGGTTGAGTCGGTCTGCGGGATGAGGTTCTGTTCGACGGCTCCTGAGGGGTAACCAAGAAAGCACGGCCTCGAGTTCCGGGAATCGGCACGAGTTTCAACTTGAATTTGACTTACCCTCCCAAACCCCGCGCGAGGCGAGAACATGTCACCTGCTGCCATTGTGCTTACGCGAGGGTGTTGTGCTTAGCCGACGCGAAGTATGGCCAACGTCGATACGATACGGTTGTGAGTCCGCTGAGCCTCGTTCGAGACATGGCGGAGTCGGGATTGCCTTGAAGAAGAAGAAGAAGGTGTAGTAGGGCCGCGATCGAATTAGAACGGACTCGATGAGGAAGGTTGAATAGAAGGAATCAATCAAGAAGGGACTTGAAGGAGGTCTCGTCTCATCATGTTTCCTCTCTTCCGGCGAACACTGGCTGACACCAGCGGATCCAACCCCTCGAACACCCCCCGATTCCCCGAGCCACGAACGCCGGCAGAATGGAACAGAAGGCGCGCCAGCCGACATCGAAGGCCGCCGGCTGACATTGGACACCTTCCACTTCCACTTCACTGCCAATCAATCAATCAATCAATAAACGGACAATAGCACTAGTGGTGGAACGGCAAGGAAGACATTACTTATTGAATAGAAAGAAGTTGGTTCGGTCGGTCAAAGGCAGTTATGTAGATAGCCGGGCGGCGCTCGTCGGGCGATGCGGGATTCGGGGACGCGGACCTGATGCGATCCAGGGAGGGGAAACTTGAAATGGATACAGATAGCGTACGCGCCGTGGGTCCACCGGGTAACTCGGCACACGGGTAAAATAATCGTTAATTTAAGGTGCACACCCCAGTGAAGTGCGTTCCATTCCAGAGGTTTACCCATCCAATTTTCGACACCGGGAAGCGAGGTGTCGAACCAGAAGAAATACTTGATTAATAAGAATGGAAGGGTAAGGATTCGAAGCCATGTACTCAACTCAAGCGCGCTCGGGATTCAGCTTCCACCGCGCCGATTATGTACGACCCAGATGCATATGCATACATACACAGCCCAGGGAAGGTGGCATCTAATGGCAGCTGAATCAGGCAGGGACACATGCACAGGACGCCGAAAGAGGATTCTAGGTCATACACCCGAAAAGGAAGGTCGCTCATCCGAAAAGGAGTGCCAGCCGAGCGGACGGCCATTCGCATCAGGAAGGGCTGTTGGATACGCAGTAAAATTGGTATCAGGGTCGACGTGGGATGTCACCCGGGAAGGCGACTGTCAGGAGTTGAAGCGCGAGCTAGCTCGCTGTTGTATGGACAATGGCTGTGAATTTCTGCATCTGGAGGCTTCCTGCTGTATATGTGTATCTGCAATCAAGTCAGCTAAGACCTAATTCGCGTGCGCGCACGTCATGAGCTATTGTTGATCATCATTCATTGTTCAACCCCGGCGGATGCGTGCGCGTGGGCTGTTGAGCGTAGAGCTGCTGTGTACGCGTGCACCGTCGAGCCTAGAGCCGCTGCCCCGTACACAACCCCCAGGTCCAGGCCTCCGTCACTCCGACCTTCTCAAGGCCCAGGGGCGATCTGCCATGGCATTCGAGTAATTAATAGCAGGGCGATCATGTGCGTACGTACTCAGGATTAATGGGTTTGCACTGTGCGATACGGCGAAGCGTTCTGCTGCGGGGAGGCTAAGGGTGAACTGAGCTGAGCTGGTCTGAGTTGATATGAGGGGGAGATGAGCTTTGGCGCCGGTGTTCAATCTGAGGAAGATCCCGTTTCAAGTCCGGTCCAGTAGAGTCGCCGGTTACACAGTAAAATAAAAAACTAACCAACCTCAAGTTGAAGTCCACTTCCTTGTCGGCTAGATTGGACAGCCAGCTGGTTATGAATCATGTTCGCTGCGCGTCATCGCGGCTCCGTGGACAGTACGCGCGAACACGAAATCCCACCCCTCCCCGCGCTTCGACCTTCGTTTAAACTCGCCTTGAATGTCGCTGGAACTCGTGGTGGAGTGCTCGCGTCTACTCGTCCGGGTCCCCTTCTAGGCGCACTGGAACTGCGCCACGCATGTTTACTCACCCTCCGGGGGCTTCTCCTCCTCCTCGTCCTCGTCCAATGCATTGGGATCAGAATGATCAGAAAACGCAGGATGAGAATCGGAATCAGAACAAGGATTAGGATCAGAATCAGACCAAGCATGAACGCACCGCGAAGCGATTATATTCAAATAAGTTATTGAACGCGAACTTAGTATTGTTTTGAACACCTTGCACACAGATTTGAACGTGAATGTGACTTTGAGGTGGAAATTCAGACCAAGGTTGTTCCGGTTCGAGCTGGGCGCGCCTCGCGGGAGGCATTTATTCGGCTCCGCGTCGGCATAGTGGGCACGCTGAATCGGAATGCGATTATGATAGGACGATCATTACGTAATTGTTCAATAGTAAACCTTGTCAGACTATTCACGCTCACGCTCGCGGAGATCAAGTGAAATTTGAGCGGTATTCGGGTGCGCTTCGTAGGATCAAAGGATGCGCCCGGACGCGGCGGGAGAATCGACATGAGAGATATCTGAGCGCGCCATCGACGTCGGTGTCGCTATGTGATTCATTAGGTTAAAGAATCCACTGGCGTCCAGGTCAGGATGTCTTGTCTGTTCGTCGTAAGGTAGTTTAGGGCGTCCTACTAGCCGGCGTCCACCTACGTCCTCTAGCCGGCGTCCACCAGTGCAGTCGCAGGCGGTCGCTACTGCCCGTCGTCACCCAGCCGGCTCGTCGCGCTCTGTAGCTGCCGCGCCAACTTCAGCTCTCGGTGCGGGACGCTCGGGTGCTATCGGCTCAAAACAAATTCGCGCACGGGTGCATTCCCGGGAACGGTGGTCGTGCTGTATTCGTGACGGTGGTATTGGCGCCTTGATGCAGTAGGCGTCGATCTTGATAAACGATGTGGTAAAGGGGTTGATAACACACGGCGGGGCTGATAAATGTGAGGGTTGGATACAACGTTGGGGGTGATAGAACGACGGGTTGATCCAAGGGTTGATAGAATGTGAGGGTTGGATGCAACGATAGAATGTGAGGGTTGATATAGACGTTGTACAGCGGCTGATAAAATGCGAGGGTTGATAAACGAGGGGGACGCTCTGATAAATGGGTTGAGGGTTGAGTGACGTTGTGATTTCGAGTTGAGTGCCGAAATGAGTTCGAGCTGGATGTTGGGGGCCGGGGCGAGTTGGGCAAGTGATGCGAGCTGAGGTGAGCGTCGTCGTGCGCTCGCCAGCGTGTCGTGCGTGCGATCGCCAGCCGTTCAGATGCCAATGTACGGTATCTGCACTTTCGCTTTCACCCTCGACGAAGTGCTGGAATCCGTGGAGGTGGATTCGGATTTGGATTTGAGGTTGGTTTGGATCGCTCACTCAGCACGGATGTACCTGCCAGTCCGGCTCATGATCAGTGTCTGGGTATTATACATAGGAATGAGGGCACACCGTGAAGACAACGAACGCAATCTAACAAACAAGCGATCAGCATGTCCGATCAACATCTCCGACTCCCGCGCACCGAGCTTTCGCGGATGTATTTTTGGGCTTGGGGGATCTGCAGGCCGGTTGACATTGACATGGGTAACAGACAGGCTGCAGACAAGGACGCATGCGCATGTGCACAATCTGACATATGTAGTGGGGTTGCTCGCGGGGTTGTTGTGTTGATGGCGGAGGGTACGCAAGACGAACGCCGATCGCGGGAGACATCGAGCAAAGGTACGAGGGCGGAGGATTAGTGGCGCGGGGTATGTTCATGTTATAATCAAGATACATACGAATAAGGGCTCCGCAATCTACACTGGAACAGACGAGCGATCGGCGCGGGCTGGGTACCGGGTGGTCGTTGCGACGTTTTATTTTTATTTCGGGGGATCTGCAGGCACGGGTGCGGGGGCGCGGTATTCTTGGCATTTTGGTATTTTGGTATTTTGGTTTCTCTTGCGTAGGTATTTTGGGAGGGGGATCTGCAGGGCGGGTGAGAAGGGTGTGCGTGGCAGGCGAAGGCGGAGGCGTGTGCGGGAAGTCCAGAGGTTCGGAGATAAGCAGCGGGTTGCTTGTGTAGGTCGCCGGAGGGCTTCGAAATTGAGTACTCTGCAAATGCGGGCACGGGGGATTAGGAGGGCGGTATCGGAGTGTATTTTATTTTCAGAGATGGGGATGGGGGGATCTGCAGGCCGGGTGGCACGGACACGGACGTCTGCGCGAAGTGCGAAGTTCGAAGGCCAAGTCGGGTCGGAGATAAGCAGCGGGGTACTTGCTGCGTCGTTGTGTTGATTGCCGAGGTTATGGAAGACGAACACGAAGGCCGCACGAAGAGTTCGGAGGGCTACGAGGGGTTATGAAGGAATGAAGGCACGGAAGGTCGAGTGCGGGAGAGTAAGGTTGCCGACCGTGAGAATGCGGGAGGATCGTCGATATCAGAGGTGCGGGGAGAGTCGGGATCGGCTTGGAGGTTGGAATCGGAATCAGCTGGATGGTTACGAGAGACGAGCGCGGGGAGGGATCAGGATCAGGATGACGGAAGACGGTGCGGGGAGAATCAGGATCAGAGTACGAGAGCGCGATTAGGAGGAGGCCTAGGAAGGACGGGCACGAGCGGGGGATCAGGGTATGTACGAGAGAGCGGAGGGCGATTGCACGGTCTGCTCTCCTGCATCACTGTACAGGGCAATCAAGCAGAGAAGACGTTGAGTGAAGGATTCAAGGAAGGACGTAGGCAATTCGGATGCGCAATTAACGCGTACGCGAGCACCTCACTATATCCGTCCGCGTCCGAGTCGCGCGGCCCCGAGTCGTGCGCATACGGAAGCGCAAGGCGACAGACAGACGGGATTTGGACACGGTTATCAAGGAAGGATAAACGGAAAGGAATCGGAATCGTAGGCTTATCAAGCGGCGCGCTGAGGAAGCGGACGTGGCGCTGAGAAAGTCGGGCTGATGAAGTGCTGATGAATCATGAAGCAAAAATCAGGCACGGGAAGGCGGGGAGCTGGTGGGTCGCCGGTTGTCTTATTGATCGGGACGCGCGGCAGGATGATTATGCGTAGGCAGGCGTAGGCGGTGCGGGCGCATTCGGGTTCGGGAGAGTATCCGTGCGAGCCATTAGATTGGGAATGTCCGCATGGGACTTCGTTGGCGACACACTCGGATTCGCGCGACCGTAACGGCCCCGGCGCGTAAAGAACCCTTCACAGTTAGCGAGGAGCAACAGATTGCACGCACGCACGGCGGCAGATTAAATGCAATTATTCGATTACTTAATCGGGGCAAACACACGCAATGGGCGACCCAATCGGCTTGCATCACGCATCAGTGGCTGTCCCCTCCCCAATTTGCCCCGGCGAGTCAGCGCAGCTCGGTTCGGGCGGGCTGATGACCCGCGCGAGCTTCGTCATGCAGCCAATGTGCGTGCCCGGTGCTTGTTCGTACGCCATCAGGACAGAACGCCCGCCCGCCCTCGCGCGACATCTCGGAGCCGCCGCCCCTCGCCTACACCCTCCCCTTTGCCGCCACCCTCGACCGCCTCGCCATCCCGAGCGACTCCGACTCGGAGCATGACCAGGACGACCTCCCCGGCAAGAACCCGAACGGGAATCCAGTCCGCCACCGCAGCAGCGAAGCGTGCGCAAGAGCAAGTGCAAGTGTGAGCGCGGTACGGGGGACGCGTCTCGCAGCTGCGTGCTCCTGGGGACAGAGTGCACGTTCCTCGGCCCCAGCAGCCCGCCCAAGGGGTACACTCCCTTAGTTCATCAACAGTACGAGTCTGATTCTAGTACAAGCGTGCCCGAGTCATATATTGTGTTTTGGGCGCTTGGTTTCGGTGCGGCATTGGCTGGAGTGTGCTGGATGTCTTGCGGAGAGACCATCGTGGGTGGAGGGGGTTGCTGCTGTCCGGGACTATTATAGTGAACGCATTGGGGCTGGGGCTGGCGGTGCAGGCCCAACATTTTGCGCAGAACGCGCAGGAACCTTCGCTGCGCTATCTTATAGCTGTACTCACGTCTCGAGCCGCTGCGGTACAGCGAACCAACAGCTTTAGCAACTTCTACTGCGCGCTTAACTGCTGTCTCCGTTTCTTCGCAGAACCTCGCTGTGACTCCGTCGTAAACTGTGGATCTTCGTCGTCGATTCTTCGAGAACGCTGTGAGTCCAGAATACAACAATTTCACACTCTCGCCAATCCGAATACTCAATACCACCCAAACACCGCTTGGGCTGTCCTCGGATTCGAATTCCGAGGTCAATCCGACTCGCGCGCAAGCGAACTGAACTCCCCAGCTTCGTGCCTGAACGAGGCATCAACGCCGCCGCCGCCTCACCTGGATGTACGACTCGCCGGTAGCGTTGGTGCCTGTATTGCAATTACCGTCCTTAACGTCGTATGGTTGCTATTTGGCGGGTTATCCTGATGGTGGCGATCTGCTTATCAGTGTCCGTCCTGCCGCGCTTCGTTGCCTGCGTCTTACAGTGTCAAGTCAAGCCTAAGGACCTTTACTTTATGATCTGCGCGTTTCGAGCGTCTAGTCCGACCGACTCTCCCCTGCGTTGCAGCGCATCAAGGTAATATGCGACTCAGTTGGAGCCACATACCATTCCTATCGTGTCCGCAGTGTCTCTGTCTGTCCGGCTGGCGATCGCCCGTAATACGCAGTTTGGTCTGCGTCAATCTCGGCTTCAATCATTTCTGGAGGCCGAGCCTCTTACCCCTGCCTGTTCTTCGACGATGGCTTATGGATTTTCTACACCGAAATTGCGAGTCTAGTCCGACCGACTCTCCCCTGCGCTCCACCGCATCAAGGTATGTGAGTCGGTTGGAGCCATATATCATTCCTATCGTGTCCGCGGTGTCTCTGTCTGTCTGGCTGGCGATCACCCGCAATACGCAGTTTGGCTTGCGTCAATCAATCATTTCTGGAGGCCGAGCCTCTTACCCCTGCCTGTTCTTCGACGATGGCTTATGGATTTTCTACACCGAAATTCCGAGCCTAACTCGGCACATTCAATTTCATCTTATACTTACTGAAGGGACAATTCCCGTTAACAGCTAGCTTCGACCACAATGAAATTCACCCGGGAGATATTTCTTGCGAGATCAGCGCAAAGGACGTCCGTCAGGGATGTCAAGTACATTTCTAGGATTCATTCTGATGCCTCTCGAAATTAAATGGAATCAGTCTCTCATCGTCAACTCGACTTCGCCTGCGGAACTTGGACTTGTTGGAGACCTCCGGCGTAGCGCGGGATGTAATTTCCGTGACACGTACAGGCTGTCCGACAGCCTGTACGTGTCGTCTTTAAGAGATTCTCTGCAAGTCCAGTTTATATACTCTAACGGCCGGTCGAGATTAAAGGCTGTCTCCCGCCAACTCTGCACTCATGAGTTTATGGCGGCGCGATTTTGCCCTCAGCCGTTGCTTGGACATCTCCCTCGACCAAACACTCGCGAGCTCGATTTCTGACGGGCTCACGCCAATTTTTACACCGCGCTCCAGTAATCCGCGTCCGACCTAGAATCAAATCAAATCAGTCCTCCTAACCAACACTCGAGTGAGATAGACGCTGACGGACGGCGGTCCATAGCGCGGCGTGTCGCGCAGCACGCCCGCAATAACGATACACAGTCTTTCCGCCTTGGTTGGCCTGTAAAGGCGGCGATACTCTCAACCCCAAGCAATAATCCCGGCATGATGGATTGAGTTTACCAGCGGCGCAGCGTGTCGGGCCCGCATCGAATTATCACGGTACATTACACCAAGTAGGCCCTAGAGGTAGGATACGCAGTGTCTAAGAGAAGGTTCGAAGGTATTTACCCCCGCCGATCATGCTCCTGACGTTCGTTCGACGCCGCGCAGCATTGGCAGGTGCAAGACTGAAAGCCTGTTGACGTTGGGGGGCAGTAACGGGGGGTAGCTCTTCGTTGGAGTCGGTTCCGTCTGCAGAATCCCAGCACCTATCGTCTGCTGATGCACCGTGCTCGATAAGCAGATCATAAATTGCCTTATCCTTTGCCTTTGACGCTGGAAAAAGTGCGGTGAAGTTCCTGCTTCGCGCATGGACGTCGGCGCCATGCTCAACCAGTATCCGGACAATGTCATAGTAGTTTGCCGATGACGCGGCAAACAGTGCAGTGCCATGCGTCCCAGCCTCCGCATTGACATCAGCTCCACGTAAAATGAGCAGAGAGACCGCTTGCTTGTGTCCGAAGCGGGCGGCTATTTGCAGTGGGGTACCGTGGTAAGCTGTACGGAACTCAATGGAGGCACCGCGGTCGAGGAGGAGACGAATGATATCGGTAGGTCCACGAATAGAGGCGGCCTGTAAAGCGCTGATAAGGATTTCGCCCACGTAGCGAGGGGCCCTATCAGGATGGATGCCAGAGTTGATAAGGATTTGAACCATGTCTGTGAGACCTTCCAACGCAGCCTCACGCAGCAAGGCTTCACCGTCGTAACCGTTGGCATCTTCCTTGATTAGGTACGAACAGATTTCGTTCAGCTGAAAGGCCGCAGCAATCCATAGTCCGACTGACGATTTGCGTCCTGTATTGTAGCTGTGTTTCCGGTTCCACAACCTCCACCATCCAGAGGAATTCGACAGGAAGGATAGAATCGAGTCTCTAATGTCCAATTCTGGGCGACCTCGTGCATGCATCCAGCAATATTCCACGGCGTAATCCAAAAGGGAGTTTTGATGGAAGAGGTTCAGAATCATAGGATCGTATAAATCCCGGGAGAAGATGTTGAAGGAGAGATAGGTGATGCATGTCATAGTTATGTCTGTTTGTGCGCGAGGGAATTCCCTGGCTTGTACAGCATCGAAGTAAGTTTGCATGGTGTAGTGGATAAGGCGGACTCTTTTATCCGCCTCGTTGATTACAATCAGGCCTGCACAGACAGACAGAATTGTGTCCATGTCCAGTCGATTATCGGGGTCGAGCTCTGTAGTCCCTGGTTCGACAGCAAGAGCCTCCCTGAGCTCAGAAGGCCGTAATGGTCTTTTAGCATTGGTGACCCAGGAGATGGTGCGCCAAGCGAGCGTTTTGTCGTCCTCACTCTGCCGATTAATACGGTCCACGACTTCGTCGTAAGTGCTGTCCAGGTCGTCTGGCATATTGGTCAAAGCAGCTCGAACTGCTTTGACGGTATGTTTTGTCGTGAGTGAATCGATGTGAAGTTTCGCTAATAGAAACCTAGGCCGAACTGAATTAGTCGAATTTTAATCATGCGGCCCGTTGTTACTCACATTCCGTCGCTTTGCCGAACAATTGTCGTTTCAATTTCTTCCCGCAAGTCTGGGCGATTTTCGATATGTCTCAATAAACGAGAGGATCGAAAGATTTCGGCATCTAGATGTTTGCGGATGTCGTCCTCTTTTGCCCTGATTTCCAGGGTTTCTAACGTTCGGAAGATGTGGTTGGCGGTGATGTGAGGCCGCGACGTGACCATCAGGTTGACGGTTGATCCAAGAGACGAGAGGTTATGAAGAAGACTACCTCGTTGCTGCTCTGGATATTCATCGAGGGCATCAACGATAATGAAAACCTTGGAATACTCGACGACGGCTGAGCAGAGGACATCACGAATTTCCTCCAGCGAAGGCCGAGTACGAGGCTCGCGGTGTTCCTCGCGCAGTCGGTGCACAGATGAAGATATGGCTTTTTTGAAAACGAGTTGTCGCCAGATCCCCGCCAAAAGATTCGATGGAGATTGCACTTCAGTCTCCTTGTGATTTAGATAAATCACTGCGACACCGATGTTCTCCAAGGTTACTCGAAGATCATCTACGGCTATTGAACTATTCCTAAGTAAGCTCTCGTAGCGGAATGTGCGTATATATTATAATACGCACGCAAGCACAGTCTTTCCAGCACCGGCTGGACACATTTTTAGTTAGCATTGAGTTGTCAATACATGAATGAACTCACGCATCCCGCGACACCACAGCGTCCTTCCCGCGCCTGATCTCCATCTTTTGAACAACTCATCTTGCAAGAGCCATTCACCAGTCCCCGGCTGCCGAGTATTGAAGATATCCGCTTGGCGCAGGAAGAAGTTGAGCGGTGAAAACCATTCTATGATTTTATCGCGTTTTGCCGCTATACAAATGTCAGTGCGTGGAACGCGCTTTCCGTCATTGCTCACAATCTTGACAATCCTGAATAAGTCCTTGGTTTCGTGCAATATCTCGGATTGATTTGGATATATCTAGCCACGCGTGAGCGACCTTGAACTGTAATGCGGTTCTTTATACGTACATTGACGCTCCAACCGTTCTCCTTCCCTTGCATCCTCTAAATTTTCTCGTTGTTCTTTGAAACCGTGCTGAACAGAGCTGATCATAGCTAGACGAGGAGGGTATGAGTATGCACGCATTATATTTCAACGACTGCCAAACATTGGTTATCTGTACGCTGCTCCTCCGCGAGATCGTTGACGGACTCCCTGAATGGTGAAATGAGTGTGGGCGTACCGAAAGATTCAAAGCACTCACCAAATGCACATAGTTTTGAATCGTTCGATTGTGCTGAGGGCCTCTTTCACGTCATTTTTCCCCCATAGCGTCCACTCGATACGTTTGAGTATCTTTAATCCTGGTGAGAGCACTGGCTTCAACATCGTCGCCAATCGCTCGAAGAGCCCTTTCAGATCCAGCATCCGCTCCTCCAATTGTTTCGCGCCAATGCTATTGACCCCAGAACTCTTGATTCGCTTGTCGAGCTGCTCGAGTAGGGGCTTGATGCCGATAACCTCCCGAAGGATTCTTTGCTGATCTTCCGGGGCGTCGCGAAAATCATGGAGGTAGTCGCGAGCCTTGACCAAGACATCGATAAACTGCAGGGCACCAGCCACGACGCCGACAATGTCCATGAGGGAGGTGATGAGATGGAAGGATGGATCTCAGTGGCCATTGACAATGCAGCGCTTGACAGCGACAGTGCGGCGCTTAAAGGCTGTATGCCGAAGATGTGTCGTAACACAGCAGTTTCACAGCATTTTGCTGTTGAATCTAAGTTTAGCGCCATCCTTTGGATATGGAAGAGAGACCTTATTTTCCTAGAAATTGAATGAGGGCAGAAACTTCTAAGTAATAGAAACTACGTCGAGACAAAGCCCTGATTCGACGAGTTTGTGCAGAGAGGAATGACAGGACTTATTCGAGGTTGAGCCTAGCATTCGAACGGCAAGAGGTCCGCCCAAACGAAAGTTGAAGGAGGGTGGTGTAAACGTTGTATAGGAGGAGGTCGGTCATCAGGAAGTACGATGTAGCAGGGAAATAAGCCCCGTTACATAACATGTTGATTCTGGTCAGATTTTGGATATGCACATCCTGAGACTCATTTGACAGAATCAGCCCGGAAGCGATCCAGGCGGTGCCATAGACCTTCCTGGAAAAATCGCGTAAAGACTATGGACCAAATGAGGCAAGCGTTTGAAAGTAGAGGAGGACCAGAATATTCATCTCGAAATCCCAGAACTATGAAACCATTAGGCGTTGCGCACTGACAAGCAATCAGCTTGGAGACAAGTCAAGGTTCGCCCTAGCATCCGTTCCTCCAGTTAGCCAAGCGGGCCCTAAGGATCATTGTTCAGGGCCTGTTCCCAACTTGGAAGGAAGACAGTCGGGAGGGTGGATGGGAGAGGGCTCAGGGGGAGGTGTGCAAGGGTGGCGTGGAAGACCCGACGTTGGCACAGAATTTGCAGCTGTTAAGACTAAGAGACATGGCCACAAACTCGTGGGAAAAGGCATGAGTTCCTCCGATAGTGGGACTGCAAGACTGGATGGCGTTGGATGACGTGTTAAGCGATCCGACGGCCATCCACGATCATGTCATCCACCAATCTTGCCGCAAAGCCGATCGGTCCGTTGGGGCGGAATTCTCAGTCCAACTTCCCCATCGTCTTCCGGTTTCCCTGGACCCCTTTACCCCGGCGCTGTTTCCCTCAATCTACAAAACTTGGGAGGGGTCACCCACAGACTGCAATGCAGGAAATGAAACAAACTCTGTGTATACACGTCAAGTTGAGCTGCATTTCCGGAAATCAACTCCAAAGCTAGCTGGCAGAGTAAAGGACATCCCGGCATCCCAGAATTCATTGCAAACCCGCATATAGCGTTTCAGTTAGACATGGCCATCGGTCGCTGCTCTGCGTCGACTTTGGCAATCTGATCACATTTCTGAGCCGTGGACCGGTCGGAATGAGTTCGTCTCCGCTCTAGGTTTAACACCGGCGCGGGATTAAGATCAATCCAGTGGGATGACACCAGTCTCGCCGAGAATGGTACTACTCGACGCTACTCGACGCTCTCGACGCGCCACAGCTTTATTCTCACACGAACTGGCAGATCCCAAGGTGATTTACCGGTTGCCGGAAATACCGACAGCTTGAGGTATACGGCGCGGCTCAATTCCAACGCTAATGCCGATGTCAACGGTTATATCCAGGGCACACGTAGATCCCCCGATTTGGCTGGGCAGTTCGATTTTTACTATTTGCCGTTCATCAGGCTTTCGCCATCTGCCAGAGCTTGCGGTTGAACTGCAGCACGTGAAAACACGGTCACGATTATCATGTTGGATTTAAACTAGGCCGTAGTTTCGGCGGCTAATGACTCGAACAGACACGAGCTCAATCATCAGCCATGACAGTGCACCTAGTGGCGTGGCGGATACTAGGCCCAGTGGTTGATGCCGCCGAACGTCACGAGAGGTAGAAATTTACCTCGGTTTTTGATTCGATTCGACCATTAGATCTTAGCACCTTCTGTTCAAAATAAAAAGTACTGTACATATCGAATAGGGTCCTGAGGTTTCTAATATACGTCCCGGGTCGGGCGCGCGGATAGCTAACCACGGATTGTCCAAGAAAATGACAAGAGGACGCGCATCCTCGGCCCATGCCGACCCCAATGACAAGGTCGGGGTGACGAACTGAGTAAGCGTTTAACCGGAACACTTGGGTTGTCGTTATCCCCATGGAGCCTCGTCTCCAGCATGTAAGCAAATGTGAGTAATTCGCCGAAAGAGATGTCTCCGGTTGTACTAGTTGTACTAGTTACCATTCTGTCCCAAGCGGGATCGCTACGCACCCGTCGGAATCCGTTTCGCCGCCGGCTTGGTCAATTAATCATGGGGCTTGATCAAGTGGATCGGTTTAGATGACTAGTACCAGGTCTGTACTAAATCCCTTCTTGTTCATCATGAACGACGAACGTTTGTAGGAAACTGAGGAACGGAGGAGGCGGTAAATCAGATTAGATTTCGACCCATGAAATGGCTGTGCAGACGTGCGGCCTGACATCCGGACGCTTCTTCAACCTAAGAATCCTGAATCAACTCAGAATCAACTTGCCTTCGCCTTCACCGCTCTCTGGAAGGCCAATTCCAATTAGGCTGGTCAACTCGCAGTCAGCCTCTTAATTGCATTATTTTACGTGTGCTGTTGGCCTCCCGACGGCGCCCACAGACCGTCAATTTCTTCTGAGCTGTAGTGGACCGCTGCGCACTAGTTCACTCCTAATGAATTGAGCCGCGGCGTCGCTTTCTAGATTCATCTGCGTCACTGTGGATGTACGAGTACATATGATTGTAATTATGTCGCTGTGGTGCTGCATTCGCGCTCTGACAGACATGAACTGCAGCTGTGGTTGTTAAGCATCTTGAGTGGCCATTATGCGGGCTACGAAGTATCGGGCTGGGTGAAAGTTGTTGCCACTGTGGCGGCAATCCGGCTTTTCTTTCTAGATTTAGACAGAGGCGTCAGTTACTCCACATCGGGAGTGTTGCCGAAATTTGTTGCTGTGGCGAGCAGACATGAAAGCTCGTTGTCAATCGAATCCTTACAGCGCTAGAAATTGACTCTCTAGCTCCACAATATGGCCATTGCATTGATTCCAGAAGGTCCCGTATGCGCAAATTGTTGTTAAAGCTGTATGCGTTCAATTATACTATTAGCGCTCAGTTCGGCGCTTAGGGCTCAATCTTACCTTGCACCGAAAGCAAGCCATCTATGCATCTTCATTATCCGGTGAATGGCTGTACCTCGCAACCTTTGGCAGTTTTGCGCCCATATCCAAGTTTCAACATCCACTTCGGGTTCTCGGCCGGCCAGATAACCATCAGAGAAAATACAAAGGGCCGCGGGCAGTACACCGGTGGAATCAACGCCGGCCAATATTCCTTGGGCTGTAAAGCCACGGGATGGGCAAAACGCGGTGCGTCGCCGTGCATCATCCTCGTGATGGCCGTCCGCCGCGTTCGCCGGGTTGAATTTTAAATGACCGGCTGGAACTTGGTGTCTCGGGCGCACGGAGCGGCCTTTCCATGATTGCAATTTTTCGTTTGTGACTGCCAGTGTGCGAAGTGCGCGGACAGATTGTGTGGAATGTTGATTTCCGCCTTTGTGCTCTGGCTCAGTTCGCCCCTCGAGTTGTGTAAGTAAGCGGGTTGATCCCCTCCGGGCTTTGTTCTCCTAGCGCTGTCCTGTGCTGTCTCTTGTTTTTCACGTCTATTGAGATCCCCATTGTCCATCCATCGATCTTCCCGCCGATCCTGATGCATGGTGCCTCCGTCCCATTCGCGCTCCATTGTTCTCGTCGACTTCACACAGCACAGACAGAGTCTTCTCCCGCTTGATGTGTATATATAGTAGACGCTCGGTTCGGCGCCTTTGTGCGCGCCGGGTGAGGATGGGGGATCAGCGTGAGATCCCATTGTCCCGGATTGGACGCGGGATTGAACTTGGATCACTGTTCAGGGTCGCTCGCATGCGCGTTGAATTCTTTGGACTTCGGGAGACAGTTTCTCCAATCTGAGCGCCACGATCCATCGATTCGGTGGATTTGGTGGGGACGGGTTAGCCGACGGCTCAGTTCCCTTTCTTTCTTTCAACTGGCCTCACCGGTCACCCGGTCCGTTCATCATTCCGGATTGACCGGGCACCGTCCAATTAGTGACATGAAATTCAATCCAATTAGTGTTTTATTGCTTGTAAAAAGTAGCGCCTGCCCTCCGATCTCAACGAGGCGCCGCCCGCCATGAATCACTGTGGGAGCAAAAGCAGTATGTCAGCGGTATTGCCGAGTTCGGAGGCGGCGGCGAGTCATGTTATTAAGCGAGGACATTTATTATTGTGGGAATCTGCAGGGACGTGGCGGGTATGTGGGAATTTCTCGTAGTCAGACAGGGGCTTAAGCGACTGGACGACTGGCTGGCTCGGGCGCTTTATTAATTGAATTATGCCTACGCGAGCGAGGGAAGAATGGAATGAAAGCGGGAAGAGGGAGGACGAGAGAAAGAAAGAAGGAGGGCTAAGAAAGGCTGCGGCGTCCTTGACGACTGAGGGAAATATAAGCGGGGCGTTGTCCTGCCAGGCATTGTACTCATGCCTAATTTACACGTGCGACAAGCGAGGGAAGTGTGGCCAAAGTGATAAATGAATACGCGACCAGTGAATGTGGGGACGGTTTGACTTTTCGATTCGCTCGTTGTGGGCTGATGTGGGTCCAGGGGCCTGCGCTCGAGTCACTGCCGATCGAGTCAAATTCTCGGCCGACTCCTGCTGTATGTCGACCGAGAGTCACCAGGAATCATTGGTGTATGTGAGTGGACAGCGCATGACTCACGGGAGAGATAGCCATCACTTCGGGAAGGAAGTGAGTTTGTTCGAATCAGGGATAGCCTCGCCCGTGAGCGAGGGATGCTATACACATTTGAGAACAAGTGAGCCGGCTCGTCTCCTCCAATGCTCATCGACTCACAAATCAAGCAGAAGTCAGGGCCGAATAAATACAGATGCGGCAAGCCTGTGTTCTATGGGTTCTCATGTGGAATTTGGAAGGAAGGAGGGTCTCCGAATCAGGAATATCAAGTTAATTAGGCAGTGTCGAGACTTTATCGATTTAGGCAAATCGCACACACATGCCGGACATAGATTTAGAATCAGCCCGAGGAGGAGGGTCCATTGTACTTACGCGGTGGCCACAAGCGATCCGCGATCAAATGGTTGAGTCGACCGTGGGTCCAGCGTCCCGCATGCAGCCAATACTCTAAGAATTAGCTGGCGCGTCGGCGAGTCGGATCAGTAAGACACAGGTAGATTGAACCCTCGGTCAGGGGAATGCGGTGCTGAATCAGGAAATGAATGCCGAGAATCAGCACGCGTCCTCCGGAGTCAAGCCTTTGACTTGAACTGGACTTCCTGTGACATTCTGGGCATCGCGACGAGGAGAAAAATGATACGTCGACGCACCCTACGCGCGCCATTGTACTTACGCGACGCGAAGAATCGATGCGCGATCAGGATCAGGGTTGTGCGCTCCGGCTTCGCGCGTCACGGTCAGTTCCAGCTAAATATATATATATAGCAGTCTCAGAATCGCGGGTTGAGTCGATCTGCGGGATGAGGTTCTGTTCGACGGCTTCTGAGGGGTAACCAAAGAAGCACGGCCTCGAGTTCCGGGAATCGGCACGAGTTTCAACTTGAATTTGACTTACCCTGCCAAACCCCGCGCGAGGCGAGAATCTGTCACCTGCTGCCATTGTTCTTACGCGGGGGCGTTGCACTTCGCCGCCAACGTCGATACGATATCAGGGTTGTGGGCGGGCGTGGGTCCGCTGAGCCTCGTTCGAGACACGGCGGAGTCGGGATTGCCTTGAAGAAGAAGAAGGTGTAGTAGGGCCGCGATTGAATTAGAACGGACTCGATGGGGAAGGTTGAAGAGAAGGACCATCAAGAAGGGAGGGAGGGAGAGAGAGGTCTCGTCTCATCAATCAGCGGTTCGTCTCCTCCGGCCGGCAGTGGCTGACACCAGCGGATCGAACTCTTCGAACACCCCTGGATTCCCCGAATCATGAACGCCGGCGGAATGGAACAGAAGGCGCGCCAGTCGACATCGAAGGCCGCCGGGTTGACACTGGACACCTTCCACTTCCACTTCCACTGCCAATCAATCAATCAATAAACGGACAATAAGCACTAGTGGTGGAAGACGGCAAGGAAGACGGTACTTATTGAATAGGAAAAAGTTGGTTCGTTCGGTCAAAGGCAGTTATGTAGATAGCCGGGCGGCGCGGGTTTCGGGACGCGGACGTGATGCGATCCAGAGAACGAGAAAACAGACAAATAGATAGAGATAGCGCATGTGTCGTGGGTCCCACTTGGCACGCGGATGAAGACATGCGTGAGCTTCGAGCCCATCCAAGTGTCGACACCGGGAAGCGAGGTGTCGAACCAGAAGAAATACTTGACTAATTAAAATGGAAGGGCGAGAATTCGAAGGCATGTACTCAACTCAAGCGCGCTCGGGACTCGGATTCCACCGCGCCGATTATGTACGGCCCAAATGCATATGCATACATGCACTGCCCAGGGAATAATGGCAGCCGAATCAGGCAGGGACACATGCACAGGACGCCGAAAGAGGATTCTAGGTCATACTCCCGAAAAGGAAGGTCGTCCGCCCGAAAAGGAGTGCCAGCCAAGCGGAAGGTCATTCGCATCCGAAAGGGCTGTTGGATACGCAGTAATATTGGTATCTGGGTCGACGTGGGATGGGGAAGGTGACTGTCAAGAGTTGAACCGCGAGCTAGCTCGCTGTTGTACGGACAATGGCTGTGAGTTTCTGCGTCTGGAGGCTTTCTGCTGTAGATGTGTATCTGCATTCAAGTCAGTTAGTACGACTCCCTAATTCGCGTGCGCGCGGCGCGTCATGAGTTATTGTTGATCATCGTTCATTGTTCAACCCGGCGGATGCGTGCGCGTGGGCTGTTGAGCCTAGAGCTGCTGTACGCGTGCGCCCTCGAGCCTGGAGCCGCTGTCCCGTACGCAACCCCCAAGTTCAGGCCTCCGTCAATCCGACCTTCTCAAGGCCCAGGGGCGATCTGCCATGCCATCCGAGTAATTAATAGCAGGGCGATCATGTGCGTACGTACTCAGGATTAGCGGGTTTGTACCGTGTGCGATGCGGCGAAACGTTCGACTGCGCGGAGGCTAAGTGTGAACTGGGCTGAGCTAGTCTGAGCTAATATGAGGGGGAGATGAGCTTTGGCGCCGGTGTTCAATCTGAGGAAGAATCCCTGTTCAAGTCCGGTCCAGTACAGTCGTCAGTTATACAGAAAAGAAAAACCAACCTCAAGTTGAGGTCCATTTTCCTTTTGGCTAGGTTGGATAGATTTATGAATCGTGATTGAGTGCTCGCGTCTATTCGTCTGAGTCCGCTGCTAGGCGCACCGGAACTGCGCCACGCGTGGTTGCCCGCCATGCGGGGACCTCTCCTCGTCCAATGCATTGGGATCAGAATGATCAGAATACGCAGAATGAGAATCGGAATCAGAACAAGGATTAGGATCTAGAATCAGGACAAGCATGAACGCACCGCGGAGTGATTATATTTAATGTTATCGAACGTGAACTTGGTATTGTTTTGAACACCTTGCACACAGACTTGAACGTGAATGTGACCTTGAGGTGGAAATTCAGACCAAGGTTGTTCCGGTTCGGGTTGTGCGCGCGGCGCGGGAGGGGGTGTTCGGCTCCGTGTCGGCATATTGGGGACGCTGAATCGGAATCCGATTACGATAGGAGGACGATCATTAAGTAATTGTTCAATATTAAACTTTGTCTGACTGTTCACGCTCACGCTCGCGGAGATGAAGTGACTCTGAGCGGTATTCGGGCGCGCGTCGCATCGCGGGATCAAAGAATGCGCCCGGACGCGTCGCGGGATAATCTACGCAAACACAGCCCGGGCGCGCCGTCGGCGTCGGTGTCGCTGCGTGATTCATCAGGTTGAAGAATCCACTGGAATCCAGGTCAGGATGTCTTGTCTGTTCGTCGTTAGGGAGAGTTTAAAATGTCTTGCTAGCCAGCGTCCGCCTACGCTCTGCTAGCCGGCGTCCACCTACGTCCTCTAGCCGGCGTCTACCAGTGCACGGTCGCAGGCGGTCGTCACCCAGCTGGCTCGTCGCACCTTGTAGCTGCCGCGCCAACTTCAGCTCCCAGCGCGGGAGGAATCGGGTGCGCTCGGGTGCTGTCTGTTCGATATAAATTCGCGCTCGGGTGCATTTCCGGGAACGGTGGTCGTGCTGTGGTATTGGCGCCTTGATAAAATGTGTGGGGCTGATAAACGACGGAGGGGCGGATAAAATGCATGGGACTGATAAGCGACGGGGTTGATAAAGGTGTTTGTTGATAAAACGGCGTAGAATGTAAGGGGTTGATAAATGCGAGGGTTGATAAACGGGTGGGACGCTCTGATAAACGGGTTGAGGGGTTGAGTGATGCTGTGATTTCGAGTTGAGTGATGACTTCGAGCTGAAGGACGGGGCCGGGGCGAGTTGGGCGAGTGATGCGAGTTGAGGTGAGCGTCGGCGTGCGCTCGCCAGCGTCGTCGCGCGTGCGATCGCCAGCCGTTCAGATGCCAATGTGCGGTATCTGCACTTTCACTTTCACCCTCGACGAAGTGCTGGAATCCGGGGAGGTGGATTCGGATTGGATTTGAGGTTGGTTTGAATCACTCACTCAGCGCCCATGTACCTGCCAGTCCTGCTCATGATCAGTGTCTGGGGATTATACGTAGGAATAGGAATAGGCGCACACCGTGAAGACAACGACCGCAATCTAACAAACAAGCGATCATCAACATATCCGATGGCCCCGAATTCCGCGCGCCGAGCTTTTTATGAACGTATTTTATTTTTAGGTTGGGGGATCTACAGCCCGGTTGACATTGACACGGTTGACAGGCTGCAGACAAGCGCATGTGTATAGTCGGATATGGACATATGTAGCGGGACACAGGGTTCTTGTGTTGGTGGCGCAAGACGAACGCCGATCGCGGGAGACATCGATCAGGCGGGGGATTAGGTGGCGCGGGGTGTGTTTATCTTTTAATTAAGGAGCGTACCTGGGACGGGGATGCCGTCTGTACGAGCATTCGCGTGCGCACAGAGGTACGTAACGCGGAGGCGACGACGGGCCCGGGCCCGGGCACGAGATATGGATATGACGAGGATAGCGCGGAGGCATCAGAGTGTCTGGGTATTATAGGATAGGGACACACACCTCGAAGACAGTACGATCTAACACATGAGCGATTTATTTGGGAGCCGGTCGTTGTTTTGTATTTTGGTACATACGCATAGGGCTCCGCAATCTGACACTGTGACAGACGAGCGCGCGCGTGCATGTGCGTCCAACCTCGAAGTCGAAGTCGGACATAGCGGGTCACTTGCTTGCGTTCTTGTCTTGGTGGCCGGGGTTACAAAACACGGATACGGAAGAGAACCGACGAAAGACGAAAGACGAAAGACGAAAGACGAAAGACGAAAGACGAAAGACGACAGGCTAATGCGGGGAGCACATCGATCAAAGTTATGAGCGCAGAGGATTAGGTGGGGCGGGGTACATTACGGTAATCTTGGACGCAGATTGGATGGACGTATTAGTATGTAGGGTTAGGATTTAGGAATAGGAGAGCGCGTCGTCCTTGTTTTCTTGGGTTATTTCGATGTTTCGCGATTCTGGGTCGTTATTTTGGGATCTGCAGGCACTGATAAAGAGGTTGATAAAACGGCGTGCGGTGCGATATTGATGGCATTCCTTCCAGCTTGAAGGTCGAAACGGCCTCGGACAATGCATAGATTAGGCGCGAGAGGGGGAGAGAGAGGGAGGGAGGGAGTCTGATATCTGATGCGTGCGGCAGAGGATTCGAAGGCGCGGGGTTTCGGGATTGATATTGCTATTGCGTTGCGTTGCGTTGCGTCGTATGTGCTCTCCACCCGAGTGTAAGCCACATCACATGTGCGCCGCGAGCCTGAGGGTTGTGAGCGATCAGCGCGTAACGTCGGGTTTCTGGGTATTATAGGAATAGGAGGACCTGCGCAGAGTAGCAATCTAACGAACAGGCGATCAGCGCGTGCGGTTTCGGTATTTCGGTATTTGGTATTTTGGGAATCGGGGTGTATTTTTGGGCTGGGCTGAGGTGGGGGAGCGGGATCTGCAGACCGGTTGACACGGTGACGGACAGGCTGCGGACAGGGACACGGGTGTCAGCGCGTTCGTCGGGTTTCTAGGTATTATGGGAATCGGAATAGGAATAGGAGCGTATTACAGTGGCAATATGACGAACAGGTGGGGTATTTCGGTATTTCGGTATTTTGGGAATCGGGGTGTATTTTTGGGCTGGGCTGGGGGATCTGCGGCCGGTGGACACGGGTGACAGACAAGCTGCGGACACGGAGACGGGCGCATGTGCAGGGAAGTCGGACATAGCGCGGTTAGGTGGGTTGTGTTAGTGGGTTGGTTGCCGGGTTGGAAGACGGACGCGCACGCCGCACGGAGAGTTCGGAGGGTTACGAGGGGCGCTATCATAGCAGTTGTTGCGAAGTTCGGATGCGGGGAGAATGCGGGGAGAGTCAGGATTAGGATTGAGAAAGCGGGCGATGTGCGCACGGACCGGTGATGCGAGAGTCGGGGAGAATCGGGAAGAGTCGGGATACGAGTACGAGAGCGCGATTCGGAGGAAGGGTTGCGAACGCCTCCGGATTTGATTTGGGCGCATGCGCGCGGGGAGAGGTAGGATCAGAGTTACGGAAGTCGAGGGAGAGCATCGGGTTACGGGAGCGGGGAGGGGGAGGATCAGGATGACGGAAGACGGTACGGGGAGGATCAGGATCAAATCAGCTTGAAGGTTACGAGAGCGCGATTAGGAGGAGGTCTGGGAAGACGGGCACGAGCGGGGGATCAGCCGGCATCAGGGTATGTACGAGAGAGGAGAGGGTGATTGCGCGGTCTGCCCTCCTGCATCACTGTACCGGCGGGCAATCAAGCAGAGAAGACATTGAGTGAAGGATTCAAGGAAAGATGAGGGGAGTGCAATTAGTACGCGCACGCGAGCACCGCACTATATCCGTCCGCGTCCGAGTCGCGCGGGCAGTCCGCCGGGTCCGAGTCGTGCGCATACCTCCCCGAAGGTCAAGGCGACAGACAGTCTAAGCCAGACGCGATTTGGACACGGTTATCAAGGAAAGGATAAACGGAAAGGAATCGAAACCGGAGGCTTATCAAGCGCTGCGCTGAGGAAGCGGAGGTTGCGCTGAGCAAGCCGGGCTGATGAAGCAAAAATCAGGCACGGGAAGGCGGCGAGCTGGTGGGTCGCCGGTTGTCCGATTGATCGCGACGGATGGGATGCCGCGTCGCGGCCGGCAGGATGTGGGTCAAGGTGGATTATGCGCAAGCGCGGGCGGGGTCGGGTTCGGGACGGTATCCGTGCCCGTGCGAGACTGGGAAAGTCCGACTCGGAAGGCAACCGCGACTGTCGTTTGGCGACAGGTTCGGATCCGCGACGACGGCCCCGGGCAACATTCGAGGTGGACGGCAAAGTAGAGAACCACAGTTTAGCGAGGAGCAACAGATTGCACGCAGCATATGTACCGTGGCAGATTAAATGGATTACTGCAGCCGCGCAATTACTTTACTGAATCAGCGGCAAACACACGCAATGGGCGACCCAATCGGCTTACATCACGCATCAGTGGCTGTCCCCAGCCCGATTTGTCTGGCGAGTCAGCTCACCTCGGCAGAACTCGGTTCGGCTGGGTGTTAGTGACCCGCGCGCTTCGTCATGAACCCGATTCCGATGCCGGTGCCGATTTGGAATCCCCGGATGATGATCGTGTACAGTCATCCCCGGGTAAGCGAGCACAGATTCAAGTCAGATTCGTTTTCACTTCCGGCTGCCGCACGCAACTATATAAGCCCGTTCGCAGGCAGGATGGCGGTACACCACTCCCGCCCCGCATTCCAGGACAAGCATGTTCAGCTCGCCTGCTTCTTCGTCGTCTTCGTCTTCCAGCGCAGGCTCGAGTCCTATGGGTTACTCCACTAGCAGCGCCACCTCTACTTCCTCGAGCAGCAGTACCCGGAGCAGCCCGGTACACGCAGCCTCTCTCGTCGACCCCGCGCGCCACCCCGCCGCCTTGCTCCAGCTCGTCGACATCAAGCTCTCACGGCAGGTCATCGGTCAGTCTCCCTTCCCTCTTTCTCTTTGTTCGTTGTCTTACACCCACCCAAAGACTACGTCGTCGACTGCGTATCAGAAACCGTTGACCACGCCATGGGCCGCACCACCACCCGCGGCCGCGCCCCCACACGCTCCCCCTACCTCCCCAAATTCACCACCTTCGTCACAACCGTCCTCTCCCGCGCCGAAGTGACCACCCCCACCCTCCTCACGGCGCTCGTCTACGTCTTTCGCGCGCGCCCGCACCTCTCCATCGCCCTCGAAGAGTGGGCGCTCGAAAGAGTCTTCCTGGGGGCGCTGATCGCGGCGAGCAAGTACACGAACGACTCCACCCTGAAGAACGTCCACTGGGCCCTGTGCACCGGCGTGTTCGGGAAGCGGGACGTAGGAAGAATCGAGCGCGAGTTTTTGGACGTGCTGGACTGGGAGCTGGGGGTGGGGGAAGCGGACTTGATGGCACATCATGCGGGGCTCGCTTTTGCGCTTGCACCTGAGCCCGTGCGCGCGCCTGAGCCCAAGCTCCTGGCAGTCCCCCGGCATACGAGGAAGACGAGCGTCCCCGAGCTCGAGCCCTCCAGCCCACAGAGCAGCGCCGCCAGCATGTCCCCGCGCACCCCTGCCTCTCACTCCTCCCACCTCTCGTCTTCCGCACCAGCGAAGGAGCTGGACGTACCGATGGACGTCGACTCCCACTCCGCGCCGCAGAAGAGCGGGCGCTTCCACGACCTCCTCCGGTCGTTCCCCCTCCCGCGACCTCACTCGCATCACGCGCATGGGCGGTCGTTCGCGATCCATGTCGCGGCCTAGATATGCGGCCGTCCCGCCCATGCAGGGCCCCCACCCACATCTATTCGACCTATTATTCGATCCGCCGCGAGGCCTTTCGACCCACCCCACCAACACCCGCGCTGGTGATCCACCAGCCTGCCCCGCGCCTGACGCCGCGGGGTCAAAACCGGCGGCGCGTAGTGCACGCACCGCCCGCCTCACACCCCCATTTAATCTCAATATCTATGTCTCGACATATCATCCCACCGCTCCCTATCACATCTCTCGCAATATCTCTTCACCTCATCGCGCACACATTACCGCGCCGCACACTATTCGCATTCAGTGCACCCGTCCTTATATCTTAACTAGTACATAGTATCTTACCTTACTCACGAGCGGAATGGAATCAAATGGAATTTGGAACAACAACTACTTTGTGTGATCTTCGCAAGCTCTCTCTCTGCCTTCGTCAAATGCAATAATCGCCTTCTTTAGGTGCAATGATGACGTTCCGCGAAGGCGAGTGGGGAAGCGAATAAGTAATTGCCCTCGCTTCTAATACAATGTGTAGCGAAATGAAGATATGCGGGCCCGGGGGAGGTAGGTAGCGGTTAGACCGGTGACTTGGACTCCCGGTGACGCGACGCGACGTTTAATGAAGGGTGTACACTGGCATGTGCGGGGGAGATTAAGAGGGATCAGGTAAGAGGCTGAGATGGGGCAGGAGGATGGCAGGCGGGAGATTGATTTGATCTTCGGCCCGGGCGCTATGGTACATGGTACGAATGCGGAAGTGGGCCCTGGGCGTCGAGATGTGTATTTTCTTTGGAGAGCTGTTTTTGAATGCGGGTCGGCCTGAGGGCGCGTTGGTTGCTCGGTGCGCGCATCATCCGGATCCTCAGAGTTTTGTTTCGACGCGGTTCGACGGGATTCTCATTTGTTCGACGGGATTCGACGAGTGAGCCTGAGGTAGGGCTTGGAGCGTGAGCGGGGAGTCATCTGGATCCGCAGGGGACTTCAAGTTCGACGAGATTTTGACATGTTCGATGCGATTCGACGCGATTCCGATGGGGTTCGACGCGATTCCGAGTCGTTCGACGCGATTCGACGAGGCGTTGGTTGCCGGCCGTCGGCTCGGGCG
Organism: Mycena vulgaris; assembly: GCA_029204335.1. Lineage (NCBI taxonomy): Eukaryota > Fungi > Basidiomycota > Agaricomycetes > Agaricales > Mycenaceae > Mycena > Mycena vulgaris. Next base: position 97,062 of record JARGYA010000208.1, read on the forward strand.
CGCGAGACATCCAAAATCCAGATCCTCACTGGTTTTCTCGGCAAAGTTCGACGCGATTCCGAGTTGTTCGACGCGATTCCACGCGATTATTTGCTTTGGAATTCCCGAATTTCCGGACGAACGCGTTGCTGTCGGCGAGTCAGTCGGGCGATCCCTCGAGTTTGTAAGACGGCCACAGGAGAGAGTTTGTAAGACATGTGAGGAGATTTGTCAGAACCGGTGGAAGACGTGCTTGATTGGGAAGTGCCGACAAGTGGAATCACGAGCGCGGCGGCAACGGGCGGGTGTCATCCCGCTCGACTCAGCGCGAGGATCACGCAAATCGGCTGGCGATCCAGATCCAGAGGATTATTTGCCGGGAAGCCAGCAGACGGGACGAAGAAACCTAACGGAACGGAGAGGAAGGGGGGCGTTGCATGTGGATCCAGATACCGCGCCGCGCGTCAATGAATGGGATTTTCTTTGCACTATCTTCGAACGTGGGGCATGCATTGAACGGTATCAGGTGCGCCCGGGTGCGGGTCAGATGCGTGCAGAAAGGTTGAGTGCCGGCGGCCCAAGCCTCCATTATGATCCTATGCCCCAAGCGTCCATTATGATGGTCGGAAAAGAAATCGAGCGCCCGCGCGCGCGGCACCGCCGGCACGCGCTCGGGGCAAGCGACATTTTTCTTCATTATGAGATGGGTTTGCACGCGCAGGTCCCGCCGGGAGAGCTCAGCGAAGACAGGCGAATACGCGTCCCGTCCGTTTTTCAGGTGGAAGCCGTGAGAGAAACGTGTGGTGTGCGCGCCGGAAGGGGTCGGATCAACGGTGGCCCGGTTTCTTCCGTCCCTCTGCAATTCTTTTTCACGGGTGCGTGCGCGCACGCGTATCGTTTGGTTCGTCCGTTCATTGACACGTTTGCGGGCGCATGCTGCGCGGCAGAATAAAATAAAATGCGCTGCGTGCGCCGGGAACAAAAAAAAGGACAACCCGGCGCCGATTCCCCCGAGACGAAGAAAATCAATTTGCAACGGCTCCCGCAGGCAGAAGGAAAGCTGTGGAATGGCGTCGGGCGAATTGAGCGCCCGGCGTCTCGAGCTCGCGGTCTCGCATACCGGGTATGTACGGCCGCTATTGTGGGCCAAGGCGGTGCGGACGCGGATGAGGGTTTTTCCTTGGTGCCGATTGGGTGCCGAGTGTGACTTGGTGCGTTGTAAGTGTGGAATGGCGCTAGGTGCGAGGGGAGGTGATGCGATAAATTACAAGAGAAGATCGTCTCATTCTGACTCCGTTTCAGGAACCGGTGAAAAACTTTGGCAAGAAAATACCTTGATTAGATTAGATCTTGATAAGATGTGATAAGATTGTGGTTCCAACCTCGAACCCCAACAACTCGCCAAGTTCATCCCAGGCTCCTAGAGACAGGATTTGCGTCAATCTCCACGTTTGAGTCGCCCTTTTCGAGCCCTCACCCCCAGTCCCCCAGTCCTCAGGATACGGAACCGAACCGCGAGCCCCTGATTATTGACCCAGTTATAATTTCGCGCTGTCTTGGCTCGTGGAGGCTGAGAAGAAAACTCGGAATGAGGAGGTGACGAGACTCCTCTCCGGTTAACAGCTATTCTCGGTGCTCACGTCCTTTCCCCGAGCGAAGAATATTTTAGTATAATATGCACAGCAATTCGGTGGAGATTCAACGCAGGAACTCGAAACGCTAAGGGGGGCGTTCGAAGGGCAGTATGCCTGAGCTCCTCGCATATTTAAATTCTAAATTCACATGCGGCGGTTGGGCTATTCTAATCCGCAACCCTCAACCCTCGATGTAAGATTTAAATAACGGACATTCGATACTGTGGAACCGAACTCACTGTGTTCCTAGCATGTATCGAGAAAGTGGTTACAATTAGATCCTAAATTACACTTGAACCCTGGAATATACTCGCAGTCAGAGTATGCGGAGCCCTCAGGGAGACATAGACACATATCATATCCAAAAATTAGGTTAATTGAACAAGTACATCTATCATTAGAGCAGTTCTGCGTAGAAGCCTCAAATTTTGCCGAAAAAGGCAATTCTCACGCTCCCACTTGATTCCGGGGTGAAAAGCCCTCCGGAATGAAAATACGAATCGAATGATCTTACTTTCAAGTGAATCGGGAGAGAATGAGCCCTTAACAGCGGTTCTCGTGGAAACATCAAAATTTGATGAAAAATCTGCCGCACCCTAAGTTCCGCAAGCAGCTGTAACTGTCAGTCAGATTTTGACAGTCATCCTGACAGTTACTGACAGCTGACACTAACTGTCCCCGGACCCTACCAGTGTCGCTGTCAAGCGCCGCATTGTCAAATGCCACTGAGATCCATCCTTCCATCTCACCACCTCCCTCATGGACATTGTCGGCGTCGTGGCTGGGGCACTGCAGTTTATCGATGTCTTAGTCAAGGCTCGCGACTACCTCCATGATTTTCGCGACGCCCCGGAAGATCAGCAAAGAATCCTTCGGGAGGTTATCGGCATCAAGCCCCTACTCGAGCAGCTCGACAAGCGAATCAAGAGTTCTGGGGTCAATAGCATTGACGCGAAACAATTGGAGGAGCGGATGCTGGATCTGAAAGGGCTCTTCGAGCGATTGGCGACGATGCTGAAGCCAGGGCTCTCACCAGGATCGAAGATACTCAAGCGGATCGAGTGGACGCTTTGGGGAAAAAATGACGTGAAAGAGGCCCTCAGCACAATCGAACGATTCAAAACTATGTGCATTTGGTGAGTGATTTGAATCTTTCGGTACGCCCGCACTCATTTAACCATTCAGGGAGTCCGTCAACGATCTCGCGGAGGAGCAGCGTACAGATAACCAATGTTTGGCAGTCGTTGAAATATAATGTGTGCATACTCATACCCTCCTCGTCTAGCTATGATCAAATCTGTTCAGCACGGTTTCAAAGAACAACGAGAAAATTTAGAGGATGTAAGGGAAGGAGAACGGTTGGAGCGTCAATGTACGTATAAAGAACCACATTACATTTCAAGGTCGCTCACGCGTGGCTAGATATATCCAAATCAGTCCGGGATGTTGCACGGAACCAAGAGCGATATCAGGATTATCAAGATTGTGAGCAATGACGGAAAGCGCGTTCCACGCACTGACATTTGTATAGCGACAAAACGTGATAAAATCATAGAGTGGTTTTCACCGCTCAACTTCTTCCTGCGCCAAGCGGATATCTTCAGTACTCGGCAGCCGGGGACTGGTGAATGGCTCTTGCGAGATGAATTGTTCAAAAGATGGAGATCGGGCGAGGAGAAAACAATGTGGTGTCGCGGGATGCGTGAGTGTGTATCTTTTCAAGTACATGACTCAACGCTAATATAACAGTTGTCCAGCGGGTGCTGGAAGGACTGTCCTTGCGTGCGTACCACACTTCATGCTCTGCTGCCGTTACTGAATAGATGCAAAATAGTTCGATAGTTGTCGACGATCTTCGAACAAACTTGGATATTCAGAGCACTGGTGTTGCGGTGCTCTACCTGAGTCACAAGGAGACCGAAGCACAATCTCCCGCACATCTCTTCGCAGGTCTCTGGCGCCAACTAGTTGTCGATAAGCCCATCTCTTCGACTGTTTATAGCTTATACGCGAAGCACCACGAGCGGCGGACTCGGCCGTCGCTGGAGGAGATTCGTGACATTCTCTGCAGCACATTATCACAATCCTCCAATGTCTTCATCGTCGTCGATGCACTCGATGAATATCCAGAGCAACAGCGGGATATTCTTCTTCGTGGCCTCTCGTCTCTGGGATCAACTGTCCATCTGATGCTCACTTCCCGACCTCACATAACCGCCAACCACATCTTCCGAACGTCAGAAACCCTGGAAATCAGGGCAAAAGAGGAAGACATCCGCAGACATCTAGATGCCGAAATCTTTCGATCCTCTCGTTTATCGAAACATATCGAGAATCAGCCGAACTTACGAGAAGAAATCGTGACAACTATTGTTCGCCGTAGCGATGGAATGTGGGTGTAGCCCGTCACGATTGAAACCCTAACTGATGAAGCCCGGTCTAGGTTTCTATTGGCTAAACTTCATATCGATTCCCTGACATCGAAACTCACTGTCAAAGCAGTTCGAGCTGCTTTGGCCCATATGCCAAGCGACTTGGACAGCACCTACGACGAAGTCGTGGAGCGGATCAATAGGCAGCCCGAGGACGAAAAAACGCTCGCTTGGCGCACCCTCTCCTGGGTCACCAATGCTAAAAGACCATTACGGCCTTCTGAGCTCAGGGAGGCTCTTGCTGTCGAACCAGGAACTACACAGCTCGACCCCGATAATCGACTGGACATGGACACAATTCTATCTGTCTGTGCAGGCCTGGTTGTAATCAACGAGGCGGATAAAAGAGTCCGTCTTATCCACTACACCATGCAAACCTACTTCGATGGTGTACAAACCAGGGATTTTCCTCGGGCACAAACGGACATAACTATGACATGCATCACCTATCTCTCCTTCGACATCTTCTCGCAGGATTTACACGATCCTTTGGACCTCTTCCGAAAACACTCCCTCTTGGACTATGCCGTGGAATATTGCCTGATGCATGCACGCGGCCGCCCCGAGTCGGAGATTAAAGAATCGATTCTATCGTTCCTTGCAAACTCTTCCTGGTGGAAACTGTGGAACTGGAAATGCAGCTACGATAAACGACGGAAATCAGCAGTTAAACTGTGGATTGCTGCGGCCTTTCAGCTGAACGAAATCTGTTCGTACCTAATCAAGGAAGTTGCTGACGTTTACGACAGTTGTGCCTTGCTGCGTGACGCTGCGTTGGAAGATCTCACAGACATAGTTCAAATCCTTATCGACTCTGGCATCCATCCTGATATTGCCTCCAATGAGTTCTCTACAGCTCACCAAGGTACCGCACTGCAATTAGCCGCCCGGTTCGGGGCCAAGCAAGCGGTCTCTCTGCTCATTTTGCGTGGAGCCGATGTCAACGCGGCGGGTTGGGAGCATGGCACTGCACTCTTTGCCGCGTCATCGATGAACCACTATGACATTGTCCGGATACTGGTTGAGCATGGTGCCGACGTCCATGCGCGAATCGGGGACTTCACCGCACTTTTTCCAGCGTCAAAGGCAAAGGATAAAGCAATTTATAATCTGCTTATCGAGCACGGTGCATCAGTAGACGATATGCGCTGGGATTCTGCAGACGGAACCGACTCCGACGAAGAGCTACCCCCCGTTAGTCGCCCCCCCCGTCTTCCGTCCTTCAGTGCTGCACCTGCCAACGCTGTGCTGCGTCAAACGAACGTCAGGAGCAGGATTGTCGGAAGCGCCTGGTAGACACTGCGTAACCTACCGGGCCTACTTGGTGAATGTACTGTGATAATTCGATGCGGGCGCGACACGCCACGCTGCTGGTATCCTCAATCCATCATGCCGGGATTATTGCTTGGGGTTGAGAATATCGCCGCGTTGACAGGCCAACCAAGGCGGAAAGACTGCGTATCGTTATTGCGGGCGCGCCACGCGACACGCCGTGCTATGGACCGCCGTTCATCAGCGTCTATCTCACTCGAGTGTTGGTTAGGAGGACTGATGTGATTTGATTCTAGGTCGGACGCGGATTACTGGAGCGGGGTGTAAAAAATCGGTGCGAGCCCGTCAGAAATCGAGCTCGCGAGTGTTTGGTCGAGGGAGATGTCCAAGCAACGGCTGTGGGTGAAATCGCGCGGGGATAAGTTGCGGTAGTGCGCCGAGACGGTTTCACGGGCGTTCGGGCCGATTAGTCAGCTGCTTGTGCGTGTTGTAGACAGATTCTACCTTGCTTCATCCCAGCATCGCGACACTGCGGGATTCCTCTGGCGGCACTAGAGAGCACATCTGGAGACACTACCCCAAAGTTCACGAGTGCAGAGTTGGCGGGAGACAGCCTTTAATCTCGATCGGCCGTCAGAGTATGTGAACTGGGCTTGCAGAGAATCACTTGAAGACAGACGGCGTGGGTACGTATCACGGAAATTACACCCGGCGCTGCTCTGCAGGTCAAACAAGCTAGGATTCCGCACCCGAATCCTGTGGTTTGGCGGTGCACCAGAATGTAACAGTGTCGACGGAGGACTCAGAAAGAAAATCTCTGGGTTAAACGACACACATCGTCCGACCAGTAAGCATGATATTAAAGTGGATGTGCCGAGAATCTCGGTGCTGAAATCCATAAACCATCTTCGAAGAACAGCAGGGGTAAGAGGCTCGGCCTCCAGAAATGATTGAAGCAGAGATTGACGCAAGCCAAACTGCGTATTACGGGCGATCGCCAGTCGGACAGAGACACTGCGGACACGATAGGAATGGTATGTGGCCCCAACTGAGTCGCATGCCTTGATGCGCCGCAACGCAGGGGAGAGCAAGTCGGACTAGACGCTCGAAACGCGCAGATCATGAAGTAAATGTCCTTAGGCTTGACTTGACGCTGTAAGACGCAGGCAACGAAGCGCGGCAGAACGGACACTGATAAGCAGATCGCCACCATCAGGATAACTCGCCAAATGGCGACCGTACGACGTTAAGGACGTTAATGGCAATACTACAGGCACCAACGCTAGCAAGACGCTACCGGCGAGTCGCACATCCAGGTGAGGCGGCGGGGGCGTTGGTGCCTCGTTCAGACACGAAGCTGGGGAGTTCAGTTCGCTTGCGCGCGAGTCGGATTGACCTCGGAATTCGAGTACATAGACAGCTCAAGGGTGTTTGGGTTCTATCGAGTCATTCGGTTTGGCGAGAGTGAAAGTGTTGTATTCTGAACTCACAGCCTTCTCGAGGAATCGACGACAAAGATCCAGAGTTTACGACGGAGTCACAGCGAGGTTCCGCGAAGAAACGGAGACGGCAGCTAAGCGCGCAGTAGAAGTTGCTAAAGCTGTTGGTTCGCTGCTCAAGACGTGAGCACAGATATGAGATAATAGCTCGCCATGATGCAAACTTGAGGCAGTGTATATGCACTGCAGAAGGTGGGTCCAGGCCAGGCCCAGAAGGCTCACGCCGCGCGCTTCCTTCACTCGACTCGGGACGGGGGTCGGACATGGCGCACGGGAGGGATGGGAAGAGGAAACGGTGTATTGGCGTGGGCATGGGCATGCGTACAGTAGGTGGGAGGTAGTACGTGTGGGTATGTGATGATGTAGGTGGATGTAGGTAGATGCGAAGGAGAGTGCACCCCGCGGATGTAAGCGTCTTGCGTAGGAGCAAGCGCAAAAGCTCGAGAGCAGGAGGCGCGGGAGGCAGGGAGCGATGCGCCGTGGGAGCGAGCCCGGACTCGGCAGTGCTCCGGATATGCATTCCTGCTGGCCTCCCATTAATCGCGCCGTGGCTCTTTGGGGTAGGATGGGCGGAGACGGGGGGAGGCGGCGGGATGCTGTGTGCGGAGCTGTTTCGTGAGTTGTTATTGCGGAGGATGAGGCGCCTCGTCCAGCCGGACTGTACGCGCTATGATCGATGCGGGCGAGGATGGCGCGGGCGAGGGGGTCCTGTGGGATGTCGTGCGAGGGCGGGAGGCTGCCGGGCGGGGTGTTGAGCTGGAAGCGGAACTGGTGCTGGTGCTGCAAACGCGGCGACGGCGGGCGTGAAGTGCGTGAAGTCTTGATGACGAAACGCGCGGGTCAGAGCCGCCCCGCCCGAACCGAGCTGCCCCGACTCTTGAGGAGGGGACAGCCACTGATGGGTGATGCAAGCCGATTGGGTCGCCCATTGCGTGTGTTTGCCGCTGATTAAGGAAGTAAATTGCGCGGCTGCATTGCGGCTGCATTCAACATTTAATCTGCCGCCGTGCGTACGTGCAATCTGTTGCTCCTCGCTAACTGTGAAGGGTTCTTCACTTTCCTTTGCCGCCTCGCACCGAACGCCCGGGGCCGTCGTGCGGACCCGAATCTGTCGCCAAACGACAGTCGCCTTTGCCTTCCGAGTCGGACTTTCCCAATCTAATGACTCGCGGATACTCTCCCGGACCCGCCTACGCATAATCCATCCTGCCACGTCCCATCGCGATCAATCGGAAACCGGCGACCCACCAGCTCCCCGCCTCCCGTGCCCAAGGGGGACTCGGGATTCGAAAAACGGATATAGGGTCGAAAAGTTTTTTTCGACCCTCGGCCAGACCCCCCCCCCCTCCCCCCCATATAAGGAAGGAGGTTCCCACCCCTAGCGGCGGGCCGCGCTTCCGAGTCATGTGCGGGCTCACAGCCACCACATTGACAGCATCAAATCCAAACCAAAGATGTTGCGGCCCATCTCTGTGGACTCAACTGTGACTAAGAAGGCCTTTCAGGTACACATTACATCCATACCACCCCTTACACAAGTAGATTATATTTTTGGAGCTCCAAACATTCAATTTCAACATTGACTGAGGGTCTCCGGAGTGCCGCTTTGACCACATCTCTGGCCCACTCACACAGATGTTAAATGGTATATGAATATTTTCTCACATATATATTGTGAGCATGTTTTTCGCTGCTAACCACCCTTAGAGGGAAACCGGGACACAATGTTCGCGCCAATTGATGGTGTGTAAGCACGACCCGCTATCCAAATCGGGATACCCACACCATATTTGAGTTCTGACACCCAGAATTCATATTCCTGGCATCCTGTGGTGCTCCAGGAGGTATATATTGCAGATTTAGAACTCCCTCATACTACATGATAAAAGTTTTTTTCAGCCCTCCGCGGGACCCCCCCCCCCCCCCCCCCTATATCCGAAATTTTAATCCCGAAACCCCCTTGCCCGTGCCTGATTTTTGCTTCATGATTCACCAGCCTGGCTTTCTCAGCGCAACGTCCGCTTCCTCAACGCACTTGATAAGCCTCCGGTCCCGTTTATCTAGTCCTTGATGACCGTGTCCAAATTGTCTGTCTGTCGCCTTGCGCTTCCGTATGCGCACGACTCGGGGCCGCGCAACTCGGACGCGAGCGGATATAGTGAGGTGCTCGCGTACGCGTTAATTGCGCGCCCGAATTGCCTCCGTCCTTCCTTGAATCCTTCACTCAACGTCTTCTCTGCTTGATTGCCCCCCCTGTACAGTGATGCAGGAGGGCAGACCGTGCAATCGCCCTCCCGCTTCTCGTACTCTGATCCGAGTCCCCCGTGCGTACCCGTCCACGGTCCTTCCTCCTCCTAATCACCCTCTCGTACTCTGATCCTGATTCTCCCCGCACTCGTCTTCCGTCATCCTGATCCTCCCCCTCCCCTCCCCGCTCTCCCTTCCCTGAGTCTGATCCTAACTCTCCCCGCGTTCGTGTTTATATCATATCATAACCCCGATCCTGCTCGTCCGTGTACGCGAATCGCCCTATCGCCCTCCCCGCTCTCGTCTCTCGTCGTTCGCCTCTCGTCTCGTAACCCCAAGCCGATCTCGAGTCTCCCCGCACCTCTGACATCGATGATCCCCCGCATTCTCCCGGTCGGCAACCTTACTCTCCCGCACTCGACCTTCTGTGCCTTTATGCCATCACAGCGCCCCTCGTAACACTCCGAACTCTCCGTGCGGCGTACGCGTTCACGTTCGTCTTCCATAGCCCCGGCAACCAACCCACTAATACAACCTAGCTATGTCCGACTCCGCTGCACATGCGCCCATGTCCGTGTCCGCAGCCTGTCACCCGCATCAACAGGCCTGCCTGCAGATCCCCCTCCCCAGCCCAGCCCAAAAATACACCCCGATTCCCAAAATACCGAAATCCCGAAATACCGCACCTGTTCGTTAGATTGCTACTCTGCGCAGGTGCTCCTGTTCCTATTCCTATTCCTATAATACCCAGAAACCCGATGACCGGCAGGTACGCGCTGATCGCTCACAACCCTTGGCGCACATGTATGTGACTTATACTCGGATGGAGAGCACATACAACGCAACGCAATAGAATCTCGAAACCGCGCCCCTCCGAATCCTCTGCTGCACGCATCAGATATCAGACTCCCTGCCTCTTCCCCCCCCCTCTCGCGCCGAATCTATGTATCATCCGAGGCCGTTGTGCGCAGCACTTCGACCCTCGAGCTGGAAGGAATGCCATCAATATTGTACCGCATGTCGGTTTATCAACCTCTTTATCAGTGCCTGCAGATCTCCCAAGTCCTAAAATTATATCCGTCTCCCAAATACCAAAATACCAAATACCAAATAACGACGCCACGAACGCGCTAATTGCTTGGTTGTTTGTCTATGACCGACTGTGCACATGCGCCCCTGTCCGCAGCCTGTTACCCGTGTCAACCGGGCTGCAGATCCCCCAACCTAAAAATAAAATATGTTCATGAAAAGCTCGGTTGCGCCAAATTCGGGGCCATCGGGCATGTTTGTTAGATTGTCTAATCTGATTTGTCCTCCTCCGTTCCTGAGTTTTCTGCATACCGCTCGGCGTTCAAGATGGACTCGAAGGGATTTAGTGCGCCCTAGGACTGTGCAGCCATCTAAACCGATGCACTTCATCAAGCCCCATAATTAATTGATAAGCCGACGGAAAAACGGATTCCGACGGGTGCGTAGCGATCCTGCTGGGCCGCTTGGGACAGAATGCTAGCTAGTACAACCTAGTACAACCGGAGATATTTCTTCAGCGAATTACTCAGATACTTGCTTACAGAGTCCAGAGGAGAGACGAGGTTCCATGGGGATAACTACAACGCTGGCTCAGTTCGTCACCCCGTCCTTGTCATTTGGGTCGGCATGAGCCGAGGATGCGCGTCCTCTTGTCATTTTCTTGGACATGGCTAGCTATCCGCATCGCCGAGCTCGGAAGTATATTACAAACCACGGGATTCTATTCGATACAGTACCTTTTCTTTTGAACAGAAATCTAAGGGTCGAATCGAGTCAAAAACCGAGGTAAATTTCATTCCTATATTGATTCGTACCAACTAGAAGTTGCAGCTTCTTACAACGGTGAATTATTCCCGGTCGCTACCTCTCGCGGCGTTCGGCGGCATCAATCATTATCATTGGGCCTAGTATCCGCCTCGCCACAAAGTGCACTGTGATGATTAATGATTGAGCTCGTGCCCATTATCGTTGGCCGTCGAGATTTTGCTTCTTTCATTTTTTTCAGTAATGAAGGCGCGAAGGTGCTTGATTCAGAATTCATATTTTTCGATTGATCAGCATACTTAAGGATAACACGGCCCACTTTAATCCGACGTGATAATCGTGACCGTGTTTTCACATGCTACGGTTCAACTACAACATCTGGCAGATGACGAAAGCCTGATGAACGTTGAATGGCAAAAGTCGAACTGCCCAACCAAATCGGGGGATCTACGAGTGCTCAGGATGCAACCGTTGAGGTCGGCATTGGCTTTTGGAGTTCAGCGCCTATTGTGCCTGACATAGCGCCGCGTTCCTCAAGCTGTCGGTATTTCCGGTGACCGGTATGTCACCTTCGGATCTGTCAATCGAATTGTCCATTATTCTGTCGACTAGTTGTGGACTTGATCCCCGGAACCCAGCTCAATGCAGTTGAACCATATAAACCACAGATTGAAGTCCGCGCGTGGCCGCTCCCAATTTTTGCAGCGCTTCGCGCGAGGTCAGTCTGATTTGGCTGCACGAAATCAATAGAAAGAGCGCTGGAGTAATTAGTAGAGGAAAATGGAACGACGATGGAAAAATCGGACTGAGAATCCCGTTGAAGCTCTCAACGGACCACAGACAAATCCCCCCCGCGTCATCCGGGGAGTCCATTGCTTGAGTATCGCAGAGTTGACAGGCCAACCGAGACGGACAGACTGCGCATGTATGGGTATTACGGGCGCGACACGCCGCGCTGCGCAGGTATCCTCCACCTTCCGCAGTCGAGGCGAACCGACTCGAGTGTTGGTTAGGAGGACAGATTTGATTTGATCCTAAGTGATTACTGGAGCGCACTGTGCAAAAACTTATGGCGTGAGCCCGTCAGAAATCGAGCTCCCGAGTGTTTGGCTGAGGTAAAATTTAAGCCACGGATGAGGGTGAACTCGTGCAGCGAAAAGCTCACGAGTGTAGAGATCAAGGGGAAATCCTACAGCTTTTAATTTCGTTTGGACGTTGCAGTGAAGTGTGTAGATTGGGCTCCTGCTAGAATCAAGTACATATCACGGAGATTACACGCCACGCTGCGGGACTCCAGGTCGAAGTTCCGCAGCCGGGCTCGCGTTGACAATGAGAGACTGCTTCGGTTGAATTTCGCGGTGCACCGCCTTTCTCGGCTTTGCGGTAAGATTGATGGATGGCACGATTGTTGATCGTCGGATCGCTTAACCTCTTCACGCCATCCCATCTTGTCTTGCAGGTCCGACTGTCACCATGGCACGAACTCATCCCAGTTCCCACGAATTTGTGGCCATGTCTCCTAGTCTTAACAGCTGCAAATTCTGTGCCTACGTCGGATCTTCCACGCCACAGTGGTACTACGCTCGGTTCAACCTCAATTACAGTTTCTGGTCATTCAATTTCGAGGATTCCAATTTAGATTCAAACGCAAAATGTTGTCAAACTGCTGTGTCACGGCACATCTTCGGCATACAGCCTTTAAGCGCCGCACTGCCGCTGTCAAGCGCCGTATCGTCAATGGCCACTGAGATCCATCCTTCCATCTCACCACCTCCCTCATGGACATTGTCGGCGTCGTAGCCAGTGCCCTGCAGTTCATCGATGCCTTGGTGAAGGCTTGCGACTACCTGCATAATTTCCGCGATGCCCCACAAGCTCAGGGAAGGATACTTCGGGAGGTTGTGAGTATCAAACCCCTACTCGAGAAGCTCGACAAGCGAATCAAGAGCTCTGGGGGAGTCCCTGACACTGAAACGAAACAATTGGAGGAGCGGATGCTTGACCTGAAAGAGCTCATCGAGCGATTGGCGACGATATTTGAGCCAGGGCTCTCACCAGGATGGAAGACACTCAAGCGGATTGACTGGACGTTATGGGGCAAAAATGATGCGACCGAGGCACTCACCGCAGTCGAACGATTCAAAACCATCTGCATTTGGTGAGTAGTTAGGATTTTTCTGGTACCGTGCACGCTCATGCCCCCATCAGGGAGTCTGTCAATGATCTCGCGGAGGAGCAGCGTACAGATATTCAATGTTTGGCAACCGTTGAAAAAAAATGTGCATACTCTTACCCTCCTCGTCTAGCGATAATCAACGCTGTCCAGCACGGTTTTAAGGAACAACGAGGAAATTTAGAGGATGCAAGGGAAGGTGAACGGTTGGAGCATCAATGTACGTATGAAGAACCGCATACACTTGGTCGCTCACGCGTGGTTAGATATATCCAAATCAGTCCGAGATGTTGCACGGAATCAAGAGCAGTATCAAAATTATCACGATTGTAAGCAATGGTGGAACGGCACATCCAATGCACTGACAATTGTATAGCGGCAAAACGTGATAATATTATAGAGTGGTTTTCACCGCTCAACTTCTTCCTGCGCCAGGCGGATATCTTCAGTGCTCGGCAACCGGGTACCGGCGAATGGCTCTTGCAAGATGAGTTGTTCAAAACATGGAGATCAGGCGAGGGGAAAGCACTGTGGTGTCGCGGGATGCGTGAGTAAAGATTTTCAGGTTCATGACTGAACACTAATATGACCCTTTCCAGCCGGTGCTGGAAAGACCGTCCTTGCGTGCGTACCACACATGATGCGCTGTTTTCGTTACTAAATAAAAGCAAAATAGTTCGATAGTGGTCGACGATCTTCGAGAAAGCTTGGATAACCAGAGCACTGGTGTTGCGGTGCTGTACTTGAGTCACAAGGAGACCGAAGCACAATCTCCCTCAACTCTCCTCGCGGGGCTCTGGCGACAACTCATTGCCGGAAAACCCATATCTCCATTGGTGGATCGGTTGTACTCAAAGCACCGCGAGCGGCGTACTAGACCTTCGCTGAAGGAGATTCGTGGCATCCTCCGGAGAACATTATCACAATGCTCCAAGGTCTTCATCGTCGTCGATGCCCTCGATGAATATCCAGACCAACAACGGGATATCCTCCTTCATAGCCTCTCGTCGCTAGGACCGACTGTCAACCTGATGCTGACTTCTCGACCTCACATAAACATCAACCACATTATTGGAAATGCAGAAACCCTGAAAATCAAGGCAACGGAGGACGATATCCGGCGCCATGTAACTGCCGAAATTCTTCGCTCTTCTCGGTTGTTGAGACATATCGAGGATCGACCCGACCTGCGAGAAGAAATTCAAACCACAATTGTTCGGCAGAGCGATGGAATGTGGGTGCCCAGTCCCATGATGGAGATTCGACTTATGCAGTTTGGGTTAGGTTCTTGCTGGCTAAACTCCATGTCGATTCCTTGACAACGAAGCACACCGTCAAAGCAATTCGAGCTGCCTTGAAAACTATGCCAGGCGACTTTGACAGGACCTACGACGAAATCGTGGAGCGAATTAATGAGCAGAGCGAGGACGACAAGATGCTGGCTTAGCGTGCCCTCTCTTGGGTCACCAATGCCAAACGACCATTGCGACCTTCTGAACTGGGAGAGGCTCTTTCCGTCGAACATGGCACCACAGAGCTCGACCCCGATAATCGACTGCGCATGGACACAGTTCTCTCTGTCTGCGCAGGTCTGATTGTAATAAATGAAGCGGATAACAGAGTCCGCCTCATCCATTACACCGTGCAAAATTACTTGGACCGTATACAAGCCAGGTTATTTCCTAATGATTCAACGGAGATAACGATGACATGCATCACCTATCTCTCCTTCGACATCTTCTCGCAGGATATACACGATCCTATGGGCCTCTTCCATCAAAACTCCCTTTTGGATTATGCCGTGGAATTTTGCTTGATACATGCACGCGGCCGCCCAGAATCAGACATTAAAGACACCATTCTCTCGTTCCTTGCGAAATCCACTGGATGGTAGAAATTGTGGAATTGGAAACACAGCTACGAGAAGCGACGAAAATATGCCCATCCACTCTGGATTGCGGCGGCCTTTCAGTTGAATGAAATTTGCGGGGACCTAATCAAGGGAGACAGCGGGGCCGCTATGCTCCAGGAAGCTGCATTGGAAGGGCTTACCGACATGGTTGAAATTCTCCTCAATAATGGTGTCAGTCCTGATGCGAATTGGACGGGGAACAAACAAGAATACGACAGCGCGTTACAGGCCGCCTCAGTCCGGGGACACGAAAAAATTATCCGGCTCCTCCTCCGCCACGGTGCAGACATTGATTTACCGGGCCACATTGGCACGGCGCTACAGATGGCCGCCTTCTTTGGGCACAGGGAATCTGTGTCTTTGCTCCTTTCGCGTGGAGCTAATGTTAACGTGGAAGGCGGGTGGTATGGGACCGCTCTGATCGCGGCCACATTCAGAGACTACGACATTGTTCGGATGCTTCTCGACCACGGTGCCGATGTCAGTGCCAAAAGTGGGCGGTTCGGCACTGCGCTGGATGCAGCATCGACGGCGGGGCGTCTAGCAATTTACATTCTTCTCATCGAGCGTGGTGCCCGTGGAAATAAAGCCTTCACAGGTGCGACAGGGTCTCCTCACTCCTTCGATGGTACGCCGTGTCCCGGATCCAATGCGGACACGACGCAGCATCAATGTTTTAAAAAGGCATTCAGTGTAACCGCTCCGATGCAGTCGCGGCCCTTGTCGGGTACAGACTGGCGAGCGTCCTTCACGCGCTACGTCCACAGTATGCCTCTAGACTGGCAGATCTCAGGTACATAAACCATTTAAGTAGCGGGGGGTCCGAGATGATCCATCAGCAGTATATTTTATGGTGCTGGTTTTAACTCTGGGTTGGAAATACGTTTATAGAGGTGGCGGCGGTGTTGGTGTTTCGTTCAGGCACTCTGCGAGTTCAGTTCGCTTGCGCTTGAGCAGGGTTGACCTCGGGACTCGAATGGAAGGACAGCCCCAAGCGGTGGTTGGGTTGAATTGAGTCATTCAGTTTGGCCGCAGTACCAGTGTGAAAGTGTTGTATCCTGGAGTCACAGCCTTCTCGAAGAATCGACGACAAAGATCCAGAGTTTACGACGGAGTCACAGCGAGATTCCGCGAAGAACCGGAGACGGCAGCTAGGCGCGCAGTAGAAGTTGCTAAAGCTGTTGGTTCGCTGCTCGAGACGTGAGCACAGATATGAGATAATAGCTCGCCATGATGCAAACTTGAGGCAGTGTATATGCACTGCACAAGGTGGGTCCAGGCCAGGCCCAGAAGGCTCACGCCGCGCGACGCCTTCACTCGACTCGACTCGGGACGGGGAGGCGGACACGGCGCACGGACACGGGGCACGGGGCACGGAAGGGATGGGATGGGAAGGGAAACTGGTACACGTAGGTGGATGCAAATGCGGAGGAGAATGCACCCGCGGGTGTAAGCGTCTTGCGTAGGAGTAAGAGCAGGAGGCACGGGAGGCAGGGAGCGATGCGGCACGCAAGCAACGCGGGAGCAAGCACGGACTCGGCGGCGCGACGATGCGCACGCCGGGAGCGAGAGCGTGGACGCAGCGCACGCGGCTCGGGAGACGCAGATGCCACCACGCGCGAAAGCAGGGCACGCAGATGTCGAATGCGGCGGTGCCACGACGATGTGCATGGAGGGGTGCGCAGGGATGGGGACGTCGCGGCGATCTCGCCATCGCGCATCCTCGCCCACGCACCGCGCGTCCTCGCCAACGAGCCACACCGCCGACGACGCGGCACGCCACCTCCGCACAGCATGAGGGGAGGAGGGAGGAAGGACGGAACGAGAGCCAAGGAGCTCGAAGAGAAGGACGGAAGGAAGGAAACAAAGCAAGGAAGACGACGCACCGTGCACTCCCGATATCCATTCCTGCTGGCCTCCCATTAATCGCGCCGGGGGTTTTTGGGGTAGGATGGGCGGAGACGGGGGTAGGCGGAGGGGTGCTGTGTAGGGATCCCCACCGTAACCGTATAATACGGTTTACGGTTACGGTTATACGGGTGCACCACACCGTACCGTAAGGTCTTCTGGGACCCATTATACGGCTACGGGTCGGGACCGTAAACAGAACCGTATGAGGCCGTAAGTTTACGGCCGTATACGGCCGTATACGGGCCGTAATTCAACTCATTAAATGGCCTGATTTCGATCACTCGGCCGACGAGAAAATGACGCGACGCATGTCGTTTTGCCACCTCTCGCCAAGGCCATTTTCCATCATGGAATGCATCGCTTGAGATCGCTTCTCCTCCAACCACTTACCTTGTCTCTGCAGAACCCGTTACATCTCAATGTCATGGCGTTGCTGCCGCATGTTAATACTGTGGTTGAGTCCAGTTCAACGCATATTTTTTGCAGTGCTGGCGTATTTGCCTCCAGCAGAATTATGGTGCTACTTTATACCAGTGTTGTTGTGATTAGGTTCAGAACTGAATCCGAACTTGAACCGAACCCAAATCTGAACCTGAATTCAGGTTCGAGCAAGGGATGAGTCCATATGCTCGAGTGCCCTGCACTATACTTCACCAGCATGCTTGTGAAACACACTGAAAAATCCGAATCCTGGAAATCTACAAAGGACAGTAGAGTGCACCAGTGCATTTACGGCATTACCAACTTCTTTACTGGCGTGGAAGCACATTAAGGTATCTTCACTTTAATGTTGGTCAAGCATCACTCCATCTGAAGAGGAAGAACCTCGAGGACGCTCTCCTTGCAGCACAGAATGCGTACTTACCTATCAATCAATTTAAAGTCATTTAATTCAAATTCATACGGCCGTAATGACCGTAAACGGCCGTAAAGTGTACCGTACCGTACCGTAAGACCCCCCCATCCCAGCTTTACGGTTACGGTTACGGGCGGGTAGCCTACCGTAAACGCCCGCAAAGTTTACGGCCGTAACCGTATACGGTTACGGTGGGGATCCCTAGTGCTGTGTGCGGAGTTGTTTCGCGAGCTGTTATTGTGGAGGAGGAGGCGCCGCGTCCAACCGGACTGTACGCTGTGGTCGACGCGGGCGAGGGGGTTCTGTGTCCTGTTAGCGTTAGTCCAGCGGAAGACACGGCCGCACCTCGCCCAAATCCCTCAGCACGCCGCCCGCGCGGGCCTCGCCCCTCCCCGCCGCCGTGAGCAGAATGCCCACCAGCGCCTCCGTCTGATGCAGAAGTTCGCCTCTATCGCATCGATGTACCCCCTGGCCGGGCCGCGCTCCCTGCCGCAAGGGTGTACCGGCATTCAAACCGGTGACTAAGGGCCGGTTAGTTAGTCCGGCCGACAGGCCCCGAAAAAAAAAACTGAGTCCGACATTTTTGGAGCTTTTATGATCTCTGGAGCGGCTCCTGGAGTGTGACTCACTGTAGAATGTTATTGGAACCTTTGCGCACACTTGTTTAAGCTGTTTTGGATCAACTCCATATATGATCGCACTCAGTGGTGGTTTGTTTGGCAACAGCACCCACATTCGGATCAGTCAATTTTCACGCACGAGAAAGCCGTGGTGTGAGAAGCTCTCCCATGTCAAACACCGTACGTCTATTTATGTCATGCAAGTGTTCAATACACTCAAATACATAGACCCCTGTGGCCGGGCCTCCCGTGCCAGTCGAAATTGTGGTCGACGCAAACGGTTACGCGATATGCCCTGATTGCGAAGAACCTGTGCACTGCGGGCCTAGCGGCCTCGGGAACTTGCGGAAGCAACACATGGGTTCAAATTCTTGCCGCGAAGCCCAGGCAAAGAAACCAATCGCCCAAACTAAACCACTCAAGAACTCAAAAATATCTGGCTGGCTTGTACCAAAACCTGTGCGCGTACCCACCACAGTCGCGGCTCCGGGGCCTATTCAAGTCATTGTTAAACATGGTCCGAGGGAACTTACCTCTGCTTCCCATTCACACGGCTCTCTGCCCCCAACTGCGTCATTGAATGCTCGATCTGCGTCGTCAAGCCTGCTTAGTCAATTGGAAGCTGCCATACAAACTCTGCCGTCCACGGTCCCGGAAGCTACGGAAAGCGATGTTCTGGCAGCTTTTAGCCAAGACCCAGCACAGTATGTGGATGCCGACATACCTGCCATCGAGGTATTTGAGAACTTGCATTCAATCCTCCACACCACACTCGGCTGGTCTATGCCGCTGGAAGAAACTGCGGCGCTATTGAGACGCGGAGAGAAAGGGTTAGATGGGGTCCTGCGATTCTTCCGGTATTTTGTCGAAGACCGCGGTGCTCGCGAACAAGATTTTAGTGCGAAGATCCAGCAAATATTACGCGCAATAGAATTTCTGTGAGTCTCTGGGATTCATATTCAGCCCATGTGAAATCTGACGTGAGAATAGGGCACCTGGAGGAACGGATGTGAAACTCAATGGGTGTGTATTATTCTGTGCAATTCCAGTTGGGAACTAACTTCTCTTGCCAGTATCATTTGGTGTGTGTCAACCTTTTGGTTGCTGCTCAATCCTGGACGTGCCCCTCCTGCGTCTCATCTGCAAGTTCTTCGCGTGCTACCAAACGGGTTCGCAGAGGTGGAAAAATATAAGTACAGCTAGACTAGTGTAGTTTGGATACAAAAAGACATACATGATACTCTTAGAGCATTGAGGAAGATGTGTGGAAGACATGTGGTAGTCTATGGGCATTAACAGGGCGTTGGATGCCCTCCGGTGAATTAAAAACGTGGCGAATTTCCTTATATGGGGCGTGGGAATGCTTACGTTAGTTAGTTAGTTCCCCCGCGAGAGCTTGAAACAAAAAAACGGCCCTATATCTTTTTTTTGAATGCCGGTACACCCTTGCCCTGCCGGGGCCGAGGAACGCGCACTCTGTCCCCAGGAGCACGCAGTTGCGACACGCGTCGCGTGCTCTTGCGGCACTGGTCGCACGCGTTGCTGCTGCGGCGGCGGACTGGTTTCCCGTTCGCGTTCTTGCTGGAGAGCACGCACATTGGCTGCATGACGAAGCGCGCCGCCCCGCTCGAACCGAGCTGCGCTGACTCGCCAGACAAATTGGGAGGGGACAGCCACTGATGGGTGACAGTGCAAGCCGATTGGGTCGCCCATTGCGTGTGTTTGCCGCCGATTAAGTAAGTAAATTGCGCGGCTGCATTCAACGTTTAATCTGCCGCCGTGCGTACGTGCAATCTGTTGCTCCTCGCTAACTGTGAAGGGTTCTTCACTTTACTTTGCCGCCTCGCACCGAACGCCCGGGGCCTCTTGCGGACCCGAATCTGTCGCCAAACGACAGTCGCGTTTGCCTTCCGAGTCGGACATTGCCAATCTCATGACGCACGGGCACGGAGACTCTCCCGAACCTCAATGCGCCCGCTTCCGCCTACGCATAATCCACCTTGACCACATCCTGCCGGCCGCAACATCCCATCGCGATCAATCGGAAACCGGCGACCCACCAGCTCCCCGCCTTCCCGTGCCTGGTTTTTGCTTCATGATTCGTCAGCCCGGCATTCTCAGCTCAACGCTTGATAAGCCCGATTCCGATTCCTTTCCGTTGATCCTCTCCTTGATAACCGTGTCCAAATTGTCTGTCTGTCGCCTTGCGCTTCCGTATGCGCACGACTCGGGGCGACTCGGACGCGGACGGATATAGTGAGGTGCTCGCGTACGCGTTAATTGCGCACCCGAATTGCCTATGTCCTTCCTTGAATCCTTCACTCAACGTCTTCTCTGCTTGATTGCCCTGTATGTACAGTGATGCAGGAGGGCAGACCGTGCAATCGCCCTCTCGTTTCTCGTACTTTGATCCGAGTCCCCCATACGTGCCCATCCACGGTCCTTCCTCCTCCTAATCACCCTCTCGTACTCTGATCCTGGTTCTCCCCGCGTTCGTCATCCTGATCCGCTCCCGCCCCCTCCCCATCCCCGCTCCGTTCTCTCTTCTCTTCCGTAACCTGCGTCTGATCCCAACTCTCCCCGCGTTCGCATTCATATAGGTTCATGTCATGACCCCGATCCTGCTCGTCCGTGCGCGTGGATCGCCCCCCGCTCTCGTCTCTCGTCTCTCGTCTCGTACCCTCAAGCCGATCCCGACTCTCCCCGCACCTCTGATATCGACCCCCGCCTTCTCCCGCTCGGCAACCTTCCTCTCCCGCACTCGACCTGCCGTGCTTCATTGGGGGGCTTGCCCCCCCATTCTTCCATGTGAACCCGAAAACCCGATGGCTGTGCAGTGTGCGACTGATGGCTGATGGCATCCTAGAAAGGGAATTGATGGTCTCGCCGTGGGAAGATCACATCAATTACGACCGACATCACGCGCCGTGTGAATATTATAGATACTGAACTTATGCTATGGACCTTAGTCAGTATGTATTCAGAGATTAATAGTACGAAGTGATCAAAACTGCAAACTGAGACTGGGGTAAGCCCCCCCATTCTGTAGCCGGGCACCGGCATACAAAACATATTTCATTCACAACCCTTCGTAACCCTCCGAACTCTCCGTGCGGCCTTCGCGTCCGCGTTCGTCTCCCAAGTTCCATAACCCGGTAACCAACACAACGACGCAAGCCGCTGCTTATCTCCGACTTCGACTTGGCCTTCGACTTGGCTTTCGACTTGGCCTCCGCTGCACATGCCCACCCGTACCGACCGGCCGCAGATCCCCCACCTCCAAAAATACCGTAAAATACACTCCGATACCGCCCTCCTAATCCTCCGTGCACTCAATCTTGAAGCCCTCCGGCGGCCCACACAAGCAACCCGCTGCGTATCTCCGACCCTTTGGACTTCGCGCACCTCGGCCCCGGTGCAGTGTCTGGAATTTTGAGGGAAAAAAGTTCTATTCAAATATAAATGATCTTCGCGGGAGTAGTTTCCTGGTCGGGGAGGGCCTCTATCCCTGTAGTCTAGTGGTTATGATGTCCCCTCCTGCACTTTATTCTTCGTTTTGTTTCCGTCCCTCGGATTTATTGCCCGACTCCTACAATTGAATCGCAAACCCTCAAAGCTCATTCATCTCATATTTCTCTCCATGTAATCTTTATTTAGAGTGCTCCCGTGAAGTCCTAATGACCTATTGCTATCTGATTCCAGCCTGAAATAATCGGTGAGGGTGCTCAAGGAGTCAAAATATTTCCCACCTGAGTATTTATGCTTGAAACATTTGAAATGACTCCCATGAGTAATTAGGGAGCCTCAGGCAAGTTTTTCGGTCACCAAATTCCAAATTTGGCTGAAAACAGCAAGGAACCAGTACCCCATCATTCGAGGATTGGAAGCCCATCCTAGTATATGAAATCCACCTCGGCAATATGCATTATTATCTTATGTATTTCGAACCATTCGACCGGGAGTCCTTTCAAAATTCAGTGACCGCACACCTGGCACAACCCGAGGTTTGAGGGCCCGAAATGGCCCAAAAAAGTCTCGCTGCGCGATGAAAGAAGGTACCTGTCCTCCAGGAAATACTCCATAATTATTAGTGCAAACCACGACTGGTGTATTCACCTTTGATTGCAGAGATAGGGGCTTGTGATCACATGTGAGTTTAGGGCAGGTCAATTTAGTGCCCAAATGGAGACTAAAACCTAATCCGGACTAAAAATGATGGTGGGAATGTCAGCAGATGATGTGTCAGCATTCAGTCCCAATCGGGACTAAATTTATTCCAGACACTGCACGACGGCCCGCACCTCCGCCCTTGTCTCAATCTGTAGCCTGTCAATGTGAACCGGCCGCAGATCCCTCCCAAAATATCTGCGCAAGAAAAATAAAAATACCAAGAATACCGCGCCTCCACACCCGTGCCTGCAGATCCCCCGAAATAAAAATAAAACGTCGCGACGACCACCCGGTATCCAGTCCGCGCCGATCGCTCGTCTGTTCCAGTGTAGATTGCGGAGCCCTTATTCGTATATACCTTGATTATAATATAAACATACCCCGCGCCACTATGTCACCCATGTCTATGTCAACCGGGCTGCAGATCCCCCTCCCCCACCCCAGCCCAAAAATACATCCCCGAATCCAAAATACCGAAACCGCACGCGCCGATCGCCTGTTCGGTAGATTGCTACTGTAATACCTCTGCGCAAAGGTCCTACTATTCCTAAGGTAGCCCCCATCCACCCTCGACGAACATCACATGGTCTGATGTGACAGTTTCCTTTCTCGGATGATTCGAGTAGATAATTCTGTAAAGTAATCACTAGACCTCATTCGGTCAAATCCTTCGACCAGAATCCGGATATGAGTCTGGTGGTCCCTCCCCATCGAAAATATGAGGTCAAGCCCCCCGATTTGGTCCCAGAATTAGCCCATCTGTAAAGAGATTGATCCAAGTCAGGTGCCACGTAACTTTCTCAATCATTCCTTAATTGAATGGTGTAGAGAGGCCAATGAGCCATACTTATTTATCTATGACCAGTTTACATATGTATGTATAATCTGGTCGGAGGGATTTGCCCTGGAGGCCCTCACTGTTCCAAAAGAAAATGTTTTGTCTGTGCGAGCCCGAAATGGAAGCGTGACTAGGACGACACATGATGTTCGTCGAGGGTGGATGGGGGCTACCTTATTCCTACTCCTATTCCTGTTCCTATAATACCTCGAAACTCGACACGGCAGGTACGCCCTGATCGCTCACAACCCTTGGCGCACATGTGACTTAAACTCGGATGAACAGCACATACAACGCAAAGCAACGCAACGCAACGTAATAGCAACCCCGAACCCCGCCCCCTTCCAAATCCTCTGCTGCACACACCAAATATCAGACTCCCTCCCCCCTCCCGCGCCGAATCTATCATCCGAGGCCGTTGTGCGCAGCCCTTTGACCTTCGAGCTGGAAGGAATGCCATCAATATCGTACCGCACGTCGTTTTATCGACCCCGGCCCCGTCGGTTTTATCAACCTCTTTATCAGTGCCTGCAGATCTCTCCAGTCCTAAAATTATATCCATCTCCCAAATACCAAAATACCAAATACCAAATAACAAACCAACGACGCCACGAACGCACTGATTGCTTGGTTGTTTGCCTATGACCGACTGTGCACACGCGCCCTTGTCCGCAGCCTGTCACCCGTGTCAACCAGGCTGCAGATCCCCCAGCCTAAAAATAAAATATGTTCATGACAAGCTCGGTGCGCGGAATTCGGGGCCATCGGACATGTTGATGATCGCCTGTTTGTTAGATTGCGGTCGTTGTCTTCTAGGTGTGTCCCTACTCCTATTCCTATGTATAACACCCAGACACTGAGCAGGACTGGCAGATACATACGTGCTGAGTGAGTGATCTAAACCAACCTCAACTCCAATCCGAATCCACCTCCACGGACTCCAGCACTTCGTCGAGGGTGAAAGTGGAAGTGCAGATATCGCACGTTGGCATCTCAACGGTTGGCGATCCCACGCACAATGACGCTGGCGAGCGCACGACGATGCTCACCTCAACTCGCATCACTCGCCCAACTCGCCCCGGCCCCTGTGCTTCATCTCGAACTCCCTTCATCACTCAACTCGAAATCACTTCGTTACTCAACCCCTCAACCCGTTATCAGAGCGTCCCCCCCGTTTATAAACCCTCGCATTTTATCGTTGCATCCAACCCTTGGATCAACCCGTCGTTTTATCACCCCCGACGTTGTATCCAACCCTCACATTTATCAACCCCACCGTGTGTTATCAACCCCTTTACCACTTTGTTTATCAAGGTCGGCGCTTATTGCATCAAGGCGCCAAGCCTACCGTCACGAATGCAATACGACCACCGTTCCCGGAAATGTATCCGCATGCAAATTTATTTTGAACCGACAGTACCTGATTCCTCTGAAGCTGGCGCAGCAGCTATAGAGCGCGACGAGCTGGCTGGGTGACGACCGCCTGCGACTGAGCACTGGTAGACGCCGGCTAGAGGACGTAGGCGGACGCCGGCTAGCAAGACATTTTAAACTCTCCCTAACGACGAACAGACAAGGCATCCTGACCTGGACGCCAGTGGATTCTCCAACCTGATGAATCACACAGCGACACCGACGCCGACGGCGCGCTCATGCAAAAAAAAAAATCTTTTTCTTTCTTTTTGGAGCGTTTGGGATAATGAAATTCAGTCTGCAGAAGCATTCCAAAATTCATCCGCTGGGTCTACCAGAAAATTCCAGTTAATGCCGGGGAAGTTGTCCAGGGAGGAAATGCCATTACGCACAAGTACCATAGTGTGGGACTCCAGCCTTCGTAAAGTCATCCTATCCCATTTCTTGAATCATTTAATCTCAACGGCTGTATACCCACTAAAACCCCCACTGTATATGTCCAGTCATCCGGCAGCGAGTCTTCGTTCATTAGTAGACCACTCCATGTTCTTAGGACCAGATCCTTGTTCAGAGCAAGGTCACCAAACTTCAGTTTATCGGTGAGGATTCGATCTCGGCCCAGTGTGGAATTAACAGATTTCAGCCATCTATTATGAATCTCAGTATCTGTGATGTTACGGCCTGGATTCTTCAAGACCCTGTCATTCCTAATGTTCCAAATTGTGTGCCAAGCCGTAGATACCAGAATGGCGAACAATCTTCCCATTGCAGGTATAATTTTCCGGTTTGGATGTTTAAATTTAACAAGGTTACAACCCAGGATGAGGCCCCAACTGAGAGAGGACCACTTGGGGTATTTTATGGTCCAGAGTTTCTCGGTCAGTCCCCAAATTATTTTGGCACCAGAGGCACCACACTCCATTGCTATGTGCTCGAGGTTTTCAGGGACGCCGCATGTTTGACAGACAGAAAACACTTCAAGATTATTCATGTGTGTCCAAAAGTCACCGACTCTGAAAATGTTGTGAATCGACTTCCAGAATAATTCGCGGTGGAGTCGTCGTAAATTTGTGGAACGTATAGAGGCTCAGGCATAATTCACGCCGATTCTCCCGCGACGCGTCCGGGCGCATCCTTTGATCCCGCAACGCGCGCCCGAATACCACCCAGAGTCACTTCATCTCCGCAAGCGTGGGCGCGAACAGTCAGACAAGGTTTACTATTGAACAATTAATTAATGATGGTCCTCCTATCACAATCGGATTCCGATTCAGTGTCCCCAATATGCCGACACGGAGCCGAACACCCCCTCCCGTGATGCGCACACAACCCGAACCGGAACAACCTTGGTCTGACTTTCCACCTCAAGGTCACATTCACGTTCAATTCTGTGTACAAGGTGTTCAAAACAATAATAAGTTCACGTTCAATAACTCATTTGAATATAATCACTCCGCGGTGCGTTCATGCTTGTTCTGATTCTGATCCTAATCCTTGTTCTGATTCGGATTCTCATTCGGCGTTTTCTAATCATTCTGATCCCAATGCATTGGATGAGGACGAGAAGCCCCCGCATGGCGGGCAATCACGCGTGGCACAGTTCCGGTGCGCCACTCGGACGAGTAGACGCGAGCGCGTCCCAGCGACATTCAAGGCGAGTTTAAACGAAGGTCGAAGCGCGGTGAGGGGTGGAATTTGGTGTTCGCGCGTGGACTGTTTACGGAGCCGCGATGACGCGCAGCGAACATGATTCATAACCAGGTGGCTATCCAACCTAGCCAACAAGAAAGTGGACTTCAACTTGAGGTTGGTTGGTTTTTTATTTTATTGTGTAACGGACGAACCTACTGGACCGGACTCGGACAGGGATTCTTCCTCAGATTGAACACTGACGCTGTAGATCATCTCCCCCTCATATTAATCCAGACCAGCTCAGCTCAGTTCACACTTAGCCTCCCCGCAGCCGAACGCTTCGCCGCATCGCACACGGTACAAACCCACTAATCCTGAGTATGTACGCACATGATCGCCCTGCTATTAATTACTCGGATGGCATGGCAGATCGCCCTTGGGCCTTGAGAACGTCGAATTGACGGAGGCCTGGACCTGGGGGTGGCGTACGGGGAAGCGGCTCTAGGCTCGAGCGCGCACGCGTACAGCAATTCTGGGCTGGACAGCACACCGCGCAAGCATCCGTCGAGGGCCCAGTTGAGCAATGAACGATGATCAGCAGCTCATGCCGTGCTGGGAGTCGTCTTAGCTGACTTGATTGCAGATACCCATATACAGCAGGAAGCCAGACGCAGAAACTCACAGCCATTGTCCATACAACAGCGAGCCAGCTCGCGGTTCAGCTCCTGACAGTCGCCTTCCCCATCCCACGTCGACCCTGATACCAATATTACTGCGTATCCAACAGCCCTTCCTGATGCGAATGGTCTTCCGCTCGGCTCGCACTCCTTTTCGGGTGGGCGACCTTCCTTTTCGGGTGTATGACCTAGAATCCTCTTTCGGCGTTCTGTACATGTGTCCCCGCCATTAGATGCCCCCTTCCCTGGGGTTGTATGCATCTGAGTCGTACATAATCGGCGCGATGGAATCCGAATCCCGAGCGCGCTTGAGTTGAGTACATGCCTTCGAATGCTTAATTCTTACCCTTCCATTCTAATTAGTCAAGTATTTCTTCTGGTTCGACACCTCGCTTCCCGGTGTCGACACTTGGATGTGCTCGCAGCTCACGTATGTCCTCATCCGTAGTTCAAGTGGGACCCACGACACGCGCTATCTCTATCTATTTGTCTGTTTTCTCCCTCTCTGGATTGCATTGCGTCTGCGTCCCCGAATCCCGTATCGCCCGACGAGCGCCGCCCGGTTATTCTACATAACTGCCTTTGACCGAAAGAATCAACTTCCTTCTATTCAATAAGTACTGTCTTCCTTGCCGTCGTCGAACACTAGTGCTTGTTTTCCGTTTATTGATTGATTGGCAGTGGAAGTGGAAGGTGTCCACTGTCAACCCGGCGGCCTTCGATGTCGGCTGGCGCGCCTTCCATTCAATTCCGGCGGCGTTCATGGTTCGGGGAATCGAGGGGTGGTTTGAGGGGTTTGATCTGCTGGTGCCAACCAGTGTTGGCCGGAGGAGAAGAACCACTGACTGATGAGACAAGTCCTCCCTCTGAGCTTCCTGATCGAGCCCGCGACGGTCCTTCTCCTCAACCTTCCCCATCGAGTCCGTTCTAATTCGATCGCGGCCCTACTACACCTTCGTCAAGGCAATCCCGACTCCGCCATTGTCTTGAACAGGGCTCAGCGGACCCCACACGCGCCCACAACCCTGCTCGCGTATCGATTTTGGCCACCGCGTAAGTACAACGCCCCCGCGTAAGCACAATGGCAGCAGATGACGGGTTCTCGCCGGGGAGGCCTTGCGCGGGGTTTGGGTTGGTTGGCAGGGTAAGTTCAAATCAACGTTGAATACTCGTGCTGATTCCCGGAACTCGAGGCCGCGCTTTCTTGGTTACTCCGTCAGAAGCGCGTCGAACAGAGAACCTCATTCCGCAGACCAAATCAACCCGCGATTCTGAGGCTGGGATATTTCTAGCTGGAACTGGCCGCGACGTGCGAAGCTGGAGCCCACAACCCTGATCCTGATCGCGCATCGGTTCTTCGCGTCGCATAAGTACAATGGCACGCGTAGGGTGCGTTGACGTACCATTTTCTCCTCGCCGCGATGCCCAGATTGTCCTGGGAAGTCCAGTTCAAATTAAAGGTTTGATTCGGGAGGACGTGTGTTGATTCTCGGAATTAGTTTCCTGATTCAGCACCGCATTCCCCTGACCAAGGGCTCAATCTACCCGTGTCTTATTGGTCCAACGCGCCGATGCGCCAGATAATCTCTGTGAGTATTGACTGCATCCGGCAGGCTGGACTCTTGATTCAACCATTTGATCGCGTGTCGGTTGTGGCCACCGCGTAAGTACAATGGACCTCCTCCTCGGGGTGATTCTAAATCTGTGTCCGACATGTCACGGCGGTGATCAAAAAGAATTACCCGCAGAAAAAGGGCCTAGAACTATGTTCCATTTCCAGGCCTAAATTTTACCTGAGGAAAAACCATGGTAAATTTACAATATTTCCTGTACACTTTGCGCTGTGATAAGGACCGCGGTGCTACGGTGTGAAATGATGATGGTATTCGCGGTGTAGCTGCGTTCATCCTCTAGGGTTTATATCAGATAGTTTCTAGTTTAGAGAGGGTGGCGGTGGAGAAACAGGTATGTTGGTTCGGATGGTGTACTCGGTTGGAACTGTGTGGTTAACAAAATGGACGGTTTAAAATATAGAAATACTTGTTCAGATAGGCCAGTGGTGAACGGTCTGAAACTCCTAAAGTCTCCTCTTTGATTCGGTTTAACACCTTTCCCCTAGGTGCTGGGCGAGAGACTGAATGCGTGAATCCTCCAAGTCGGGGATTCCGTGGTGGCTTTAACGTCGACAAGAGTTGGTCGTACGGCGATGGTGTTGCTAGGTACGTCCTTGCGGTCGTAGACGATTTGCTATGTAGACCTTTACAAGGTTCCCACTACTGCACGACAATGTGTCTGCGTAGGAAGGTGTGCACAGGTAAGGCTTTCGAGGACGATGAAGCGCGAGCTCTTTGAAGAGGAGCTGCAAGTGTGGGAGGAGAGTAGAGTGCCCTAGAGCAAGCGTGAACTGGTGTGTGTGTGTGTGTGTGTGTGTGTATGTGATCAACTCTTGTATTGGGGGACAAGGTACACTGGGTGAAGAGTGGGGGAAAACTCTTGCCCAAGAATTTGATAACTACTGGCTAAAATAGGTGGTCCTTTTATACCTTTTCCGACTCTACACAGCCTTCGGCCCCCATCGCACCATAGACCTTCCCTAGAGAACGATCCCAGCGGATAGAGAGCGCCAATCCCCGAGGATTCGGCATATAGAATCGCTGTGTCAGCAAATCCGGCGGGATTTGGTGTCAAAACCTCGTTGTAACAGTCGATTCCGGCAGGATTCGCTGACAGACCAGCAGGATTTGGGATGTGGACTCATTGGGTCGTGTTTCAGGGCTCGAACACGTCCTAACATGGATGAATCGTCCCGCGTGCTGTCGGTGTCCGTCCTCTATCCGGCGGGAGCTCGGTGGTTGTCACTTCGTGGACAGAGTGTGAGGATACAGGCCTCTCTGAGGGCGTATCCCGGAGGATTCCCATGGGTAGAGCCTGTATCTTGTGAAGTCCAAACTGTAGGTGGTATTCAAGACGTCTGGGGGGTTCGTGGTGCGCGAGCTACGACGTAATCCCGTGGGATCTTGGTCGTATCGCGCCGTGGTGTGCGAAATCCCGTGGGATCGAGTTTGTGAGGATGCTTGTAGCATTGGAATTAGATGAGATCCCGAGGGAAGAGGTCGCTGGGGGTGCGGTTGGTGTTGTACGAGGTGGATTCCCGCAGGGAGGGGCGCAGTGAGTGAGATTCCCGGAGGAATATCCAAATGCGGATTCTTGTAGTCCAAATCGGGTGATTGTGTCATGTCAAGTCCGTCACAGCCGCGTTGGTGCGCGAGGGCATACACAGAGCATATGGGACCCTCACAGCGCTAGTAATAAATAAGATTTTACCACGAGGAAATTCGGTGGTAAAAGTTCGGGTTTTTCTGTGAGTTTCTCCGTGGTAAAAGATGGTCTGTCACCACGGAAAGATCCGGCGCCCAAATTTCCTGTGGTAAAAGACAATCTTTTGCCATGGGAAAGATAAAGCGGGTAAGGCCGACAAGCGGCACAGCCCGCTACCAATTAATTGTTGGGGTCTTTCAAACTGGTTTGAGTTTTGTGCAGATGTATACATCAAATCTTTGCAAATTTCACCAAAATTCCTTGTGCACAGAGTTCAAGGTCATGCTATATATCAATATTAAATAATGGTGGTCTAACGCTCGCTCGTTCGACGCCTGCGACGGCGACCAGCTCACATTGGGCCACGGGAAATTACACTTGACCGTTCAACTCTCTACCTTGATTTCTGAAACGCACAAAACAAAGGAAGATCTCATCCATGCACCTAAATCACACGAGGATGTTGAACAATTAGAAATCAAGGTGGAAAAGTTGAAAGGTCAAGTGTAATTTCCCATGGCCCAATGTGAGCTGGTCGCCATCACGGGACGCCCGCGACGGCGACTGAGCGAGCATTGGGCCGCCATTATTGATATATATCATGGGCTTGAACTCTGTGCACAAGGAATTTTGGTGAAATTTGCAAGGTTTGATGTTTACATCTGCGCAAAACTCAAACCAGCTTGAAAGACCCCAACAGTTGATTGGTAGCAGGCTGTGCCGTTTGTCGGCCTTACCCACTTTATCGGCACACAGCTCGGCTGGTAACAAGCCGGAGAATTTTGGCAGAGAGAATAGGTGCTTATGCAAAAAGGCTGACGAAAATGTGATCGTCCGCCAAAATGCACTTTGATGGGGCGCCCTATAAGAACCCGTACCTAAAGGTAGCGGGAATCCGGAATCAAGATTCCCTCGGCCACATCCCACGGGTCCGGATTTTTCCCGTGGTAAAAGATTGTCTTTTACCATGGAGAAACTCACGGAAAAACTCCAAATTTTACCACCGAATTTCCTCGTGATAAAATCTTATTTATTACTAGCGCAAAGTGTACAGGAAATATTGTAAAATTTACCATTGTTTTTCCTCAGGTAAAATTTAGGCCCGGAAAGGGAACATCATAGTTCTAGGCCCTGTTTCCGCTGGTAATTCTTTTTGATCACCGTCGTGTGTGGGTGCAATTTGCCTAAATCGATAGAGTGTCGGCGTTCCCCAATTAACTTACTGCTCCTTTCTTCTAAATTTCTAATGAGAACCCCTCGACTTGAGATTCCTAATCAGAACACAGGCTGGCCGCATCTGCATTCATTCGGCCCCGCCTTCTGCTTGATGTTTGAATCGATGAGCATTGGAGGAGACGAGCCGGCTCATCTGTTCAAATGTGTATAACATCCCTCATGTGCGAGCGAGGCTGTCCCTGATTCGAACAAACTCACTTGGCACTTCCTTCCCGAAGTGATCGTTATCTCTTCCGTGAGTCATCTGCTGTCCATTCACACACACGAATGATTCCTAGTTGACTCCCGCTCGACATATAGCAGGAGCCCGCCGAAAATTTGACTCGATCGGCAGTGACTCAAGCGCAGGCCCCTGGACCCACAGCAGCACACAACGCCCGAACCGAAAAGTCAAACCAGCGCCTCCCCACATTCAGTGATCGCGTATTGATTCATCAGGTTGGCCACACTTCCCTCGCTTGTCATGCGCGTACATGTACATTAGGCGCGAGTACAATGCCTGGAGGCGTCGCGGCGCGTAATTACGACGCCCGCTTGCATTTCCCCTCAGTCGTCGAGGACACCCCAGACTTCTTTCCTTCCCTAGCCTCTTTTGCCGTCCTTCCTCTTCCCGCTTTCATTTCATTCTTCCCTCGCTCGCGTAGGTATAATTTAATTAATAAAACGCCCGAGCCAGCCAGCCGTCCAATCGCTTAAACCCTGGTCTGCCTCGCCCGTGCCGAGACAGGAAATTCCCACATACCCGCCACGTTCCTGTAGATTCCCGTAATAAATAAATGTTCTTGCTTAAGAACATGACTCGCCGCCGCCTCCGAACTCGGCAATACCGTTGACATACTGACTTTGTTCCCACATCTTTCATGTCGGGCGGCGCCTCGTTGGGATCGGAGGCGGGCGCTACTGTTCATTCACACAACAGTAATTGAAATGTGTGTGACTAATTAGATGGTGCATGTTCAATTTGGAATGATGAACGGACCGGGTGACCGGTGAGCAGTTGAAAGAAAGAAAGGGAACTGAGCCGTCGGCTAACCCGTCGCCACCAAGTCCACCAGATCGTGGCGCCCAGATTGGAGAAACTGTCTCCCGAAATCCAAACAATTCAACGCGCATGCTAGCGACTCTGAGCAGTGATCAATCCCGCGTCCAATCCGGGACAATGGGATCTCACGCTGATCCCCCATCTTCACCCGGCGCGCACAAAGGCGCCGAACCGAGCGTCTACTATATATACACATCAAGCGGGAGAAGACTCTGTCGGTGCTATGTGAAGTCTGCGAGAACAATGGGGCGCGAATGGGACGGAGGCATCATGCACCAGGATCGGCGGGAAGATCGATGGATGGACAATGGGGATCTCCATAGACGTGAAAAACAAGAGACAGCACAGGACAGCGCTAGGAGAACAAAGCCCGGCGGAGATCAACACGCTTACTTACACAACTCGAGGGGCCAAGGGGGTTTCGACATTAAAATTTCGGATATAGGTGGGGGGGTCCCGAGGGCGGCTGAAAAAAACTTCTATCATGTAGTATGAGGGAGGTTTAAAATACCTCCCAGAGCACAGTAAGATGTCATGGGAGGGTAGGAGCGTGAAATCTGGGACCTAGAAGACGTACATGCCGTTGCGCTACTTCGTTGTCCCACTGATGACCCTCACGTGCACAGATCAGTTCTCGGAAACACTTGCGTGCTAGCTCTAAGGGTGAAGAAATAGATCCTTTGGTGTCAAGAATACATATGAGAAATTAGCACTACTGTACACACTATCAGTGTAATTTTTGGGACGGTGCAGACATGCCTTCACGGCCGGAAACACTGCCAGTTCATGCCTTCAGTTCAGCATTGAACTGCTCAAAGAGAGCCCACCCATTGGGAATTGAGTATGGAATAGGAATCATTAACTAGAATACCTCAGAGTACAGTAGAGTGCCAGACAGGTGAGTAGTAGCATAGTTGGTTGGGTTAGGAAGTTGTTAATACAGTGGCGGTGGTCCGCACATGACCCGGAGAGACGGCCCGCCGTTAGGGGTGGGAAACTCCTTCCCTATTTGGGGGGGGGGTCTGGCGGAGGGTCGAAAAAAACTTTTCGACCCTATATCCGTTTTTCGAATCCCGCTTCCCCCTTGCGAGGGGCGAGCTGAGCCAGAAATCAACATTCCACACAATCTGTCCGGGCACTTAGCACAGTCACAAACGAAAAATTGCAGTCATGGAAAGGGCGCTCTGTGCGCCAGAGACACCAAGTTCCAGCCCGGTCATTTAAAATTCAACCCGGCGAACGCGGCGGACGGCCATCACGAGAATGATGCACGGCGACGCACCGCGTTTTGAACACCCCGTGGCTTTACAGCCCGAGGACTATTGGCCGGCGTTAATTCCACCAGTTTACTGCCCGCGGCCCTTTGGATTTTCTCTGATGGTTATCTGGCTGGCCGAGAACCAGAAGTGGATGTTGAAACTTGGATATCGGCGCAAAGCTGCCAACGGTGGCCGGGTACAGCTATTCACTGGATATGCCTACATGCTTCGCTTCGGGCGCAAGCCAAGATTGAGTGGCTAAGCGCCGAACCGAGCACTAGTAATATAATTGAACGCAATACAGCTTTCACAACAATTTGCGCATACGGGACCTTCTGGAATGAATGCAATGACCATATTGTGGAGCTCTAGAGTCAATTTCTGGCGGTGTAAGGATACGATTGTCAACGAGCTTTTATGTCTGCTCGCCACAGCAACAAATTTCGGCAACACTCCCGATGCGGAGTAACTGACGCCTCTGTTTATTTCATGAACTAGCAGGAATTTAGGGCAGCCCTGGGACTGCAGCTATCTAAGCCGTTCCATTTGATCAAAGCCCAATAATCAATCAACAAGCCGACGGCGAATCGGAGTCCGACGGGTGCGTAGCGATCCCGCTGCCGCTTGGGACAGAATGGTAGTACAACCTAGTACAACCGGAGATATTTCTCGGCGAATTACTCAGACTTTACTTACAGACCGGAGACGAGGCTTCATGGGGACGCAGGTGAGCACTGGCTCAGTTCGTCACCCCGTCGTGCACATCCTCTCGTCATTTTTCTTGTACAATCATGGCTAGCTATCCGCATGCTCGACCCCGGACGTCTGGTAGAAACCCCAAGATTCCAGTTCGATAATTCTTTTGAACAGAAGGTGCTACTAAGATCTTAGACGAATTGAATTGAGTCAAAAACTGAGATAAATTTCTTCCCTGTATTGATTGGTACCAACTGGAAGTTGCAGCTTCTTACAACGGTGAATTATTCCCGGTTGCTACCTCTCGTGACGTTCGGCAGCATCAATCGTTATCATTTCGCCTGGCCACAAAGTGCTGTTGGAATTCAGCGACTATTGTACCTGGCGCAGGGGTATTCCCGGTGATTACTGGAGCGCTGGAGCGCAGCCTAAAAATTTTCGGTGTGAGCATGTCAGAAATCAAGCTCCCGAGTGTTTGGCTGAGGTAAAATTGAGCAACGGATGAGGGTGAACTCGTGCATCGATAAGCTCACGAGT
This sequence comes from Mycena vulgaris, assembly GCA_029204335.1. Taxonomy (NCBI): domain Eukaryota; kingdom Fungi; phylum Basidiomycota; class Agaricomycetes; order Agaricales; family Mycenaceae; genus Mycena; species Mycena vulgaris. Next base: position 132,209 of record JARGYA010000208.1, read on the forward strand.
GTAGAGATCAAGAGGAAATCCTACAGCTTTTCATTTCGTCCGGACGTTGAAGTGTATAGGTTGGGCTCCTGATAGAGTCACTTGACGACAGACGGCCTGGGTATATACTACAGAGATTAAACGCCGCGCTGCGCCGAAGGACTCCAGGTCGAAGTTCCGCAGCCGGGCTCGCGTTGACAATGAGGGACTGATTCGGTTGAATTTCGTCGTGCACGGCTTTGCGGCAAGATTGATCGTTGATGGCCGTCGAATCGCTTAACCTCTTCTCTTCACGCCATGATCCATCCCGCAACCATTCCGTCTTGCAGGTCCAATTGTTGCCGAAGCTCACACCATTTTCCACGATCTTGTGGCCATGTCTCCTGGTCTTATAGCAGTCGCAAATCCTGTGCCCACCTCGGATCTTCCACGCCACATGTACAGCTGGCACTACTCGCACACCGAGTTCCCCGGCGCCCTTTGCTGCTGACTGGGACTCGACGAATGCAAGGGCGAACCTGACAACAGATAGCCTCCCAACACCTACTGGTTCATAATTCTGGGATTTCGAAATCTCCGAGATGGAAACTGTGGTTCTCCTCTACTTTCAAACGCTTCCCTCATCTGGTCAAGGTTCTTTATGCGATTTTGCCCGGAAGGTCTATGGCACGCCTGGATCGCTTCCCGGCTGAGTCTGTCAAATGAGTCTCAGCATGTGCATATCCCAAGTCTGACCAGAGTCAACACGCTATGTAACGGGGCTTGTTTCCCTGCCACGTCGTGCCTCCTGATGGCCGATCTCCTCCGATGCGATGTTTACACCACCGCCCTTCAACTCACTACGTTCCGGCATCGCCTAAACTTAGCGGGCTAGACTCTGTCTAGCCCAAGTCTCGCAACGATCGATCAACCAGACAGATCAATAGACACTTCTAAACAGACCTAGTGATCTGTCTGGTTGATCGATCGTTGCTAGACTTGGGCTAGACTCGGCTAAATTTCTAAGTTTAGGCGATGCCGGAACGTAGTGACTTCGTTTGAGCGGACGTCTGGCCGCACGAATGCTCGGTTCAACCTCAATTACAGTTTATAGCACTCATTCAATTTCGAGGGAAATGAGCTCTCTCTTCCACAACAGCAGCGTTGTCACAAGGGGATTGCGCTAACTTAGATTCAACAGCAAAATGCTGTCAAACTGCTGTGTTACAGCACCATACAGCTACGCCCGCACCTTGGCCGTCGCTGTCAATGGTCAGCTGACATCCTCGTTGCATCTCACCTCCTCCCTCATGGACATCGTTGGCGTCGTAGCTAGTGCCCTGCAGCTTATCGATTCCTTGGTCAAGGCTCGAGACTATATCTATGATTTCCGTGACGCTCCGGAAAATCAGGAAAGGATACTTCGGGAGCTGATCAGCATCAAGCCCCTGCTCGAGCAGCTCGACAAGCGAATCAAGAGTTCTGGGGTCGCTAGCATTGGCGCGACACAATTAGAGGAGCGGATGCTTGATTTGAATGGTCTCATCAAGCAGTTGACGACCATCTTGAAGCCAGTACTCTCACCTGGATGGAAGACACTCAAGCGCATTGAATGGACGCTATGGGGAAAAAATGACGCCAAAGAGGCCCTCACCACAATCGAACGATTCAAAACTATGTGCATTTGGTGAGTGAATTGAATCTTTCAGTACGCCCGCACTCATTCCACCATTCAGGGAGTCCGTCAGTGATCTCGCGGAGGAGCAGCGTACAGACAACCAATGTTTGGCAACCGTTGAAATATAATGCGTGCATACTCATACCCTCCCTCGTCTAGCTATGATCAAATCTGTTCAGCACGGTTTCAAAGAACAACGAGAAAGTTTAGAGGATGCAAGGGAAGGAGAACGGTTGGAGCGTCAATGTACGTATAAAGAACCACATTACACTTCAAGGTCGCTCACGCGTGGCTAGATATATCCAAATCAGTCCGGGATGTTGCACGAAACCAAGAGCGATATCAGGATTATCAAGATTGTGAGCAATGGCGGAAAGCGCGTTCCACGCACTGACATCTGTATAGCGGCGGAACGCGATAAAATCATAGAATGGTTTTCACCGCTCAACTTCTTCCTGCGCCAAGCGGATATCTTCAATACTCGGCAGCCGGGGACTGGTGAATGGCTCTTGCAAGATGAGTTGTTCAAAAGATGGAGATCAGGCGCGGGAAGGACGCTGTGGTGTCGCGGGATGCGTGAGTTCATCCATGTATTGACAACTCAATGCTAACTAAAAATGTGTCCAGCCGGTGCTGGAAAGACTGTGCTTGCGTGCGTATTATAATATATACGCACATTCCGCTACGAGAGCTTACTTAGGAATAGTTCAATAGCCGCGAATGATCTTCGAGTAACCTTGGAGAACATCGGTGTCGCAGTGATTTACCTAAATCACAAGGAGACTGAAGTGCAATCTCCATCGCATCTTTTGGCGGGGATCTGGCGACAACTCGTTTTCAAAAAAGCCATATCTTCATCTGTGCACCGACTGCGCGAGGAACACCGCGAGCCTCGTACTCGGCCTTCGCTGGAGGAAATTCGTGATGTTCTCTGCTCAGCCGTCGTCGAGTATTCCAAGGTTTTCATTATCGTTGATGCCCTCGATGAATATCCCGAGCAGCTACGAGGTAGTCTCCTTCATAGCCTCTCGTCTCTTGGATCAACCGTCAATCTGATGGTCACGTCGCGGCCTCACATCGCCGTTAACTACATCTTCCGAACATTGGAAACCCTAGAAATTAGGGCAGCAGAGGACGACATCCGCAAGCATCTAGATGCCGAAATCCTTCGATCCTCTCGTTTATTGAGACATATCGAGAATCGCCCAGAGTTACGGGACGAAATTCAAACGACAATTGTTCAGCGAAGCGACGGAATGTGAGTAAAAACGGGCCGCATGATTAAAATTCGACTAATGCAGTTCGACCTAGGTTTCTATTGGCGAAACTTCACATCGATTCACTCACGACAAAACACACCGTCAAAGAAGTTCGAGCTGCCTTGACCAATATGCCAAGCGACTTGGACAGCACTTACGACGAAGTCGTGGACCGTATTAATCGGCAGAGCGAGAACGACAAAACGCTCGCTTGGCGCACCCTCTCATGGGTCACCAATGCTAAAAGACCATTACGGCCTTCTGAGCTCAGGGAGGCTCTTGCTGTCGAACCAGGGACTACAGAGCTCGACCCCGATAATCGACTGGAGATGGACACAATTCTATCTGTCTGTGCAGGCCTGATTGTAATCAACGAGGCGGATAAAAGAGTCCGCCTTATCCATTACACCATGCAAACCTACTTCGATGCTGTACAAGCCAGGGAATTTCCTCACGCACAAACGGACATAACTATGACATGCATCACCTATCTCTCCTTCGACATCTTCTCGCGGGATTTACACGATCCTTTGGATCTCTTCCGAAAACACTCCCTCTTGGATTATGCCGTGGAATATTGCCTGATGCATGCACGCGGCCGCCCCGAGTTGGAGATTAAAGAATCGGTTCTATCGTTCCTTGCAAACTCTTCCTGGTGGAAACTGTGGAACTGGAAACGCAGCTATGATAAACGACGGAAATCAGCAGTTAAACTGTGGATTGCTGCGGCCTTTCAGCTGAACGAAATCTGTTCGTACCTAATCAAGGAAATTGCCGACGTTTACGACGGTTATGCCTTGCTGCGTGAGGCTGCGTTGGAAGGGCTCACAGATATAGTTCAAATCCTGATCGACTCTGGCATCCATCCTGATATGGCCCCTTGGTACGCGGGCGAAAAGTTTACCAGCGCGTTACAAGCCGCCTGTACCCGGGGACATACAGGCATCATTCGACTCCTTCTTGACCGCGGTGCTTCCCTTAAGTTTCACCCCTTCGCCACCCCACTGCAAATAGCCGCCCGGTTCGGGCACAAGCAGGCGGTCTCTCTGCTCATTTTGCATGGAGCTGATGTCAACGCGGAGGCTGGGACGCATGGCACTGCTCTATTTGCCGCGTCATCGACAAACCACTATGACATTGTCCGGATACTGGTTGAGCATGGCGCCGACGTCAACGCGCAAACCGGGCCCTTTGACACCGCACTTGATGCAGCGTCAAAAGCCGGGCATAAAGCAATTTATGATCTGCTTATCTACCACGGTGCGGTAAGCAGGGTCGGTGAGCACTGGGATTTTACAAACAAGCTACCTCTCTGCGTCCCCCGAAAACGACAATACCCTTCCAGTGCCAGACTTTTTCATGTTCAGCCGCATCAAGAGAAATCCTGGAGCAGGCTTTGTATGACCGTCGTAACTAGCCACGCTCAAGGCGCCCTTTAGACATTGTGTAATCTAACTCCACGGCTTGTGTAATGGACTGCGATAATTCGATGCGGGCGCGACACGCCGTGCGCCGTTAGCCTCCGCCCTTCGCAGCCGCCATGAAAATCAGGTCCAGAAAAGAGGTACACGAGCCCGTTCGATGAAGCCAAAAGGAGATTTTTTCTGCTAAGGTAGAATCCAGGGAACGGACAAAGAAAGTTCACGAGCCAAGAGCTAGCGCAAGGCAATGCTACGGCATTTAATCCCGTCCGGCCGTTAAAGTGCAGACGGAGTCCGATTGGGTACGTGTCACGGAAATTACACGCAATTACACGCCGCGCTGCGCCGGAGGCCTCCAACAAGTCCAAGTAAGCTTTGAGTTGACAGTGAGGGAGAGACTGGTTCGATTGGAGTTCGAGGTGGATCGGGTGAACATGCCGACGGACGAATTGTACGTTCATCCCGCAATACATATCTCGGGGGTTAAATGTCATTGTGGTTCACACGAATCGTCCCTTCAATGTATATATGATGATCTTCAAGCTCGCAAGTTTCGGCTGAGGGAGAAACCCAAGTAACAAGTGTTGGAATAATCCTCGATTCTCCGAGAAGGCCGCGAGTCCAGAATACAACACTTTCACACTCTCGCCAAACCGAATGACTCGATACAACCCAAACACCCTTGGGCTGTCTTTGTACTCGAATTCCAAGGGCAATCTGACTCGCGCGCAAGCGAATTGAACTCCCCAGCTTCGTGCCTGGACGAGGCACTAACGCCGCCGCCGCCTCACCCTGGATGTGCGACTCGCCGGTCCCGTCTTACTAGCATTGGGTGCCTGTGTTGCCATCTAACGTCTTCAACGTCGTACGGCTCCCATCTGGCGTGTTATCCTGATGGTGTGTGCGTTCTGTCGCGCTTCGTTGCCTGCGTCTTAAAGTGTCAAGTCAAGCTTAAAGGCATCTACTTTATGATCTGCGCGTTTCGAGCGTCTAGTCCGACTTATTCTCCGGCGCCTCAACGTATGCGACTCAGTTACCGTAGAGTACAGCCGCTTTAGCTATCTCTAGCTAGGTATGGTTCCCTAATGAACATCAAATCAAATCAAGCCATTCGTTTGCCTGCATAGTACCACCACTATGTACTTCTAGGACAAGCATATTCTACCTGTTTGTTTGCTGGTCTTCTCTCTCTGGAGCTTGCCAACCTAAAGCCACGGAGATCCAGAGTTCACGACGGAGTCACAGCGAGATTCCGCGAAGAAACGGAGACGGCAGCTAAGCGCGCAGTAGGAGTTGCTAAAGCTGTTGGTTCGCTGCTCGAGACGTGAGCACAGCTATTAATATGAGATAATAGCTCGCCATGATGCAAACTTGAGGCTGTGTACATGCACTGCACAAGGTGGGTCCAGGCCAGGCCAAGAAGGCTCACGCCGCGCGACTCCTTCACTCGACTCGGGACAGGGAGGCGGACACGGCGCACGGAGGGGATGGGAAGGGGAAACGTGTATTGGCATGGGCATGCGTACAGTGTGGTGGGTAGTACGTGTAGGTATGTCAGGATGCACGTGGATGTAGGTGGCTGCGAAGGGGAATGCGAAGCCCCCGCGGGTATAAGCGTCTCGCGTAGGAGCAAGAGCAGGAGCAAGAGGGCAAGAGAGCAGGAGGCACGGAGGCAGGGAGCGATGCGCCGCGGGAGCGGTGCGCAAACAGCGCGGGAGCGAGCACGGACTCGGCGGCGCGACGATGCGTACCCCGGGAGCGAGAGCGCACGCGGCTCGGGGAGACGCAGGCGCCACCCTGCGCGGAGCAAGCACGGCATGCAGACGTCAAATGCGGCGGTGCCACGACGACGTGCGCGGAGGGGGTGCGCAGGGATGGGGACGTCGCGACGATCCCGCCATCGCGCAAGTGGACAGCGCGTCCTCGCCCACGCACCGCGCGTCCTCACCGCGCCACACCGCCGATGCGCTACACCGCCCCCGCGCAGGAGAAGAGGGAGGCCGGAGGAAGGAAAGGAAGAAACGAGAGCGCAAGGGACTAGAAGAGAGAACGAAGAAGGAAAACTAATTCGAATCAGTAAGACGACGCACCGTCGACTCCCCCTGCTGGCCTCCCATTAATCGCAAGGGGGCTCTTTAGCGTAGGATGGGCGAAGACGGGGTAGGCGGGGGCGTGCTGTGTGCGGAGCTGTTTCGCGAGTTGTTATTGCTGTTGTTGTTGTTATGATTGTTTGAAGATGACGCGGAGGAGGAGGCGGCGCCGCGGCCTGCGGGGCCGTACGCGCTGTGATCGATGTGTGCGAGATGGTCCTGTATCTTGTTAGCGCTAGTCAAGCGGAAGACACGACCGCACCTCGCCCCCCGCGCGGTCCTCGCCCCTCCCCGCCGCGGCCAGCAGGCTGCAGAATGCCCACCAGGGCCTCCGTCTGATGCAGCCTCGCCTCTATCGCATCGATATACCCTTGGGCGGGCCGCGCTTCCGGTTGTGGCCGATGAACGTGCACTCTGTCCCCAGGAGCACGCAGTCACACCGCGCGCGCCCTTGCATTTGCTCTTGCGGCGCTGGTCGCACGCTTTGCTGCCGCGGCAGCGGACTGGTGTCCCATTCGGGTTCTTGCTGGGAGGTCGTCCTGGTCAGGCTACGAGTCGTAGTCGCCCGGGACAGCGAGGCGGTCGAAGGTGGCGGCAAAGGGGTGGGTGTATCGGCTCCGAGATGTCGCGCGAGGGCGGGAAACTGCCGGTGAAGAGTAGGTTGATCCCCTTGAGGATCGAGGTGGTGTCCAGGTCGTGCCGAGTGGATGTCGAGCCGTGCAGCAAAATGATGATAACAGAGGAAAAAGAATGAACCTAAGCGTAGAACAATGAGTAAGGTGAATAGAATATAAAACTTAGCTCTGTTGTGGTCAAAGGAACGTGGATTTGCGAGTGTGCTCAGCAAGAGAGTAGATTCTGGTGGAGGTACGAAGACAAAGGGAAGTGATCCGTGTGGGTTCATACAAACAGATAAACCGATGTATGTAAAAGAGTCCGTGGGTGGAAAGCCGCAGCTAAAGTCAAACAAACCCCAGCAATCCGGGAATTACGCAAAGACGAGATAGGGAGACTCACTGCCCCGCAACAGCGTCGAGGATGGGTGCCCAATCCACCTCGAGGTCAATCCCCGACGTAGTCCGAGATGCCCGAAGTGGTTTGAACCGTCGCGTTGGCAGTAAATAGTGCAAGAAAAATAATGTCTGCATAACATATGAGGTGCGTGAGTGTAAGAATGTGAAGTAGCATCTGGAAACACAATAACGAAATAATTACATGGTAAACAAAGCCTTGTCCTTCTCAGTTCAGATGAATTTGCTTGGAACTAAAAGGTGGTGAGTTGCGGGTGCGCAGCTGTAGACGAAATCTGTAACGAAAAGACCGAGTATAATGTGAGTAGATGTAGAAGGAGCATGCTGTAGCGAATATAAGAATAAAATAAAAACTGAGCGCGTTGTGGAAGAATATTTGATCGGCAGGTCCAACTGGCTCGGGACTTGAAGTCGACGTGCGAGGCAAGTCGCACTTCCACACCGGGCGGGGTGTCGAGGAGGCGAACCGAGTTGTGCTGACGCGCCAGACAAATTGGGGGAGGGGACCGCCACTGAGCGATGTCACAGCAGCTGCTTGGAAGGAAAGACTCAGTTGTAGGGGGTATAACTGGACAGAATTCTTGTCAAATTGCAGGGCCTGAGAAATGGAGACCACGCCGTTGTATTAAAATGTGTAGTCGAAGATAGCACAGCCGGAGCCCGGGGGATCTATGAAACATCTTTTGTCCGTGGCTAATACTCACTGAATCGAGCTTGGGAGAATATTTCAGCAGATTTGTGCATCCCAGCCGTTGAGATTCCATAGCCAGAGGCAAACCTCCGCAGCAATAACAAGCGGCATTGAAACCTGTGCCCGGGGAGAGTGAGACACGTGTAATAAGGTTCGGCGGCCATCCCATATTCATCCAGAGCTATTTCAGACATATTTATCGACTTTTGACCCACCAGAACATTCGCATGTAAAATTTGAAGCCCGAATATATATGCACGCGCCAGAAGAAATAGGGAGGAGGAGGAGAGAAAATTAGAGCGCCAGAATGTGTCTTCAGACATTCTTGGTGGTTTGTTAAATTTGCTGGGGACTAGGACTGGAGGAGCACATGAAATGACGCGACGAATCCCAGACGCCAGCGCCGTGTGAGTAGAGGGAGGCAGTGCCAATCAGTTCGGCTGCTGGAAATGGCAGTTTGATCCGGGACATAACACCTCTTGTTATGTCCCGATCGGGCGGCATAACAGGGTCCAGGCACGGTTCATGAGCCCACAACCTTTGGTACCGGTTCAGCCACTTTGGCGCTCTGAAGTTCCCACAATCAATGTGAGCTGGTCGGCGCGCAAGCGTCGACCAAGCGAACATTGATATTGAGACAACTTGTCCAAAGTGCCAGTCTTTTATTTGTGCCTTACCGCTTGCCGGCCACTCACTTTCATTGTGCTCCTAAAATGTCGCCAATGTGACTTGCACTTCTCGTGACTTCTGTCATTTCTGCTTTGTAATAGGAGGTTCCGTTCATTCAACTTCAGCTTTAAACGGCCGACTGCCTATCAGGCTGGCCCCCATGCCTATGTGCTGTATATCATTGAAACATATCACTCTCAGAATTTTCTCAACTGAGCCTAAGAGCTATCATTGATTGGGAAGTTAAGTGGACTGTCCACTGCTCCGGGGACTTGTAGCAGCTTTGCCAAAAATTGTAATGGGTTGGAATAGGAGTCAAGGATATTCATTATCTCGTCCAAGCAATTCCACATTATATTAGGCATAAACTAGAAAGGCACCTACATGCTTTCCGGCCTCGCTCAACTCTCGCTGCCACAAAAATGACATCCAAAAGGGCATTTAAATGTTGGAAATACGCGGCTCTGAGCTCTCTAAATCTGTTTGTGCCCCGCCGCTTGCCGGCCACTCACTTTCATATGAAGAAAGAGATGCGGCAAATTTTTTCTTGCCTCTCACGTGCTCAAGTGATCCGGCATACCCTAAGTGGGAATCTGTCGTGTTTCACAAAAAGGTGTCGTGGATTCAAAAAATGTGTCGTGCATTTGTAGAAACTGCCGCATCTTAATAGATTGTGTTCAAGTTGCATCTTGCAAGGATCTGCTGTACATCAAGAAATGTGTGGGTACTCTGTTTTGTATATCCTCGTCCTGCATCGAGCTCCAGTCGAGCTGCAGGACCTGAATGGGCAAACATCGAAGTACCCACTGGCATTCCGTCAATAGATGGCGCTTAATGGGCGCCAAACCGCGCCGGTGCTTGTGTCACGCTCACGTGATTATCTCGCGTTAATTTTCTCTGTTTTTTGTTGGGTGGCGCGTTTTAGTGTATATAAACGGGGTGAGATCTCTGATGAGCTCTACTAGGGCAAGAATAGAAGGCAGTGATATTCATCTTCTTGGAGTGTAACCGAATCAGAACGCAGTAGCGTTTCCTGATAATTTGCATTCTCATAAGTACAATATTTTTGCGCGACGGGATCGTGCCATATCGGACCTGCAACAATTTTTGCCGTGACTTCATGTATAATGATTCAGATTGATAGAGCTGGGTGTCACTCAGCGCTGGGTTGAAAATTATTGGCAGATGTAACCGGGCATGTTTTGAACATGGGATTTTCAACCCAGCACCAGTGTAAATGCTCACAGTTGACACCGTTAGTATAGCTGGCGTTCAGCATGGTTCACCGTGATATATTCAGGCCCGTGCATCGAGTCACCCACAACAATTTCAGGCACATACAAATCTATTTTTCTCAATGAGCCTATTCTCATAGCGACTATTTCTGGATAACCTGAAGGACGGTTATCTTTGATTCAAATGGATTAGGGGCGACAAACCTTTACTCTGTAATCATGAGGCAGTTCGGTGGCTCAGTAACTGCAACAGGTCCAGGAGGACAGAACTCTGTTCCCTGAACAAGAGCACCGGAATTCTATAATTCGAATAAGAATCAATCGCGAAGAAAAGCGGCATACGAACATCGTAGAAGCATTTAGTGATGAACCCGTTTGATCCAAGGTCACCAAAACTAATCAAACTTTTCAAGACCTTCATCGAGAAGCCTAATAGAAAGAATGTACCCGCAGAACTTGGTGGGTGGCGTCAACCCATAGCCCGAAGGGGACGAGACGGCGTTGCCTTCTGTGTCGAAGAGAGGGCAAACGGCACAGACCTGGTAAGTGGTAGTGCGTGCAATTGGCAGGGATGCGGCAGAGGCCAGAGAGGCGGCGAGAAGCAGAATGAGAGGGCTGGTGACGAACATGTAGTGCTGCGTGGAGTTCAACGAAAATCCAGAGCCTCTTTATACTCTCCGGCTATATGGAGCTTGTGAGTAAGGGGTTAGAACGGCCACAGGCGGGGGATCTGCGCCCAACCCTGGTCCACCCTAGTTAGTGAATTGTTGGGCCGGGCTTCAAGCCCTAGGCCCGCCAGGCCCAGCCCAGCCCGATACAGGGCTTCAGCGGGCCCAGGGCTTGGGCTTGGGAAGATGCCGTATTCAAGTCCGAGACGCGCAACTATCTTGATGTTACTGATAATTTTCTCCATACGGTAGGCTCTGAGAGCGGCCTCGAGGATTAGTTATTTTCTTTCGTCTGGGGAACTAAGCGGAATCAATGGAAAGGGTGGAATGTAAAATACTATAGATGTGTTGATTTTTCCCTTGAGGATTGTGGTTGTGGTAGGACATGAATTGGGGTCGGGATTCCAAACTGTGCAGGAGAAGGCTGGGAAAACTTGGCCAACAGACGAAAATACAGTAAGTATTTTTCGTTCTAATGCATAAGGTATGAAGGGCACGGCAAGTACACAGAAATAACCTCAGTCACAGAGAGACGGTTCACAGATTATCTAGTTTAATTTTAACCTTACTTCTCGATTTTCTCCACCGGGGGTACTTCAGACTTCGCTTCCTCAATAAGTGCTGGACCCAGTAAGACCCATGGACTCTCAATTTGATTGTTTTGGAAGCTCTTGAGAGGCATGTACCACGGTATGATGCTCTGTAGATGCACAGATTTGAGGCTGATGAAGCTGACTTCGCGCATTTCTGCAAACTTGAATGAGTGCTCAAAAACTCGAACGATTGAGTATTACAGCTGATCTCGAAACTAATGAGATGGCCAGGTTTTTTTTTCTGCGTTCCCAAAGAGGAAAAGTTTGGTCAACCACATGTAATCCATTCAATAATTGCACGGAAGGGAGTGCCTGGCCCGAAAATAGATTGCCATCTGCTCAAAACGACATAGGGAAAAGAGACTGTGCCTCGGTGGCCAAAACAATCGGCGCGATCAATGTCGCACGTGACTACCGGATATTTTCCGAAATCAGTGTTCCCCTTAGTTTGAAGCTGAATTTCTGCCCATTTTGCAAGGTTTCTGGCTCATGGACGTCTCGAAACACTGCTGTACTCTTAAACTTGGTCCCGGGTATTTGTGGAGGGAGGTACAATCTTGTTTCGTTGGAATTTCCTAATTGGGAACGAGCAAAAAAAAAACTGATCGATCTCATTAGTTTCGAGATCAGCTGTAACACAGCATCACCATTATCCGTACGGCTCACCACCGGAGCGTGACTCGGAACCGATGCTTCCTCAGAAACTGCAGCCATGTTAGATTCCGAATCGTCGTTGGAATCATCGGACTCGGTGATATCTTCTAGGCCCAGCATATCAGGATCGTCCAGTTCTCTGCATGATTGGGAGCTGCTCATAATCAATTAATTACTGAGAGGATATAAAGAAACAGTAGACTGACCCCATGGTTTTAGGATGTCTGGCAAGAAAGAAGGTCGTTGCTCGTGTTTGGTCACCTCTGGTCAACATCGCCAGAAGATGGGGGCCCCCGTGAAAATCCCCCAAAATATTCCGTAGTACTCTTGGGTCGTTGCCAGAGGTTTCTATGTTCGATGGTGCAAAAGAACATGCCACTTGAATTTTTTATTCAAAAGTCAGCACAATAGCAGGATGAGATGATTTCTTAATTTCTTCACACATGGGGGCTTCCACTAATGATATATTTAACTCAGAATAAATGTTTTTCAATGCCTCTACCAGTTTAAGTATTTTTTTTAGAGCTCAGACACTCTCTTTCATGTGGTAGAGTGCGGGTGAATATTATTGAGGGAAGTACCCAGGAAATAAGAAGGCAGCCAGTGTACTTGTCCCTTGCTGCTGAATTTAATGACAAGATAGATATTAAGCAGTTCTCATCCCGCTTGGATGCGCTCTATGTGTCCCTACAGAGAGTTGCCGATCATTTGGAACACTATGATAATCATTGACTATTTGTTCCCCCACACAGTGTGGTATTCGAGCTTCAGTTCGGGATAGTTAGATCTAGGTGATACTGCCAATGCGACCGGGAAATTGGATATAACGGGTGTCTGAAATTTGATAATCAACTACATTCTACACAACACCGGCAAGTAACAGAAACACGTAGTATTAAGACTTATCTGAAAGGACTTTGAGAGAAAAGAGGGTTCATTTTAGAGGATTACACGTTATTATGGCACTTCGAGATATCTACGGTCCGTGTTTAGAGCCAAAGAGCGCGACGAAAGTTCACGCGTGTGGTCACGTGCTATCTCGATCAAATATTGATGAGCGTTGAGTCCAGATTGAGGCAAACACGCTCCAGCCTTCCGGGAGCTTCAGTATGGTGCTAAAATACACAGCCACTGGCTACCCTAGAAACGATAGTCTGACTGGAGAGACGGTGCAGGTGAATAAAATAAAAAGGACAAGCCGAAATAAAGAGAATAATATGTACTCCTTGGCGAATCGATGATAGGGTGTGCATCTGTGCACCCCTGAAATTACTGCTTTTGCATGTTTCCAGCCTTATGGCGGGGAGGCATAAGACACACAGGGTGCTAGTTACATTCCCGGAACTGAGCACTAAAAAGCCGTTAGCAGTGCTGCAAACTAGTGATAAACCAAGGAGACCGAGGATGCCATTGCGGCTTTCATACAAAGCTAGAGATTGCGACTCGGACTCAACCCCACTGGCTAGCCATAGGACTCATCCGGCAAGCTGTACTTTTGTGCAGTAAGCTCGATGTCAATATGGGCACGAGGCAACCAAGGGACATTGGAAGGATAACAAGAAAGCTATTTGATTTGGAACCTACAAAGTGCTACATGTGCCACCAGAATAATAATATTCGGCTTGCGAGTTGAGCTCAAAAGATGTGCCCGTCAATGGAATAACGGCGGAGGGGAGAAATGAACCAGTCATGTCACATGACAATGTTCAAGTCTGCGCCAATCTGAAGTTACGCCAAATGAAGTCACGCCACTTGAACTGTAAAAAGATATAATGTGCGAGCACGCCACTTGAACTTGGCGGAGAAGCTACGCCACTTGAACTTGACGCAGAGGCTACGCCACCTGTAATAGACCGGCCCTAAAGCAATCACATGACTTCATCCAAAAGCAGCTGGTGGTCACTGAACTTGGGTGCCAAGAGATAATAAAAGGCTCAGTCAGCCCATCAACTAATCAGACTGCGGAGGACTGCGGACGCTCCTAACCGAGTCTACGCGAGGAGATTGTAGGCAGAGGTGGCTTAAACAGAACTTGCGGGTGATTGGCGGCCACACCATCAAATAATACCCAGGCAGACACCTCTAAGTCTGCCCAACTACCAGGATATATCTCGCTTCAGATCAGTTCATCATTTTGTAAAGACCGCTTATCATTCTCTTAGTTAGTTGGGATCAATCCCTCTCATAGTATAAAAGCCGCATGTAAATTAGTAGTTAGACAGTGAATAACTCCCCCCTTAATGGCACCTAGCTCTTAGCAGCTTATAAGGCCTCTGGTCCTTATCCCGTTTGACGCACACACTCCCTTGGCGTAAGCCTGAGTTGTCCCTCCGTCTTTGGCCCCCGCCACTTTGTTCAGTCGCAGAGCTATTCATAGCCGCGCTGTTCATACGCCAAAGTCCATTCCTATCGGGGTTGCTGTGTGGCGGAAACCAACTATCGGTGTACGGAACGTCCTTGAGTTGCTCTGCGCCATCGGCATCCATCTTGTTCAGTTGCAGAGCTATTCGTAGCCGCGCTGTTGTTTGACAATCGTGGTTGATTCAAAACACTGAGGTCGGGACTACGACCTCCCATAAAAGCTGTTACTGTTTGGGTCTCTGTGTGGCGGAAACCAGCTGGTGGCGTACGGAACGTCATTGAGTTGCTCTGCGCCATCGGAACCCACGCCATTCGGCTTGCGCCACTACTCTGTAGTCGCGCCACACACAAAGGAATTATCTTGAGCTCCAGGAAAAACCTTACCATTTGGCGGAACCATCTCCTGGCGTATGGAACATCTTGAGTTGCCCCTCCGCCACTTGTAAAATCAGTCAGCTACCCAGCGGTGCTGTCCTTCGCCAAAATCCCAATTTAATTGCAGTTTTGTGCACCACTAGTAGAATATCTACACCTGTTGCCAAAAGGCTGTTAAACCTGTTGAAAGCCCTTCTGAGGACCTTTCCAAAGCAAACCAGTGTCACACTATTGAAATTGACGGTCGATACGCCTGACCTACCCCCTCGAACATAAATACGATAAAGCAGGAGTTGGTTGTTGTTAGTTGTTGGAGTTTGGTGTTGGGTTGAGTTAAGACTGAGGTCTTACTCATTTAGCATTAGATTACACGGCTGCACGCCACTGCACCGTTTCATCGAACCTGTACGAAGAGGCTCCCATCGCCGACCTTGAACAGAATCGGGGGCGTCAAACCTCTGCACTAAAAGACCATTTGTGGTTCCTCATTTGCACGCGCCATAGAGCCATACTGAGCTACACCATGTAAGCAACCATGACTACACTCGTCATGGAGTGCCAGGACCTGCTCACCGCAAGATGGCATCAACAATTGGCCAAAATTGTGATGCAATTATCAAAATAGACCTTGAACCTGTGGGAAACGGTACCTCTCGTTCCTGGTACTCTGATCCCCTGTCCGTACCCGTCCACGGTCCTTCCTCCTCTTAATCACCCTCTCGTACTCTGATCCTGATTCTCCCCACACCGTTTTCCGTCTTCCGTCTTCTGTCATCATGATCCCTCCCCGTGTGCGTCTCTCGTAACCATCCAGCTGATTCCGATTCCAACTCCAAGCCGATCCCGACTCTCACGCCTCTGATATCGACAATCCTCCTGCATCCTTCCGGCCGGCAACCTTACTCTCCCACACTCAACCTTCTGTGCCTTCATTCCGCCATAACACCCCTCATAACCCTCCGAACTCTCCGTGCGGTGTTCGCATCCATAACCCTGGCAACCAACCCACTAATACAACCCAGCTAATCGTGCTATGTCCGACAGTGACTTCGCTGCACATACGCCCGTGTCCGTGTCCGCGTTCGCAGCCTGTCCATCACCTGCATCAACCGGCCTGCAGATCCCCCTCCCCCACCCCAGCCCAAAAATACATCCCCGATTCCCAAAATATCAAGATACCGAAATACCGCACGCGCTGATCGCCTGCTCGGTAGATTGCTACTGTAATACCTCTGCGCAGGTCCTCCTATTCCTATTCCTATTCCTATAATACCTAGAAACCCGACGACTGGCAGGTACATGCTGATCGCTCGCAACCGTTGATACGATGGTACTCGGGGTGCGGTGGAACAATAACTATGAAGCCGAGATAAAGGTCTAAACCAATATAACCAACTAAACAATCAATCAAACAACAACTCCTCCTCCTTATGAGTAATGATAATCGCGGGTGTTCGGGGGTAAAGACCAAGTATTAGGTCAATAGATCGTTTACTGTTCAGAGAACAGGGGAGTGGGATAGACAAGGGTTGTGAAACCAAAGTCGAGCAATATGCGCTATGTTCGAGACTTCGTACAAGCGGCGGGTTCGTGGGTTTTTAAGGCAATAACGGCCAGTAGCCGGCGAGTTTATGTCAATTAAGACGGGTTTGTTGGATTTCTCCAGGTTTGGGACACGATACACTCCTGCAGGACCGCAGTATATAACACAACACAGAACACAAATCACAGAACACAAAACACACACAATTCGACCCGCAGTGCTGGACAGAGTCCACACAGTTCACAATTCAGTCACACAGTCAATCACAGATACAATCCAATCCAATCCAATTGTTGCCAAAGGTACAGTACTCGGTTTGAGATAACGGTCACTTGGGTCTTAGAGCTAAACGACAACTCCGAGCCACACCGCCGTTGCGTATGTGAACAAGGTAAACCGAGTGATGTCACTGCATCGTTGTGCGCGAAACCCCAAGGTAGTCTGCTCTAGAAGAGTCAAAGACTAATCCTAGCCACAGCACCAATGTGCCTGTGAACAAGGTAAACCAAACGATGTTGTGCACGCGAGTTGTGCACAAAACCGTCGGGCAGTCTGCTCCAGAACCTCTCTAAACTACGTGCTTTTATACTACTGGGATCTCGACTTTACAACACATCTATTACTACGTCTCGGAAAGCACTCCATCCCGGCGTGGAGCCGCAGGATGATCTTAGGGAATCCCCTGACTCCTATTGGCCACGCGCCGGCTCTATGAGTCAGAGCTCTCCTTGGTACTCGATCGGTTTGAGAGTTATTGGTTAATCAAACGGAAGCTTCCAAGTTGTCGTCTTCTTCGTCTAGTGCTCGTCCCGAGCGTCAGTCTTCCTCGTCTATGATATGGCTACCTGTGGACACCTTCCCCGTGTCTGTAGCTAGTCTGGTTGTTGTGATAGACCAAAGTTCCACTTGTCTCGGTAAGTGCCGGTGCCATCGTGATTTGATGTTTAACCGGCACAGCTATTCTGATGCGTAGGCACGCTCGGCCATCGGCAACTCACTTTGTCTGTGTCTATTTACAGAAGTCTCGCCCCATCCAAGGGTCTGAACCCATCATGTGCCTTGTCGCGCTGTTCTCGATAAGAGACACAATGGTAAACAATCTCGAAGTCGGCCGCTTTGGAAGGCCCCAGTTGCCTGCATGCGATGTCATGTATTCCTCCCCATCTCCTTGATACTAGTCTAGCACTCAGCTCATCCGCACGCACACGGGTACTGATATAAGGTAGTTAGTCCTGTTCTCGGTAAGTCGTACTTTGGCCCCAAGTTGAGGTACCACCATAGGATCATGCCAATAGAGAACCTAAGCTCTGTGACTGTTAAGCTACTCGTTCGGAGCTCCCGATAGCCTCTTATAGAATAGAGAGAGCGTGCTTTATAAGTATAAAGACGCGAAATGCGAAAATACATCTGTGGTTTGTACACGGCTTATCACCGTCAGGCTCGTGGTGAACATGTGATGTGACTTGCACTCAGATGGATACACAACGCAACGCAATAGCAATCCCGAAATCCCGCTCCAAATCCTCTGCTGTATGCATCATTGATCAGACTTCCTCCCCCTCTCGCGCCGAATCTATGTATTATCTGAGCCCGTTGTCACTCATACCTCGCCCAGCTTTCCATGTTTGCGTTTGTCTTCCAGTTCCATAACCTCGGCAACCAACCAACACAACGACGCAAGCAAGCAATACAGCAGGAAGCCTCCAGATGCAGAAACTCACAGCCATTGTTCATACACAAGCGAGCTAGCTCGCGGTTCAACTCCTGACAGTCGCCTTCCCGGGCGACATCCCACGTCGAGCCTGGTACCAGTTTTACTGCATATCC
The DNA here is from genome assembly GCA_029204335.1 of Mycena vulgaris. Taxonomy (NCBI): domain Eukaryota; kingdom Fungi; phylum Basidiomycota; class Agaricomycetes; order Agaricales; family Mycenaceae; genus Mycena; species Mycena vulgaris. Next base: position 150,262 of record JARGYA010000208.1, read on the forward strand.
AACAGCCCTTCCTGATGTGAATGGCCGTCCGCTCGGCTGGCACTCTTTTTCGGGTGTTTGACCTTCCTTTTCGGGTGTTTGACCTAGAATCCTCTTTCAGCGTCCTGTGCATGTGTCGCAGCCTGATTCAGCTGCCATTAGATGGCACCCTCCCTGGGCTCTGTATTTATGCATATGCATCTGGGCCGTACATAATCGGCACGGTGGAATCTGAATCCCGAGCGCGCTTGAGTTGAGTACATGCCTTCGAATTCTTACCCTTCCATTCTAATTAGCCAAGTATCTCTTCTGGTTTGACACCTTGCTTCCCAGTGTCGACAATTGGATGGGTAAACCTCTGGAATGGAGACTTCAATGGGGTGTGCACCTTAAATTAACGATTATTTACTGTGTGCCAAGTTACCCGGTGGACTCACAGCACGTACACTGTGATAAGGACCGCGGTGCTACAATGTGAAATGATGATGGTATTCACAGTGTAGCTGCGTTCATCTTCTAGGGGTTATATCGGATGGTTTCTAGTTTAGAGAGGGTGGTGGTGGAGAAACAGGTATGTTGGTCCGGATGGTGTACTCGGTTGGAACTGTGTGGTTAACAAAACGGATGGTTTAGAATATAGAAATACTTGTTCAGATAGGTCAGTGGTGAACGGTCTGAACTCCTAAAGTCTCCTCTTCGATTCGGTTTAACACCTTTCCCCTAGGTGCTGGGCGAGAGACTGAATGCGTGAATCCTCCAAGTCGGGGATTCCGTAGTGGCTTTAACGTCGACAAGAGTTGGTTGTACAGCGATGGTGTTGCTTGGTACATCCTTGCGGTCGTAGATGATTTGCTATGTAGACCTTTACAAGGTTCCCACTACTGCACGATGATGTGTCTGCGTAGGAAGGTGTGCACAGGTAAGGCTTTTGAGGATGATGAAGCACGAGCTCTTTGAAGAGGAGCTGCAAGTGTGGGAGGAGAGTAGAGTGCCCTAGAGCAAGCGTGAACTGGTGTGTGTGTGTGTGTGTGTGATCAACTCTTGTATTGGGGGACAAGGTACACTGGGTGAAGAGTGGGGGAAAACTCTTGCCCAAGAATTTGATAACTACTGGCTAAAATAGGTGGTCCTTTTATACCTTTTCCGACTCTACACAGCCTTCGGCCCCCATCGCACCATAGACCTTCCCTAGAGAACGATCCCAGCGGATAGAGAGCGCCAATCCCCGAGGATTCGGCATATAGAATTGCTGTGTCAGCAAATCCGGCGGGATTTGGTGTCAAAACCTCGTTGTAACAGTCGATTCCGGCAGAATTCGCTGACAGACCAGCAGGATTTGGGATGTGGACTCATTGGGTTGTGTTTCAGGCCTCAAACACGTCCCAACATGGATGAATCGTCCCACGTGCTGTCGGTGTCCGTCCTCTATCCGGCGGGAGCTCGGTGGTTGTCCCTTTGTGGGCGGAGTGCGAGGATACAGGCCTCATCCGAGGGCGTATCCCGGAGGATTCCCATGGGTAGAGCCTGTATCTTGTAAAGTCCGAATTGTAGGTGGTATTCAAGACGTCTGGGGGGCTCGTGGTGCGTGAGCTACAGCGTAATCCCGTGGGATCCTGGTCGTATCATGCCGGGGTGACATATGTGTGCGAAATCCTGTAGGATTGAGTTTGTGAGGATACTTGTAGCGTTGGAGTTATGTGATATCCCGAGGGAAGAGGTCGCTGGGGGTGCGGTTGGTGTTGTACGAGGTGGATTCCCATGGGAAGGGGCACAGTGAGTGAGATTCCCGGAGGAATGTCCAAATGCGGATTCTTGTAGTCCAAATCGGGTAATTGTGTCATGTCAAGTCCGTCACAGCCACGTTGGTGCACGAGGGCATATGCAGAGTGTATGGGACCCTCACACCGTCTTCCACCACTAGTGCTTATTGTCCATTTATTTATTTATTGATTGGCAGTGAAGTGGAAGTGGAAGGTGTCCAGTGTCAGCCGGTGGCCTTCAATTTCGGCTGGCACACCTTCTGTTCCATTCTGCTGGTGTTCATGGCTCAGGGAATTGAGGGGTGGTTCGAGGAGTTGGATCTGTTTGCCACTTCAGGCTACTCCCATCCAGACCTACTTAAGGTAATTTTCCCCACTTAGGTGTGGGCCCTAAGTAGGTCTAAAATGTGGGGCCAAACCACCCATGTGGGTGTATCCACCATACGTGGACCCCTCCATCTGGCTGATCATGGGTGAGGCCACCTGTGTCACATCACGGTGATGTGGATGCGTCCATGTCCAGCTCATTTTGGGGATTTTCCAACCTCCACAGGCCCCATATTGTGGCCTCTGCTGGCCCCTTCTCTTGGCTCTAACTGACCATGCTTCCTGGCCTTTCCCTGGCTGTACTGGCTGCCGACATCCCACATTCTAGTCCATTGCTAGCATCCTGGCCCAGCCCATTTTAGGGGTTTTCTGCCCACCACAGGCCCCATATTGTGGCTCCTGGTGGCCTCTGCCCTTGGGATTTTGTGTCCTCCACAGGCGCCATATTACGCTCCTGCTGACCCTCGCTCGTTGTATCCACACATACCCTGAACTTCACACATTCCTCTCTTACAATCACCTGTATATCCTTGCCCATACTCACCCTTCATATCCTTGCCTAGGGCTCCCTCATACTTGTCTTCATACTGTACCGGCGTGTATGTAGGCAATATAACATGTAACAGGGGCATCGAAATCGTTGCCTAAATCCCAGGGCATAACATGTAACGGAGTTGCGGTTGCTAACTTGAAACCTGTTTTTAAATATCATTTTTTCTGCTTGAAAATGGTGCCAAAAAATCACAAAAAAGTTGCCTATTTTTGTGAGCATAACACGTAACCTGGCCGGTTTTGCTAACTTGAATCCTGTGGTTGTGCTGTAACACTCCCCAGATGGTTGCCTACATACACACCGGTACAGTATGCAACCACCTTCATATTCTCTCTTATGCTCACCTTCGTACACCCACTCTCTGCTTGTCTTCACATCCTTGCCCATATGTGCACACCTCCCTTTGCATTCACCCTTATGCTTGTCTATGTATCTGTACCTATGCTTGCCTTAATATCCCTGCATCACCCTTATGCTCATCTTTGCATCCTTACCTATCCTGGCCTTTCCCTAGCTGTACTGGCTGCCGACAGCCCACATTCTATGTTTGCCTCTACATCTGTACCTATGCTTGCATTAATATCCCTGCATCTGCCCTTATGCTTGCCTTTACATCCTTACCTATGCTTGCCTCATATCTGTCTTATATCAACCTAATAGTTGAGGTCTATGCTTGCAGGTTGAATACAGCAAGTGTGATGGTCAATCAAATGGTTGAACATGCAAGACAAGGGCTTGTATGAGTCTTTGACAATGTTTAAACTCACAAGATAGCATAAAAGTGCTCTCAGCAACTCATTGGTGGCTGCTAAACCCCCAAATTCTCAATGTATTTGCTAAGTATTCATATTCATGAATATTCGCAAAAATTGCTGACTAAGCAACGAATATTTGCCATCAATATTCGTACGAATGCGAATATCAGTTTTGAGGTTTTGGTGAATATTCATATTCGCAAATATATATTCGTGGTATTCTCTACTTGCTGGTTCTAGTGCTTGCCTACTGGCCGCTCAGTATTCATGTATCATGCTTGCTGCCTGCACATAATAGGAAATACATAGTTGGTGGATGCATCCATCAGTCCCACATTAATGGATGGATGCATCCACCCAAGGCACATGGATGCATCCAGGGCCCTCATATGGACTCACCCTTAGCAATGTGGATGGACCCATCGGTGATATTTTTTATGACGTGGATACCTCCACAATGTTGGTGGATGCATCCATCAGTCTCACATTCATGGATGGATGCATCCACCAAAGGCACAGGGATGCATCCATGGCCCTCGTATGGATTCATCCACACCAATGTGGATGAGAAGACTCTGTCTGTGCTGTGTGAAGTTGGCGAAAACAATGGGTATGAATGGGACGGAGGCACCATGCATCAGGATCGGCAGGAAGATCGATGGATGTACATTGGGGATCTCAATAGACGTGAAAAACAAGAGACAGCACAGGACAGCGCTAGGAGAACAAAGCCTGGTGGGGATCAACCCGCTTACTTACACAGCTCAAGGGGTGTACTGAGCCAGAGCACAAAAGCGGACATCAAAATTCCATACAATCTGTCCACGCACTTCGCACAGTAACAAACGAAAAATTGCAGTCATGGAAAGGCTGCTCCGTGTGCCTGAGACACCAAGTTCCAGCCGGTCATTTAAAATTCAACCCGGCGAACATGGCGGATGGCCATCACAAGAATGATGCAAAGCGATGCACCATGTGTTGCATACCCCGTGGCTTTACAGCCTGAGGAATATTTGACCCTCAAAACAGTGGCTGGGTTCGTGCCATAGCCACCATTTTGTGAGTCAGAACGGCTGGGCAAATGCATATGTTCGAGACATAACCCCACAATGCCAGGAATGTGTAATCCTCCCAAATATGAATTGCACTCTTGGGAACTGGGAAGAAAGCCTGGATGTGGGATCAGCACCAGTAATTTGAATGGCAGCGGGACAGACTTTTAACCAACGACGAACGCACATGACCAATTGAAGTTCCTCTGCAAAAGCAAACATATGGTCTGGGTTTATGGATTGCACAAGTGGGATAAGACTCGGAAATTTACCATCTGGAAAGATGTAGTCCACAAGGACCGTCGTCACCTTGAGGATATGATGAGCCAGCCGTGTGCGACGCTCAGGATTGCCAATACAGTGATCCACCGGTCGTTGAGACACTAAAATAAGAACACTGATATCTATGATTCCATCAAATCTTCGGAAACTCTGAATTGGCCAAATGTGTTGTATATGATACATCTTGGTTGACCCAAATTTTCAGGATGATTGAGGAAGAATTGACGGTGTAATGGCCTAATCAAAGTGTCTCAGTGAATGGTGGATCGGTTTTACTGCCAAATCGGGAATTGATCTCTCGATTTATCTCACTTCCCTACCCAGCTATGGACTACCAGACTTGGAGGATGATGTTTTTATGCATTGTTCTTGATTATGAACAATGTTTGGGTTTGGTATAATACAAAATGAATATAATACAGAGTGTCTCAGTGAGTGGTGGTGTCTCAACAACCGGTGGATCACTGTATGGAATGGACCAGACCGCCTGGGACCAAGAAGGAAGTCCAGGAATGAGGCATGGTGGACAAAAACTTCACCCATGTCGTTGCCTGGGGGCCAAATGATAGAATGTAGATCGCGCAGAATTAACTGAGTATTACCCCTGCCAAGTTCGAGCAGCAGTTCGGTTTGCAACACCCTTAAACCAAAATGGTCGCTGATGACTGCCAAAATTTCCATTAGTTTTTCGTGGTGATCCATAGGAACAGTGTGGAGGATTTGGTGGTACAGTTGGTCGAGAGTATCAAATGGTGATTGGAAGATACTACTCTTGATGCCCAGGATGATATCAAGCTGATTGACTGGCTGAAATCGTTTGTCGTCGACAAATTCAACCACAGTAGATACATATGCAAAGTATCCCAATGATTTTCGAACAATAACTTCCACTTTTTCCGATATTGGCAAGGGATAGGGGGCTGAAGCCATGTTCCCATACTCTCGATGAATTCCGTCAAATTCAACTAGTAAATATTTTCGGACGTCCTGGAAAGAAGGGCTGCTCGATGTTCGATGGTTGACGGAACCAGACCAAGATTCTTTCATCAAACATCTCCTGAATGTGAGATTCCGGTTGACTTGCAATGAAGAAGAGGAGAGGAAGGTGTTCTCGGGACATGACTCTGCCAATTGATCACACAATCTCCTGCTGAATATTGTGCCCAGCGCATTTGTCCAGGCCGTCAATAACAAGGACACAGGCTGGGTAAGATTGCGACATGGCTCGATGATTAACTAGTATTGATGCACTTACTTAAAGGTATGTTACAGTTTAGTTTACTTCATCGCTATTTCACACACACGGACTGACACTACATTTTCTCGTACGGAAAGGCTTGGTCAGTGACATGCCCATCCCTTGGATTGATAGCTGCGCGTCGTGGTTCGCGCTCATCACATGAAGCCTTTCTTGAGCGTGCAAGGAGCTGGGCTTCCTGGGACACAGAGGGACACCCAGCCCACCGTTATTTACCTGTTCTGTCCTGAGGTTGATTTATATTTTCTGCAGCCCGCCACACAAGTGCCCATGGCAACGAAATACCTGATCATTGCACTTTTGGTGAACTAAGGTATGGAGAAGCTCAGCCCTGCACTTGTATTCCTGGGGATCAAGATGGACACACAATTCATGAATATTTTTACATGGAGACTGGAGAGGGCCAAAGCTCAGCTTCTTGCTGACCTTTCGTCGCTTGATTCATCTGCTTTCCAGGCCAGTACAATGTGATTGATTATTGAATGGGTTTGAATGAAAAATTTGTGGTCTTGGGGGTTGAGTCGATTCGTAAAGAGCTGTGTAGGCTAGTTAAACAGGTTGACATGGTACAGAAACAGCTAGTTCGAGCAAAGAAAAAAAAGAAATGGAATTATATATCTACCTCAATCTCGTCGTTGAGCAGGGCCTGGAGCATATCCTCTAGTTACTCCCATAGTGGAGGCCCTGGAAGCTCTTGCCTTCAAGCTTGTATGTTCAGCCTCTATTTCCTCACCACAAATATCACTGATTCCACCATATCCACCCAGTGGTCTTCACCCACAGCTTCTAGGGAGGGATTATATGAGTGTGACAAGGTATGCTGCAGGCACTCCCAAGTCGAAATGTGTTGCAGAGCATCCAACCCAACCGGGAGATTGTTTAGAATCCGAACACTCTGAGGCTTGCCGGAAAATTGAGTGTGGTGATCGCTGAGAAGAATTGACTTTGAGTGGGTACTTGAAAATCTAGGCTTCTTTGTAAAACAGGTGAATTCAAAGATAATACTGTATATACCGGACACTGGACACCATAAATACTAAACAAAAGATTGGAAGAAGAAAAAAAGGAAGGCAAGACAGCAAATAAGCCCCAGAGACAAGCGAACAACAACAACTAAGTAGGGTATATACTTGACACCATGACATGAACACTAGACAAACTATTGAAACAACAAGGGATGAGTAAGGAGACACTGGATATCATAAATAAGGAAAGAAAGGAAGGCAAGAGTAAACAGAGATAGGGTGAGGACAAGTTAGCAACTGCATAGGGGTATATACTTGATGCCATAACATGAACACCAAGTAAAGTATGGTGAGGTGAGATCAAAGGAACATCTCGACCATACAATGCTCTGAATAAACTCAGGCTGGAACAAGCTCTTTCTTCTCACCCAGACCTCTCCCTCCAATTTCTTGAACTGAGCTTTCAACTGTTGTTTCAAGGGCAGCACTGGGTGCATGGATGTCTGAAAGAAGTGCCAAGCTTCTTGTGTGCTCATCCAGCACATCTCCTGGGATGCTGAGAAGTTCTTCATCAATAAGGGCAACTTTCTTTGCCTGAGATGACTGTTCAAACAGAGATCTCGCAGGTCTCCAAAACTCCGCTGCCTTCAACAGGTCCCCATTGTCCCTTGAGATGTATCCAAGTTGAAGCATGCATTCTGCTCGGCTGCAGTGAACATCCATCTGTGTGAATCCCTCCAAGGCAACAGTCAGAAGGCTGACTGCTGTATCTCGATCACCTTCAGTACAGAAAATATCCCCTAGGAATTGGAGAGCCTTGTGAAGATCTAGCTTCCGGTTTGACTTTGAGGCATGGACAAGATATACTATTGTCCAGGACCAATCTGTTGAATCCCAGAGACTTCTGTCGGCAAGTCTCTCCAGACAGTAGTTCACTAGGTCATTGTATGTTCCCCAAAAGAAGCATAGGCACTTGTGGAAAAGTGACTTTGCAGACTGTAGATCCCCTTCTCTCAGATGGAGGGCTCCCGTTACAGCATCACACAGCATTTCATAGAGCAAATAATTGAAGGAATTGAATATTGATTTTGCTGTATCAATGTTTCTTTGCACCTTATCTGTTGGTGCACCGAGCAGCACATCAAGTTCTGCCATATTGAGCAAATCGAGGCCATGCTCCAGTGGGAAAGCTCGATAGGATGTCCATGAAGTTTTGTCATCTGGATATTTCGGGCCTCCACATATTCTGACTTGAATTTGTGGATTTCTCCCTGTTCATTCATAATATATGAGTCCTGTTGACTACCAGACATCCCACAATGAGCTAGGAGATCCCGTGCCCTGTTGCAGAGAGAGGCTGCATATTTGTAGTTCCCGTGTGTATGCCAACACAATGCTTTAATCTCTAGTGCCCATGCTTCATTATATAAATCTGCAGAAATCTTGGCTAGTCTCTCTGCCTCCGACGCATACATTTGGCCTGCAGCTGGATCACCTATCTGCCAGTTGATAAATGCAAGATCTATTGATGCTTGGCACTGTCTTCTGGTGTTCCCAGTCAAAATTGCCAATGAGAGTCCAGTCTGAATGTAATTTGTAGCCATAGGAATATCATCATTGATGTTCTGATAATAGAGTCCTAACACATTGTAAAATCGACCTGTTGAACCTGCTCAAGTCATACAGAAGAAATATTACTTGAGGGCTTACATTTGATATCTGAGTCATCAAGGTAAGGCATTTGTTTCATTGCTTTGTCAACCAGCTCTTCTGGATTGGGAACTGGATAATGCTCAAAAGAACTGAAGATCTCTGTGATCAACAAGACTTCTAGATCATGGGGGAGAGGTTGAATATGAGCAGTGTGATCCATCAAAGGAGTCCGACCATGGCCAGCAAGCCTACTGAAAGTATTGAGACGTATGATGCAGTATATTATATCAACTGCTGCAGGATTCTGGTACTTGAGTCTGTTGAGAATTAAACTCTGGATATTTGAGAAATTTGAGGTGATTTTTATGGCCATCTCAGAAGCTGAGACAGTTCCCAAATATTTGTTCCAAAATTCCAAAAGTTGATGAAAGTAATTGAGAAGGGCCTGCACAAGGGAATCCATGGGGGGGTAAGATCTTGCCATGTATTCCCGGATGGGTACCAACACTTTGAACCGTCTCTGGCCATCACTATAGGCCAGTGAGGTGGACAATAGGGCTGCTCTACAGCTAAGGATGTCTTTTATTGGAAGCTTGCTTTGAACTAACTCAATATCTGAAAGGCCATCAGGGAGCATTGAGAGGAGGCTCAATAGATCGTGGCAATGTGGCACAGATCTGAGTCGGGGGCTCGATAGAGACATGGAAATGGATAGATCCAGATTTGATCGTCTGTCGTAGCCATCTGAGATCACTGAGGTTTTTTCTTCCTCCCAACGAGCTAGCACCTGGGAGCAACCCTCGGAGTCCACCAAGTGTGCGATAAGATCAATTGCAAGTGGCATGTTGTCAGTCAGGAGGAGGACTTTGTCAATGTCATCACTGTCATGGCCATCATCTGCAATATCGATAAAGGTTTGTCGGGCAGCAGCCTGGGTCAAAGGTTTCAACGCTGGAAGGAAAGGCCGAGTCCAGTGCACTGAGGCTGGTCTCTCTGTCCCTCGCATTGTGATCTAGTTTGGTGTCAGTCCTAGTACTAAGACAAAGATATCAGTACTCACAATTAAGGCAAGGTGTTTTACCTCTGTAAGGAGAGACAAAAATTCTTCAATGTCTCGACGAATTTCCATAGACTCCCACGGTGTTTCCAGGTTATCCAGGATCAAGAGGCAGGCTGAATTGGTCATAAAATGATGCAAAATCCCTTTGGCCAGATTTTTTGTCGGCTTCAGCCCCAAATGGGCCCCAATAAGAGTAACCAGTTGATCTTTACTTGATGTAGAGTCACAAGCAACGAAGAAACGATGCTGTGCATATTTCTCAGTGACTGCTGGATGATGTAAAACAGCTCTTGCGAGACTTGTCTTTCCCATTCCACCAGCACCTAGAATTGCTATCCTTGGTGTCTCCTGCATGAACAGTTTGAGGATGTCAGAAACTTCGGATCCTCGACCATGGAAGATTTTGGGTTCCGATGGCAGCATGGAAATTGAGGTTGAGCTTGATCAGAATAGGATGAGTTGTTTTTTTGTCCAATTCTGGTTTGGGTCGCACCTGTTATAAGAGCTAGACAAGGCCCTATTTGACTGTGCAAAGTTACTTCTCGCAAGAGTTGGAATAGAACAACTACATACCAATGAGCCTTTGTCTGAGGTAGACCCCTCAGAAAAAGCATCAATCAATTCTAGAACCTCTTGGTGTCTGTCTTCAGCAATTTTTTGCATGACTCCAACCTCAGTGAGGAGATTGATATCCTGAAGCTGTTTCTTAGGTTAAGGACTAGCATGTACATCTGGTAAAGCAAACCACTTCACCTTGAAACTTTCTAGTGCCTCCTGTAAACCCATGTTACAATCCTTGAGTAGCTTGCTCATTTCTCCCTGACGGAAAAAGTGCCTGATCTTGCTTTTATTCTGTTGGGCCTCCACAAATGTATGGATCTTGTAGAGTGTACTGCAAACATGCAATCAGCGATCATCTATCTCCAGGGAGGGACATACTCTGTGAATTTCCCAAGATCATTCAGCATGCTTGGTGACAATTCTGGACCAGTCTCCGGCTTCATATGGAGAGAAACAATGGCACAGAGCAACCCGTAGGTTCGCTCCAACAATTCGGTACAATCACTCTTGTTTTGCTTGACAGACTGGCAAAAGTGAGATACATTTTATGATCTATGTAGAGATCTACCTGCACAGCAGTTAGCAGAGACTTGGCAGTGTTGGAGATAGGTTCCAAGAATGGACTCTTGAAGGTCTTTGCAAGGACCTCCAAGCTATCCACTGCTATAGTGAAGCATTTTAGAATGTTGTTTAATCGGATTTCGGTCGCAATGGGCTGAGGGGGCATTTTGTCTGATGGGCACAGATCTCAACTGTGCTGTCAGACAGCTCCCTTTATCCCCGAGGCCCATCAGAAGTTGAGTAATCATTGGCAGATACCCAAATAATTTCTACTCCGAAGGGCGCAGATAGCATCCTCAATGTACGCTGTCAAATGTCCTGTCAGACCGTTCTTTTGATCCCCGAGGCCCATCAGAGGTTGAATAATCATCGGTAACAGCCTCAGATACCCAATTTAATTTTTTACTCAGAAGTTGGTGCAGATAGCAGTAAACGGTCAAGCTCTTGGCACCGTGGCATATCTGTTTCATCCTATGTATGTGGGAGGTTGAACATTCATTGGCTCATCATATGATCACCCTGATTTTGCCTAATGAATGGAGCCCGATGGATATACATCTCTGGACATTGCTCACGTAACCATGAGTGCACCCAGATCTCGAAGATGCCACATGGATCCTCATCGAAGGTATATCTAGGCTATAGATACCCACCTCGTTTGCAGAAAAGCGGTGTCAGGCCATAGAGAGAAAAGCTGTGCTTGTGGAAACACGTTTGAAGTGGGCGTCGAGATCAACCACAATTACTGCGCTGTAATAGGGGGAGTCAAAGCGGACAGTCAAGCACGATTCGGAGGTCGATTCTGAGGTCGATTCTTAGCCCGATTTTGGATGAGAATCGGTCGAGAATCGGTCTGAATCGGTGTTCCTGCTTCGGAGCAGGAACTCGTCAGAATCGGCGCCGATTCTCGAAACATCGCTTCTGATCCCCAAGAAGCGACCTGGAAAACAACCGCAGAATCAACTGCAGAATTGGGTCAGTCATGATCAGAGCTGCGCCGATTCTCATCCGATTCTGTCCGTCGATGCTGACCAGAATCGGGTTCAGAATCGGATGCTGAATCGGTCCTCTCTGACCGCTTTGACTTCACCTATTAGTCGGAGAACACGAATCGAACACGTCGCGAGCAGATGAACACATGTGGTTGTGTTCGTTTCGAAATCAATCGAACCAATGCGGCATCGTCGGTTGATTCGGCGCTTAGCGACTCGGAGCGTGAACACTGACCTCCATTATGGATGGACGCGTGCCTTGCATACCCACAGCTGTAAATGGTGTGCTCTCCATCTTGTTCTGCTTGTCTACCCAGACCACATAAGTGACACAACTACAACCGCTGAAGAAGCGCAAGAAGTGCCGGATCCGGGGCGCAGTGAGAAGGATAACGTCGGGAGTGAGCATGGACGGAACGGTATGTACTGAATTACTCGCGGAGTCGTTTGGTGCCTTTAATTTTCCCCCCGATAGATGGTGGTCAGGTCCACGCGGGCTGCGTTGCGGAACAGTGTTGCGCACCGAGATGGGCACTGGCTCAGCCCGTGGAGAGATGCGCCAGTTCAATGGTGCATCGCAAAGACGTAGGATGCCCCACGTCGCAGTCGCAATGTCTGCTGCCGACTTAGGTGCTCAAGTCTTTTTCATTGAGCCAAGTAACCTCCAATATGTCTGCGCTGGCATTGTCGCCGCCCTGCCCGGCCGGACGCAGTGGAGGGTATTCAAAGCAGCATCGTCACAATGTAGATTGAATTCCCCCACGCTTGATGATTGTGCATACTGCTCACTTTGACCTCTCTTAAGTTGTTTGCCTTGAGCAAGATACTAGCCTCGGCTCGTCGTGATAATGTAGGTGTCCCTGCGCCCCACAAGTCTGTTTTCTGCTGACTCGGACTCGTTTTCTGCGAACCAGATTCCCACCACGTCTGCACCATCCTCGTCGCCGCCCTTCCCCACCAATACGTCTTCCCTCCGCCGTTCGCGCGCGGGTGATTTCGACCACATACGCAGTATATTCTGTGCCTTTCATCCACCGACTATCCCCCCCAGCTAACTACCGAGCTGCAGCTTCTTTCAGCGGGCTGCGCTAGGTTTTATTGTCGTTGTCGCTGATCATCACCTCCGTGCTCTCCTCCGCTTGGGTGCGACGGCGCGAGCATTAATGCGAAGCCTCACTTGTGTCGAGGAGATTGAGATCGCTCGAAACAAGACTTCTAGCCGCCCAGCGGAAGTTCACCTGATGGCGATCGCTCGTCCTAGAAATCGGGAAACCCTTTTTTCGAAGTATACATGCGAGCGTACATCAAGGATCACCCCCGACGAGGAATATTTCTAAATCGGGGGTCGTACTCAGTATTGCAATTTCTTCCTCCATCCGTGATGGTTGAGCTGAACACCGATTCGCGGCGCAGGAATTAACTTGAATCGAGCCGAGATCCCGCGGTACCTTAGACTCAATCTAGCATTCAGCAACGGCATTTTTTGAGGAGCAGCGAAAACGGCCCAGCCTCGGATCAAGGGACTGCTTACTCAAATCGGTGCGTAACCTTTTTTTTTCGGCCTGGCATGGCAGGTCTGTGTACATCGACCATCGATGAAGAAATACACAGACTGTGCGCCTTTGTCGTACCAACATATAAAGCGGCTGTTCGATGCATGAGGATAAGCCTGATCTGCGCGAAGTCAAGGGAAAGCCAGTGTAGTGCCCCCCTGTTGTAAGTCCGATTCCCCCTCCCCCTTCCGTCCTTTATATTGTGCGTTGTGTGTCGCTGCCCTCGTGGCGGAGGAGCTCCGCCCCGCACGTTTATTTCTGAGGATTTAGTCGAACGCACGCACAATTCAGAAACATATTTATGGTGGAAAGGGCGAGAGCCCAGCTTCTGCCGCGGGGGTTATTGTTTTTTGGACGAGAAAGACTCGGATGTGCTTTATTATCGAACATGTTTGATTGTCTTGTAATGTCTGGATCTCGTGGCGGTTCGTAGGAAAGCGTAGTGAATTAAGTATGCATTGGAGTAAGCAGACACGCGAAGATAGTTGAACCTACTGTACTATTTCATTCAAGTTCGAATGTCACGCGTCACAGCCGATTTCTGAAAACCCTTGCAGTGGATTTTGGAGATTTGTCGGAAAAATTAAAAGTCACGCGCATTTTCGAATTGAACGAAATAGTACAGTAATTTCGGGGCAAGAAGATCAGGTACAAGCTTCAAACAGATTTAGAGCTCTGCTGACAGTGAGAATAAGTAGCCACGCAAGCAACGCGCAAAGGTTTCTTGGAAGCTTGTCTTGTTTGTAGATGTTGTGTCTCACGTGATGGGTTTAAGTTGCTGACATTCCGCCACAGAAGCACAACCAGGAAAGGGAATTTGATGGGGGCAGTGCGGCATCATTTCATATTCGGCACTTCGGCACACCAGTCGCACCGAAGCGAGATCCTGTAGAGTAAGTACGTGGGTCAAGCAGTCGCGTCCTGGACACGATGCAGAGGGCAAAATGCCTGCACCCACTTAGTCTGGAATTCACCGCGCGCCCGGTGTTAGGCGGTGGGGGCTATTATATAATCGTCGGAGTTTAAACTCCATCAAAGGTTTCCCCGCTTCAGTCTCACTACAGCGGACGAATTCTAAGAAGCCAAAAGACCTGGCTCTGAATTTAAAGAAGATCTGCCCCCTCAGTATCGTCGTATTTCCCATGTTCGAAGAGAAACGCAACACTGCCGTACTCACGTGGCCGACGCATCAAAATTCGGCATCGCGATTGCGAGGTCCAGGTGAGTGAAATGACCGAGAAACTTCCTTATTCGGGTGTATTGCACGAGAATCCACCACATAAGGTCGAAAGACGCGTCGTAGCCGTCGTTGAAAGGCTCGAGAAATTTGAGATTCCATAATAAGGCCCACCTCGGATCAAACACCTCGGGTAATCGACAGACCACAACATCGCGAGGTACGAGCGAAAATTGTTGTAGTGTCTGTTTATAAGAGACTAGCACCCACTGGGATTCCGCACGCTGCTGCACATCTACCACAACCAACAGCGCGAAATCATGGCCCCGCGCGAGCACGCGACGTCGGGGTGGGATCGTGCAAACATGCGATGCTGGGCGATCCTCGACATGGCCAGCCGCAGCTGCTCGTTCGCGCGTCGTCAAGGAGCTTGCGGGCGATTTCGCAAGCGTGGTACGTCTTGTTTCCGTTCTTCCGCTACTGATTATTATGCTAGCTACGCCTATTCTACCTCGTCTTCCGCGCGCTCGACACGATCGATGACTCCCGTCCTCGGTGAAAGCAGCCCCTCCTACGCACCTTCCACCTCTCCACCCTCGCGCCGGGCTTCTCTTTGACGGACTTCGGGCCCACGGAGAAGGATACGCCGTCGTCATCGACGAGCTGCTGCGCCCAGCCTCGGCATCACCGCGAAGATGGGGGTGAGGATGGCTGGCTTTGCTGCGTGCGCCGCCTCCTTTGCCTCCAACTCCTCTTCCCCCTCCACATCCAACGGAAAGCACGCTGCTACCCCGGGCCTGGAATAAATCGCAATGTAGTGGCAGTAGAAATCACAACCTGCGGGCTCGCCGCTCATCTTCGCCGCCTCGGGCACGGAGTCGCCCGCCCTCGCGGTGCAGCTCGATGGGGCTCCGGCTGCAGACAACGAACATCACGCGCGATTTGCGTGAGGACGTTGAGGAGCGCCGGTACTTCTGGTCGCGCGAGACCTGGGCGGGGGAGCGCTATGGCGGGGGGTTTGGGAGGGTGGAGGTGTGTGCTGGGGCCGGGAGCTAATTTACGAGCTCCGCGAAGACGAGCTCGGCGGCGGCGGGCACGGGATATCCAACGGAGAAGATCTCGCAGCAGGCAGACGCAGCCACGCGCCTCCCGCGTCCTCAGCCCTCCGGCACGCGCCCCCCGCGTTCGGTCGACTACCTCCGCCGCCTCAAGAACAACCGCTGCGGCATCCCCTCGCGACGCTCGAGCTGTACTTTCGGAACCCGCGCGTGTTTGGGTTTGGGGGGAATATGAAGATTAGGAAGAAGGAAGGCGGGGGCTGTGGAGGTGAGTTTTGTTCTTCTCTAGTGTCGTGAACTCTAGGTGAGGTGATGGAGCCGGGGTGTCGTGGCCACACGTGGTGGAGGCGTTGCGGGGATGGAGGCGAGGCGGCGTGGATGCGGCGCCGGGGCGTGACGAGGGGTCGACATATCTGGGCGCCGCTGCGTTGCTGCGTTGCTGCGGTGGAGGCGTGACGTCGTCACCGCGGGGCATCTGCATCAAGATGTCGAGGCGCAGTGTCGCTGCATCTGCGGCGGCCTCAAAACATCGCTGCGGCGTCTACGCGTCGAGAAGTCTCTTGTGCTGTTGTGGCGGCGGCGGCCGCGCCGCTGCAGATTCGTTTTGAGCTCACACTGATATCCTTCCTCACCAGCTAATGATGCACTCCACAAACTCGCGCGAAGTAGCACTCATCTTCCCCGAGTCTGCGCGCGCTGGCGGCAGCTCCGAATGTTATTGCGCTGAGTGGGCGTGCGAAAGGTGTGGGGCTGATTTTGTCGAGGTTTGGGCTTTGTGAGCGTGTCGTTCCCTCCTTTCGTACATCCGCCTTCTACACCTTCATCAATCCCGGCTTTGACATCGCCGTCCTCCCCTCACGATGCCTTATGTCATCTTGTCGCATTTCTTCCACCTCCTTTTTGCCCATCCGAATCAGAAGTCGGCACGTGAGCGCGTTTGATCTGGCAACTCCGACTCGTGCCACAACACTGGCATGGCGGCCAAGATGTTCTCCGGTCTCCAGCTCATCTGCACCGCAAATGAAGCCCTCCATGGCCACTCAACTGAATCTCCTTGAAGTCAAAGTCGGATGACTCGGAGACTTTGAATGGACAGACTTGAATTCTAGCCTGATTCTGGCTGCTGCTAAACTGCTGCTACGTCTGGCACATGGCAACTGGTAATGCACTGTTTGGTCTATTATATTTCTACGTGCTCGTCGCAAGAGTTCTGACAGATACAAAGCTTCCAATTCAACGGGCGTCTGAGGAGTCCAGTCTACTGTGTCACATTCATCGCCGATGATTGGACAGGATGTTTTTTGTCCTCGACAGACAGCCAGTGGGTGGAAGTCGTATTAACCTTACACGCTCGACAATCTTCATCTCTCGACTTTGGAAGGCCTATCTATCTGCAACCGCTTCCATGCCAAAAAATGGGTGCTACAATTTTGAAAACTGACCGTTGACCGCGGTGCTTCCCTTGAGTTCCGCCCCTTCGCCACCCCACTGCAAATAGCCGCCCGGTTCGGGCACACGCAAGCGGTCTCTCTGCTCATTTTGCGTGGAGCTGATGTCAACGCGAGGGGTGGGGAGTATGGCACTACTCTGTCTGCAGCCTCAACCAAAAACCACTATGACATTGTCCGGATACTTCTTGCGCATGGCGCCGACGTCCAGACGCGAAACAAGGGGCTCGGTACCGCACTTTCTGCAGCGTCAAGGAAAAACCATAAAGCAATTTATGACCTGCTTATCGAACACGGCGCACACTATGTAGAGACTCCGATTTTACAGACGAAACCGGCTCCGTGACCGGGCTAGTCCTCAATGATGTCCCGAAACATCGATACCCTTCCGGTGACTCACCTGTTAGTAATGCCAGGCGGCGTCGAGAGGACTTCACCGGGAATCAAAGTGCTCTTTAGACACTGCGTAACCTACCTCTAGGGCCCACCTAGTGTAATGTACTGTGATAATTCAACGCGGGCCCGACACGCTGCGCTGTGCCTGTAGCCTCACCCTCGTGATAAAAATCAAGGCGAGAGAAGAGGCACACGAGCCCAAACGCGTTCGATGAGGACAGCAGGAGAAAGGCGTGGTTCGATTTTTTTTCAGCTAAGCTAGAATCCAGGGAAGGCACACCGAAAGTTCACGAGCCCAGAGCTAGCGGGACAGAGCCAAGACTGGGGTATCGCGGAAGAGACTGGGGTATCACGGAAGTTACACGCACACGAAGTCTCTAACAAGACAAGTTCCGCAGCCAGATTCGAGTCGACAATTGGATTTCGAGGTGCATCGGTGAACATGTTGACGGACGAATTGTGGGCTCATCCCGCAAGAAATATCTCCGGGTTAAATTTCAGTGTGGTTGAATCCTTAACACCAATTGTCCCTTCATGATGAAACTGAATGAAATCTTCGGGCTCACGAGTCTTTGGCCGAGGGTAAATTCAAGCAACGGATAAGGGTGAAATCGCGCAACGATAAGTTCATGAGTGCAGAGATCAAGGGGAAACCTACAGCTTTTAATCTCGTCCATACGTTTAATTAGAGTGTATAGGTCAGGCTTCTGCAAGAGTCACGGATGGCCTGGATCCGTATCACGGAAATTTTACGCCGCGCGGCGCCGGAAGTCTCCAACAAGTCCAAGTTCCGCAGCCGGATTTGAGTTAACAATGAGAGACTGGTTCCATTTGATCTCGAGGTGCATCAGAATGAATCCTAGATATGCACTTGACATCCCGACGGACATCCAGGCAGGGGTAAGAGGCTCGGCCTCCAGAAATGATTGAAGCCGAGATTGACGCAAGCCAAACTGCGTATTGCGGGTGATCGCCAGTCGACCGGACAGGGACACTACGGACACAATAGGAATGGTATGTGGCTCCAACTGAGTCACATATTACCTTGGTGCGCCGCAACGCAGGGGAGAGCAAGTCGGACTAGACGCTCGAAACTTGAACGCGCAGATCATGAAGCAAATGTCCTTAGGCTTGACTTGGCACTGTAAGACGCAGGCAACGAAGCGCGGCAGAACGGACACTGATAAGCAGATCGCCACCATAAGGATAACCGCCAAATGGCAACCGTCCGACGTTAAGGACGTTAATGGCAATACAGGCACCAACGCTACCGGCAGGTCGCACATCCAGGTGAGGCGGCGGCGGCGTTGGTGCCTCGTCCAGGCACGAAGCTGGGGAGTTCAGTTCGCTTGTGCGCGAGTCGGATTGACCTTGGAATTCAAGTCCAAAGACAGTTTGGGTTGTATCGAGCCATTCGGTTTGGCGAATGTGAAAGTGTTGTGTTCTGGACTCACAGCCTTCTCGGAGAATCGACGACGAAGATCCAGAGTTTACGACGGAGCCACGGCGAGATTCCGCGAAGAAACGGAGACGGCAGCTAAGCGCGCAGTAGAAGTTGCTAAAGCTGTTGGTTCGCTGCTCGAGACGTGAGCACAGCTATTAATATGAGATAATAGCTCGCCATGATGCAAACTTGAGGCAGTGTGCATGCACTGCACAAGGTGGGTCCAGGCCAGGCCCAGAAGGCCCACGCCGCGCGACGCCTTCACTCGACTCGGGACGGGGAGGCGGACACGGCGCACGGCGCACGGAAGGGATGGGAAGGGGAACAGGTGTATTGACATGGGCATGCGTGCAGTAGGTGGTAGGTAGTAGGTAGTACAGGTAGGTATGTGAGGATGTACGTGGATGCGAATGCGAATGCGAATGCGAATGCGAATGCGAATGCGAGGGAGGGTGTAAGCGCCTTGCGTAGGAGCAAGCGCAAGAGCTCGAGTGCGGGAGGCAGGGAGCGATGCGCCGCGGGAGCGAGCACGGACTCGGCGGCGCGACGATGCGCACCCCGGGAACGGGAGCGCCGACGCAGCGCACGCGGCTCGGGGAGACGCAGGCGCCACCACGCGCGGGAAAAGCAGGGCACGCAGACGTCGAATGCGGAGGTGGCACGACGATGTGCACGGAGGGGGTGCGCGGCCTTGTGAGGAACGGGGACGTCGTGGCGATCCCGCCATCGCGCGAGTGGACAGCACATCCTCGCCCATGCACCGCGCGTCCTTGCCGATGCGCCACACCACCCCCGTGTAGGAGAGGAGGGGAGGAGGAAACGAGAGCCAAGGGACTCGAAGAGAGAACGAATCAGTAAGACGACGCACCGTGTACTCCGATGTCCATTCCTGCTGGCCTCCCATTAATCGCACCGTGGCTCTTTGGGGTAGGATGGGCGGAGATGGGGGTAGGGGGAGGGGGGGTGCTGTGTGCTCCGTCTGGTGCAGCCTCGCCTCTATCGCATTGATGTACCCCTTGGGCGGGCCGCGCTTCCTTCTGGGCCGAGGAACGTGCACTCTGTCCCCAGGAACACGCGTCCCCCGTACCGCGCTCACACTTGCACTTGCACTTGTGGCACTGTGCTGCTGCTGCAGCGGCGGCGGACTGGTTTCCCGTTCGCGTTCTTGCTGGGGAGGTCGTCCTAGCCAGGCTCCGAGTCGTAGTTGCGCGACGGCGAGGGTGGCGGAAAAGGGGCGGATGTAGGTGGGTGCGGCCGCAGGCCAGGCCATGCGGTGGGGGAACCGGGGCGGCGGCTCCGAGATGTCGCGCGAGGGCGGGAGGCTGCAGGGCGGGGTGTCGAGGTGGAACCGTGGAAGGATGCAGCGACGGCGGGCGTTCTGTCTTGATGTCGCGAAGAACAAGCAAAAGGGCACGCACATTAATATTGGCTGCATGACGCGGGTCAGAGACAGAGTTGAGCTGACTCGCCGATGCGTGATGCAAGCCGATTGGGCTCGATTGGGTCGCCCATTGCGTGTGTTTGCCGCTGATTAAGTAAGTAAATTGCGCGGCAGCATTGAAACATTTAATCTGCCACGGTGCATATGCTGCGTGCGCTTGCGTGCGTGCAATCTGTTGCTCCTCGCTAACTGTACATGTGCAGAGTTCTTTACTTTGCCGCGTCACCCCGAACGCCCGGGGCCGTCCCGCGGACCCGAATCTGTCGCCAAACGACAGCTTCCGAGTCGGACACTCCCAATCTAATGGCTTGCACGGATACTCTCCCGAACCCGAATGCGCCCGCGCCCGCCTGCGCATAGCGACCCATCAGCTCCCCGCCCTCCCGTGCCTGATTTTTGCAGGATGATTCAGCAGCCCGGCTTCCTCAGCGCAACGTCCGCTTGGCGTCCGCTTCCTCAGCGCACCGCTTGATATGTAAGTCTCCGGTTCCGTTTATCCTGTTCTTGATCACCGTGTCCAATTCGCGTCTTTCTGCCGCCT
This sequence comes from Mycena vulgaris, assembly GCA_029204335.1. Taxonomy (NCBI): domain Eukaryota; kingdom Fungi; phylum Basidiomycota; class Agaricomycetes; order Agaricales; family Mycenaceae; genus Mycena; species Mycena vulgaris. The sequence goes on from JARGYA010000208.1 coordinate 171,078, forward strand.
TGCGCTTCCATATGCGCACGACTCGGGGCCGCGCGACTCGGACGCGGACGGATATAGTGAGGTGCTCGCGAACGCGTACTAATTACGCACCCGAATTGCCTAAGTCCTTCACTCTTCTGTGCTTCATTGCCAGTGCCAGTGCCAGTGATGCAGCGCGCTCTCTCGTACTCTAATCCCCCGCTCGTGCCCGTCCACGGCCCTTCCTCCTCCTAATCACCCTCTCGTACTCTGATCCTGATTCTCCCCGCACTCGTCTTCCGTCATCCTGATCCCCCCCCTCCCCGCGCTCGTCTCGTAACCTTCCAGCTGATTCCGATTCCAACCTCCAAGTCGATCCCGACTCTCCCCGTACCTCTGACATCGACGATCCCCCCGCATTCTCCCGGTCGGCAGCCTTCCTCTCCCCGCACTCGACCTTCTATGCCTTCATTCCTTTACAACCCCTCGTAGCCCTCCGAACTCTCCGTGCGGCGTTCGTCTTCCATAACCCCGGCAACCAACCCAAATTCACAGAAGCTACCTAATCGCGCTATGTCCGACTTCGCAGCGCATGCGCATACGCATACGCCCGTGTCCGTGTCCGCAGCCTGTCCGTCGCCCGCATCGACCGGCCAGCGGATCCCCCTCCCCCAGCCCAGCCCAAAAATACATCCCCGATTCCCAAAATACCGAAATACCGAAATACCGCACCCGTTCGTTAGATTGCTGCTGTAATACCTCTGCGCAGGTGCTCCTATTCCTATTCCTATAATACCTAGAAACCCGACGACCGGCAGGTACGTGCTGATCGCTCACTGCTACCCGTGTCCGTGTCCGCAGCCCGTCCGTCACCCGTGTCAACCGGCCTGCAGATCCCTCCCCCACCCCAGCCCAAAAATACATCCCCGATTCCCAAAATACCGAAATACCGAAATACCGCACCTGTTCGTTAGATTGCTACTCTGCGCAGATGCTCCTATTCCTATTCCTATTCCTATAATACCTACAAACTCGACGACTGGCAGGTACGCGCTGACACCCGTGTCCGTGTCACCCGGCCTGCAGATCCCCCATCCTCATCTCCAAAAATAAAATACACGCCGATACCGCCCTCGTAATCCCCCGTGCCCGCATTTGTAAAGTACCTAATCTCGAAGCCCTCCGGCGGCCCACACAAGCAATCCGCTGCGTATCTCCGACCCTTCTACCTTCGCGCACACGCCTCCGCCTCCGCCTGTCACGCACACCCGTGTCACCCGGCCTGCAGATCCCTCCCAAAATATCCAGATTCCACGCAAGAAAAATAAAAATAAACCAAAATACCAAAAATACCGCGCCCCCGCACCCGTGCCTGCAGTCTCCCGAAATAAAAATAAAATGTCGCGACAACCACCCAGTCCGCGCCGATCGCTCATCTGTCGCAGTGTTAGATTGCGGAGCCCTTATTCGTATGTACCTTGATTATAACATAAACATACCCCGCGCCATTAATCCTCCGCCCTCGTACCTTTGATCGATGTCTCCCGCGATCGGCGTGCGTCTTGCGTACCCTCCACCACCAACACAACAACCCCGCGAGCAACCCCACTACATATGTCAGATTGTGCACATGCACATACGGCCTTGTCTGCAGCCTGTCTGTTACCCATGTCGATGGCAACCGGACTGCAGATCCCCCAAGCCCCAAAGAATTAGGGTGATCATATGATGAGCCAATGAGTGTTTCATCTCTCACGTACATAGGGTGCAGGGATCATGCCACGGTGCTAATGAATTTGACCGTCTACTGCTATCTGCGCCAACTTCGGAGCCGAAATTATTTGGGTATCTGAGGCTGTTACCAATGATTACTCAACTTCTGATGGGCCTTGGGAATAATAGGAGCTGTCTAATGACACAGTTGAAATCTGTGCCCATCAAGACCAAATGTCTTCTCAGCCCATTGCAACCGAAATCCGATTAAACAACATTCTAAAATGCTTCACTACAGCAGTGGATAGCTTGGAGGTCCTTGCAAACACCTTCAAGAGTCCATTCTTGGAACCTATCTCCAACACTGCCAAGTCTCTGCTAACTGCTGTGCAGGTACATTGCTACTATAGATCATAAAATCCATCTCACTTTTGCCAGACTGTCAAGCAAAACAAGAGTGATTGTACTCAGTTGTTGGAGGGAACCTATGGGTTGCTTTGTGCAATTGTTTCTCTCCATATGAAACCGGAGACTGGTCTAGATTTGACACCGAGCATGCTGAATGATCTCGGAAAATTCACAGAGTATGTCCCTTCCTGGAAATAAATTGTTTCTGATTGTATTTCCGCAGTACACTCTACAAAATCCATACATTTGTGGAGGGCCAACAGGATAAAAGCAAGATCAGGCACTTTTTCCGTCAGGGAGAAATGAGCAAGCTACTCAAGGATTGTAACATGGGTTTACAGGAGGCACTAGGCAGTTTCAAGGTGAAGTGGTTTGCTTTCCCAGATGTACATGCTAGTCCTTAACCTAAGAAAACAGCTTCAGGATATCAATCTCCTCACTGAGGTTGGAGTCATGCAAAAAATTGCTGAAGACAGACACAAAGAGGTTCTAGAATTGATTGGTGCCTTTTCTGAGGGGTCTACCTCAGACAAAGGCTCATTGGTATGTAGTTGTTCTATTCTAACTCTGGCGAGAAGTAACTTTGCACAGTCAAATAGGGTCTTGTCTAGCTCCTATAACAGGTGCGACCCAAACCAGAATTGGACAAAAAACAACTGATCCTATTCTGATCAAGCTCAACCTCAATTTCCATGCTGCCATCAGAGCCAAAAATCTTCCATGGTCGAGAATCTGAACTTTCCGATATACTCAAGCTGTTTGTGCAGGAGACACCACCGAGGATAGCAATTTTGGGTGCAGGTGGGATAGGAAAGACAAGTCTCGCAAGAGCTGTTTTGCATCATCCAGCAGTCACTGGGAAATACGGACAGAACTGTTTCTTCGTTGCTTGTGACACTGCATCAAGTTCAAGCAAAGATGAACTTGTTACTCTCATTGGGGCCCATTTGGGACTGAAGCCGAGGAAAAATCTGGCCAAATTGATTTTGCATCATTTTGCCACCAGGCCGGCTTGCCTCTTGATCCTGGATAACTTGGAAACACTCTGGGAGCCCACAAAAATCCGACGAGACATTGAAGAATTTTTATCTCTACTTACAGATGTACAACATCTTGGGTTGATTGCAAGTGCTGATATTCTCATGTTGGTACTGTAACTGACATCGGACTAGATCACAATGCGAGGGACAGAGAGACCAGCCTCAGTGCGCTGGACTCGGCCGTTCTTGCCAGCTTTGAAGCCCTTGACATTGAATGCTGCCCGACAGACTTTCATTGATATTGCAGATGATTGTCACGACAATGATGACATTGACAAAATTCTCCTTCTGACTGACAACATGCCACTTGCAATCGATCTCATGGCCCACTTGGTTGAATCCGAGGGTTGCCCCAAGGTGCTAGCTCTTTGGGGGGAAGAAAAAACCTCAGTGATCTCGAATGGCTATGACAAGCGGTCAAATCTCGATCTATCCATTTCCATGTCTCTATTGAGCCCCCGAATGACATCTGTGCCTCATTGCCACAATCTATTGAGTCTCCTCTCAATGCTCCCGGATGGCCTCTCAGACATTGAACTAGTACAAAGCAAGCTTCCAATCAAAGACATTCTTAGCTGTAAAGCAGCCCTACTCTCCACTTCACTGGTCTATAGTGATGACCAGAGACGGTTCAAGGTCTTGGTACCTATCCGGGAGTACATGGCAAGATCTTACCCTCCCATGGATTACCTTGTTCAGGCCCTTCTCAATTACTTTCATCAGCTTTTGGAGTTTCAGTACAAATATTATGGGACTGTCTCAGCGTCTGAGATGACTGTACGAATCACATCGAATTTCTCGAATATCCGGGGCCTACTTCTCAACAGGCTACAGCACCAGAATCCTCCAGCAGTGAATACAATCTACTGTGTCATATACCTCAATTCTTTCAGTAGATTTGCTGGTCGTGGCCGAACTCCTTTGATGGACCAAATTGGCCATGTTAAACCTCTCCCTAGTGAACTGGAAGTTTTTTTGATTACAGAAATCCTCAGTTCTTGGAGATATCATCCGGTTCCTAATCCAGTAGCACTGGTTGAGCAAGCAAGAGAACAATTATCTCAATTGGATGACTCAAATATCAAATGTAGGCCCCCAAGCAATATTTCTCCTTTAAGATTTGAACGGATTCAACAGGTAGATTCTACAACAATTTAGGACTCTATTATCAGGATCACAACAATGATATTCCTACAGCTACAAATTACTATCAGACTAGCCTCTCCTTGGCGATTTCAACTGGGAACACCAGAAGGCAATGTCAATCATTATTAAATCTTGCATTTATCAAGTGGTACATGGGTGATCCAGCTGCAGGCCAAATGTATGCATCTGAGGCACAGAGGCTCACCAGGATTTCTGCAGACTTATATCATGAAGCATGGGCACTAAGGATTGAAGCATTGTGTTGCCAGGTGCTTGGGAACTACAAATATGTAACCTCTCTTTGCGGCAGGGCACGGGATCTCCTAACTCATTGTGGGATGTCTGGTAGTGAGCTGGACTCATATATTATGGACACTCAGGCAGAGACCCACAAGCTGAAGTCAGAATATGTGGAGGCCCGAAATATCAGGACAAAACTTCTTCATGGACATCCTATTGAGCTTTTCCCGCGGGACCATGCTTTCAATTTGCTCAATATGGCAGAACTCAACGTGCTGCTCGGTGCACCAACAGAGGAGGTGCAAAGTAACATTGATACAGCAAAATCAATATTCAATTCCATCAACTATTTGGTCTATGAAATGCTGTGTGATGCTGTAATGGGAGCCCTCCATCTGAGAGAAGGGGATCTTCAGTCTGCAAAGTCACTTTTCCACAAATGCTTGTCCTCCTCCTGGGTAAACTACGCTGAGCTAGTAAACTACTGTTTAGAGAGATTTGGTGATAGAAGTCTCTGGGGCTCAACAGATCAGTCCTGGACAATAGTATATCTTGTGCATGCCTCAAAGTCAAACCAGAAGCTAGATCTTCACAAGGCTCTTCAATTTCTGGGTGATCTTTTCCAAGCTGAGGCTGCTCAGGATACAGCAGTCAGCCTTCTGACTGTTGCCCTGGAGGGATTCACACAAATGGATGTCCACTGCAGCCGAGCAGAGTGTATGCTTGGACTTGGATACATCTCAAGGGACAATGGGGACCTGTTGAAGGCAGCGGAGCTTTGGAGAACTGCGAGATCTCTGTTTGAACGGTCATCTCAGGCAAAAAAAGTTTCCCTTATTGATGAAGAACTTCTCAGAATCCCAGGAGATGTGCTGGACGAGCACACAAGGAGCTTGGCACTTCTCTCAGACATCCATGCACCCAGTGCCGCCCTTGAAACAACAGTTGCAAGCTCAGTTCAAGAAATTGGAGGGAGAAGTCTGGGTGAGAAGAAAGAGCTTGTTCCAGCCTGAGTTTATTCAGAGCATTGTATGGTCAAGATGTTCCTTTGATCTCACCTCGCCATACTTTACTTGGTGTTCATGTTATGACATCAAGTATATATCCCTACACAGTTGCTAACTTGTCCTCATCCTATCTCTGTTTACTCTTGCCTTCTTTTCTTTCCTTCTTTATGCTATCCAGTGTCTACTTACTCATCCCTTGTTGTTTCAATCGTTTTTCTAGTGTTCATGTCATGGTGTCAAGTATATACCCTACTTAGTTGTTGTCGCTCACTTGTCTCTGGGGCTTGTTTACTATCTTATCTTGCCTTCCTTTTTTTTTTTTCCAATCTTTTGTTTAGTATTTATGGTGTCCAGTGTCCAGCATATACAGTATTATCTTTGAATTCACCTGTTTTACAAAGAAGCCTAGATTTTCAAGTACCCACTCGAAGTAAATTCTTCTCAGTGATCACCACACTCAATTTTCCAGCAAGCCTCAAAGTGTTCAGATTCTGAACAATCTGCTAGTTTGGATTGGATGCTCTGCAACACGTTTCGACTTGGCAGTGCCTGCAACATACCTTGTTGCACTCACATGATCCACCCCCTAGAAGCTGTGGATGAAGGCCACTGGGTGGATATGGTGGAATCAGTGATATTTGTCCTGAGGAAACGAAGGCTGAACATACAAGCTTGAAGGCAAGAGCTTCCAGGGCCTCTGCCATGGGAGTAACTAGAAGATATGTCCCAGGCCTCCCTCAATGACAAGATTGATGTTGATATATAACTCCATTTCTTTTCTTCCTTTGCTCGGACTAGCTGTTTCTGTACCATGTCAACCTGTTTGACTAGCCTACACAGCTCTTTACGAATCGACTCGACCCCCAAGACCACAAATTTTTCATTCAAACCCATTTGGTAATAAACCACATCATACTGGCCTGGAAAACAGATAAAGCAAGTGGTGCAAGCTCAGCAAGAACCTGGGGTTTGATCCTCTCCAACGTGAAAACATTTGTGAATTGTGTCCATCATAATCCTCAGGAATAAAAGCGCAGGACCTAGCTCCTTCATACCGTAGTCTACCCAGAGCAACAAAAGATAGGAATGCTCTCTGTTGGGTATTTCCATTGATGTGTGCACTTGTGGCGAGGCTGGACAAAATATAAGCCAACTCAAGGGAGGGCATAGGTGTGCTGCACTGGCTTTGCCCAGCGTCCTACACAATCTAACTTCTTGCACACTGGAGAAACACTTCATATGCACAAAGATAGGCCAAGCGTCGGGGTACTTCTGATAAACCGCAAGCAGGGATCAACACAAAAATCAGAGTGAGAGTACCTGGCACTCTGAGTCCGAATATGAATCTGAGCATGCACACACACCCGTGCTGGACGGAGACGTGAGAACAGGCGCGAGGGAAAGGGCAGTAATCAAGTTCACCTCAGGAACTGCACACAAACTTTGCGGCTGCACGTGGTTACAAGGACGCTCGTGGCACTGAGAGGAGGAAAAGAGCCACAGGTAAGCCTTTAGCTGCTACGACGCATCTGTGTTGAGACAGTTCTGCGGTTCCCACAACCGCAGAAGGTGACTCGAGCATTGTAATTTGACTGTGCCTTGACAATGCGGGTGTAAGAGTTCTTGAGCAAGTGGTTGGTCACAGAATTTGGTTGATGTGTGCAAAGGGAAGTGCAAACCCAACATCGTTCCATTCTTTTTTTCGGGGCTCGTTAACTGTACTTAATCGGTGATCAAACCCCTGTTCCATTGATCATATACACCCAATTCAGTCTTCATTCAGAGTATTTTAGGCTGCACTACACCCCTCCCCTACCAGAAAAAGTCTCAAATGCTACCCCCTGTCACAGAAAAGCCCATCAATCCACTTAGTCTCCGGGCTCCAGCGGGTCTCCCGCTAACCAACCCGGCATTGTACATAAAACCAATGCTTGCCCGTCGACTAGGGCTCCTGGATACAACCTAGATCAATTCCGCACACAAAAATACATCTCCTACACAAACCGCAGCTCAAACACCACATTATGGATTCAACCGGAATTATTTTGGCGAACCTCCCAGGAATCACCATTTTTGGCACTTCTATGTCCACAGCGCCTCCAAAAATGCAGGCTTCCACATGCGGTGGCCTCACAGGTCATGCCCATATACCCCCCTCACTTTCATGTCCTCAGACCAATATTCCTCCCATAACCCATCACGGCGTTCAATATTTCGTCGGCGACGGCACCCAAGTCTGACTTTACGTAACCGCTGCCGGCTTTTCCCCTTCTTTCCGGCAGCTCTTCGGTATTAAGTGAAATACTTCAAAACTTCAGTTAACTAGCCCCTAAATTGACCTGCGACTATGTCAGGAAGTTTGGGAGTTGGAAATACTGCGGAACATGCCACGATCAATACTTCCGGCACTTCCCGCGCTGCCGGTCCAGCCGGGCGGAGTTTGAAACTGTTCATTCTTGTAGACTCCCTGTTATATTACTTGGTATTGGGCCTCAACACATCTGTTGATGGGGCCTACATATATACTTGCCTATACCTTAATCTTTGAAGCCTAGGAGATTAGACGCTCGTTGAGATGCCTGAAACGATGGATTTTGGCATCACCTATGAGGTTCCCTTCGATGTTCCTCTCACTGGCAGCTCATGGAATGGTGCATACACTCTGCATTATTTTCTCAATTTATTACTCTTGCTGTATTCACTCCACACATGAGTCAGGTCCGGCAAGGAGTAAGTGCGAGGTGCAGGTTGGGGTTTATCTTCTCCACGCAATTGGTTGTGAGGTTGTGGTGCAATTAAATTTGACAAGTCCATTTGGGACCTTAGGATGCTATGTGGGTACTATAATACTGGCCTGTGAGGCCACATAGTGCCATTTCACAGGATGTTGATGGCTATTTGGAACGAACACCCATACCATGCCGGCGACCGGATCAAGGCTCAGGTGATGACAAATCACACCAATCATACGACGAAACATCCCACCACCGACCGTGTTATTTCCAACTCCCAAACACATTCGACTATGTAGGCCTAACCCAGTTAGCCCGATACTCACCGGATAACCGCCCCACTTATTGGTCGCACTTAGCGTGTGACCAAGCCGGAACAAACATCGGTGCCGCCGGTCCTCCATCTATTTTTTCCTGCACATCGCCGTTCACTTGCAACTTAGTCGCCCCTAAAAGCTACTGCTTTACACCGCACTAAGCCAATTAGCCCACCACTCAGCCACGGCCTAAGTCACTTAGGCCCCCCACTTTATGGACTCATGCTCGTGTATCCCACTGGGATTATTTATTGAATGTAAAATGTATAGTAGATACGGGCGAAAATTCGACACTGGGTGTCGTGAATTAACCGGGTGGAGACCGCACTAGCCTATGGGGAAAACAGTGAGGGAGGATTCCCTGACAGTAGGAGTCTCGCGACACATTTGCGCGGCTGGATTCCCCTGGACTAGGCGTGAGACTCACCCGTTGGTTAGCGCATACGCGGCATCATGATGCGCAACACATTTGTGTGCAACTGCGGTTCGGCCTGCATGTAAGGCGCCATGATCTGAGCATGTCGTCGTAGGTATATGGGGAAAGCGTCGGAGGCCCAGCGGCCCTTCGCCTTCATAACATCGAGAGGGATGCCTCGGAGAAGGTATTTCAGCGTAGATCCGATGTGTATACCGTGAACGTGAATGAAAGGGATGCCGGCGGCCTTGAATGCTTTGGTCAACCGCTGCTTGAACGCGGATTTGGTGAGTGGCCGCCGGGACGTGCCGTGGCGATGAGAGAAAAGTGCCTCATCAAGAGACAGGGCGTTGACGGAAATATGATTGGCGAGCGCGGCTCTCGGGTCCGTGAGACCGTTTTGCTGGGCCCAATAAACACTCTCGCCTTGAGGCGCGGACTTCGTTCGTGGCAGGAAAATGTTGGTTTGCTCGAGTCGCTGATATTAGAGCGCTTGACGTGGACAGCGGGATTAAATGAGGTCAGAGTTTTAACAGTGAACTCCCCGCCGCGCGAGGTTGACCAAAATAGAGTTGTGAGGCAACTCCATACCGCGGCGTCAAGGGGTTTTGTGAGGTTGAAATGAGGTTGCAGCTGGCACAGAATTTCCGTCGTGTAAGGCATCCGAGCCTGCCGCTTTGATGAAGATGGTGTTAAGCAGTCGGCGGCCTTGAAGAGGGCCTCCAACTCGGGCAGATTCATGACCCAAGCGACGCTGTGGATAATGTGCCACGCTCTGACGCCTGAGACGTAGGTGGAGATGGTAGAGCCGGAGAGAAACCCCGCGAGGGCCGAAATATAGCCAGCTATAAGGGTCGGACCCGTAGGTGCACGTAAGGGCTCGGGAACGGCTTTAGAATCACAAAAGACGTGAAAGGAAAGCAACCCGGACCCGTAAGTCTCGGCTGTACCCTCCGCCCAAGCGTTTACAACCACGTCAAGGATACGAGAGAAATCAGAGCTAGTCAGAGCCGAACCGTGTGAAGAACGCCGGATTAGCGGCGTCCAGAGCTTGAGCCGATCCCGGGCTAAGCAATGCGGGCGCAGGGGGGAGAACCTCGGTAATAAAGTGCGCCAATACGGGTATGGACACTGTAGTTCACAACCAGTCCCACCAGCTAAGCTGGTTCCCGAAGAGCTCGCAGGCGCGGGCATCAAACTCTGAATTTGATGTGGCACAGCGAGCCCTTTCCGTGGAAGAGATTGCCAGAGCTGGTGCACATCGCCGGACAGAGTTCTCTGCATACGTCCAAGGGGCATCGAAGTCAATGATGTGATCTGCAAGGGTGGGAGGGATGACGGGGGGGGGGGGGTAGAAGGAGAGATCGAGAGGGGTATTTGCCGCGCGACGGATCGTCGGCGGGATTTGAATGAGTGAGACATATCTTTAAGAATGATAATTTGTATAAAGCGCTTGTGAATTTTAAGCTGAACCTACCGAGAGTGAATGGAATAATTGGTGTCCGCAAGGAACGCGTGAATTCGGCGGAAAACAGCATTGGTTTCGCGATTTTGGCTGCGATGGTCCCACCAGCCTTCCTTAACGCCGGTGTTATCAGCGAAAAGCTTGAAATGAGAGAAAGCTGGCGTGCTGGTTGCGCTGATGACGGCGTAAACAAGTAATTCGAAACCGACGGCCTCGGCCCATCCAATGTCACAGTTTTCACTGTCCCATCCGGGGAGAAGACACCACGCGCTGTGAGGGTCCCATACGCTCTGTGTATGCCCTCGCGCACCAACGCGGCTGTGACGGACTTGACATGACACAATCACCCGATTTGGACTACAAGAATCCGCATTTGGATATTCCTCCGGGAATCTCACTCGCTGCGCCCCTTCCCGTGGGAATCCACCTCGTACAACACCAACCGCACCCCCAGCGACCTCTTCCCTCGGGATCTCATATAATTCCAATGCTACAAGCATCCTCACAAACTCGATCCCACGGGATTTCACACACATCTGTCACCACGGCGCGATACGACCAAGATCCCACGGGATTACGCCGTAGCTCACGCACCACGAACCCCCCAGACGTCTTGAATACCACCTACAGTTCGGACTTTACAAGATACAGGCTCTACCCATGGGAATCCTCCGGGATACGCCCTCAGAGAGTCCTGTATCCTCGCACTCTGCCCACGAAGTGACAACCACCGAGCTCCCGCCGGATAGAGGATGGACACCGACAGCACGCAGGACGATTCATCCATGTTAGGACGTGTTCGAGCCCTGAAACACGACCCAATGAGTCCACATCCCAAATCCTGCTGGTCTGTCAGCGAATCCTGCCGGAATCGACTGTTACAACGAGGTTTTGACACCAAATCCCGCCGGATTTGCTGACACAGCGATTCTATATGCCGAATCTTCGGGGATTGGCACTCTCTATCCGCTGGGATCGTTCTCTAGGGAAGGTCTACGGTGCGATGGGGGCCGAAGGCTGTGTAGAGTCGGAAAAAGTATAAAAGGACCACCCATTTTAGCCAGTAGTCAGTCAATTTTGGGAGTCAATTCTTGGGCAAGAGTTTTCCCCCACTCTTCACCCAGTGTACCTTGTCCCCCAATACAAGAGTTGATCACACACACACACACACACACACACACCAGTTCACGCTTGCTCTAGGGCACTCTACTCTCTTCCCACACTTGCAGCTCCTCTTCAAAGAGCTCGCGCTTCATCATCCTCGAAAGCCTTACCTGTGCACACCTTCCTACGCAGACACATTGTCGTGCAGTAGTGGGAACCTTGTAAAGGTCTACATAGCAAATCATCTACGACCGCAAGGACATACCTAGCAACACCATCGCCGTACGACCAACCCTTGTCGACGTTAAAGCCACCACGGAATCCCCGACATGGAGGATTCACGCATTCAGTCTCTCGCTCAGCACCTAGGGGAAAGGCGTTAAACCGAATCGAAGAGGAGACTTTAGGAGTTTCAGACCGTTCACCACTGACCTATCTGAACAAGTATTTCTATATTCTAAACCGTCCATTTTGTTAACCACACAGTTCCAACTGAGTACACCATCCGGACCAACATACCTGTTTCTCCACCGCCACCCTCTCTAAACTAGGAACCATCCGATATAACCCCTAGAGGACGAACACAGCTACACCGTGAATACCATCATCATTTCACACCGTAGCACCGCGGTCCTTATCACAACGGTAGTTATACTAAAATCTGCCTGGAACTACTTAAACTAAAGGTAAGGTAGGCGACAAGCAAATGCCGCCAACGTCGTGACATGTGACGTCACATGCCCATATTCAGACAAAATGCAGAAACCACACGACGGTGCGCTTACAAGGTCGCCTATTGAAATTCTGGTCCCAACAAGTTATAGAGGAAGGTCTTACAATTGTGTGGATCCAATTTTCTTCGAGATTCCTCCAAAATTGGCAGAGCTTATGCATTTTCTTTAAGCCAAGTCAGTTTTACTTCAATTGCAGTGTGTAGAACAGCGTACATATATGCTACTGATCCCTGCAACTCACTGCAAGTCCGAATATGATCTCTGAACCAAATATAACACCTTCTACGGGAAAAAGAGGTAATGAGAGAAAGTTGCGCCAGTGAGGGGTGCACATCTCCATGCTGGGGCAGCCATATATACACAGTCTACATCTGAAATGATCTAAATCCACTCCCTAGGTTCATGTACTGTGTTCATGATGCTCAGGATGGGTTTCCGAGGCTAATTACGCTCACAACATGCTTGTATATACATGTGTGCGCAGAAATTGATTAAAAGTGTATAAGCTTTTTCAGTGCATATTTTTGCTCAAAGTCGACTACGCCAGCCCAAACTCAGATGATGCCCCGACAAAATGTTGGGACCAAATTTTTCAGTTCGGGTCCCATTATTATTTGCCAGATTTTTTAAAGGTCTTTACCTATATTTGGATGTGTGACATCATGTCACCTGACGTTGGCGGCATTTGCTTGTCGGCTACCTTAGGTGAATCAAACCAACTGGGGAGTATTTTACCAAAATGAGAGAGAACAACACAGAACAAGGCAAATGAAGAGGATAGATTAAGGCACAGTACCTGTTGCCTTAATACACCAGTCAACAGCGCAACAACGGCATCGGAGATAGCGAGTGATGGACTCGGAATTCCAACAGAATCAGTCACCGCTACAAAAAGGTTGTGGTTCAAACTGAGCTCAAACTCCGTCATCATAGCCGGCAATTGCCGGCACGAAACACAACTTACTGTTCTCAGTGGTAGCAAGTAGTCAAACATGAAAGGGCGTGCGTGTCGAACAAGTCGCTAGATATTTGAAGTACGCTGCCGACAAAATTAGGCCTTATTGTGGCCCACAATACCAACCCGTTACACGGCCGTGACGGCCGTGTTTCGACGGGCCGTGGGGTTGGAAACCCGTACCGTAGCCGTGCCGTGGTCAGGGTGGCAAAATGGCTGACGGAACGGGCACGGCACCCGTGGCACGGGTGCCGTCGAACCGTGGGCACGGCCACGGGCGGCAGCCCTAATTACTCAGACCTTTGCTTACAGACCAGAGACGAGGTTTCATGGGGATAACGACAACGCAGGTGAGCACTGGCTCAGTTCGTCACCCGTCGTGTCATCGGGGTTGGCATGGGCCGAAGATGCGCGTCCTCTTGTCATTTTCTTGGACAATCCACTCCGTGGCTAGCTATCCGCATGGCAGACCCCAAAAGTGCATTAGAAACCTCAGGATTCTATTCGATACAGTACTTTTCTTTTGAACAGAAGGTGCTAAGATCTAAGAGTCAAAAACCGAGGCAAATTTCGTTCCTGTATAGATTGGTATCAACTGGAAGTTTCAACTTCTTGCAACGGTGAATTATTCCCGGTTGCTACCTCTCGTGACGTTCGGCGGCATCAATGATTATCACTGGGCCTCCCCATCAAGTGCACGGTCATGGTCGAGCTCGTGCCCGTTTTCCGAGTCGTTAGCCGTCGAAGGTGATCAGCATAATGGTCAGCATAAGCATAGGCCCGGAAAGTGACTTGAACAGGGCCCACCTTAAATCCAACGGGACCGTGTTCTCACGTGCTGCGGTTCAGCTGCAACATCTGGCAGATGGCGAAAGAAAGCCTGATGAACGGCAACATCGAACTGCCCAGCTAAATCGAGGGATCCACCTGTTCCCTAGATGCAACCGTTGACGTCGGCATTAGCTGTTGGAATTCAGCGACTATTGTGCCTGGCGCAGCGCCGCGTACCTCAAGCTGTCGGTATTCCCGGTAATTACTGGAGCGCAGTCTAAAAACTTCCGGCGTGAGCACGTCAGAAATCAAGCTCCCAAATGTTTGGCTGAGATAAAATTAAGCAACGGATGAGGGTCAACTCGCGCAGCGATAAGCTCACGAGTGTAGGGATCAAGAGGAAATTCTACAGCTTTTAATAAATGCACAGCGCCGGGGCCATGAAACGGTGAAAGCGACGCCGACCCCACAGCGCCAATTTTTCTCGGGCTATGGAGCCACGGGCGTGCAAAATGTTTTGATTCGGTTGTGGCCGGGCGTGATGCCCGTCCGCCGCGCGCGCGGAGTTGAATTTGAATGACCGGTCGAACCTGGATCTCTCGGGCGCGCGGAGCGGAAATTTCGTGACTGAGACTTACTGCACTGGCGGATTGTGCGAGATGCTGATCCCCACCTTTGTGGTTTGGCTCAGTTCGCGCGCTCACCTCTGCTTCCCTCGAGGTATGGAGACGAAGTAAGCGGGTTAATCCCCGCCGGCTTTTGTTCTACTTCTTCTGCCTTTCCTTTTTCTTCTTCCTTCCATTCAGTTCCCCATTGTCCATCCATTGGTTTCCCCGCCGATTCTGATGCGTGATGCCTCCCCTTCAAGTTCCCTGAATCCTTCCACGGCGGACAATGTACTCGCTTTCCATTTCTCGTGCTACAGTCAGCTGCTGGTGCTTTTGAGAAAAGTGACAGTTCGGCAACAGCTTTGGCCAACCGGCAGACTTCCAGCGGGTGATGGCCGGTGGCAGTGAGAGTGAGTTGAAATCCAGTAACTTTAAACTTACGGTCACATGGCTCGGTTTCTGCTCTCGCTTTCCCCATGCTTGTCACCTCCAGGCTTGCATATTCTTAGACCTGATTGTTTTCCCAGGGCCCTGACTCTTCTTGGGAATTAGGAAGCCTAAGTTCGCCATTCTCCCACATACGAGAAAGTACTTTCTCCAGGCATCTCGGCTGCGCTCTGAAGTATCCCAGGATCCAATGATGAAATGCCTCACATGGGTCCGGTTCCTGGTCGGAGCGATGTTTCTTGGCATATAAGCAGCTGCACATCTTTCGGCCGTTCTCATCCGGCCATGCGAAACCTGCTCTCCCTCTTGTTAGTCCTCGGTGGGGTCGATGCACAGCGTACCATACACTGGAAGTTCGTGCAGAGCGGTTCCTCAGGCGTAATTCCCGTTGAGCTCATCACAATCTCGCCTACCTTGATGTTGATGTACGACCGCGCAGACGGCAATCCCCTTCTCCTCCCGAACGGCGAACAAGCATGGGCAGCACTATGGAATCTTGAGACCAACATTCCTACCCCAGTCAGTTCCATTACCGACACATTCTGTGCTGGCGGTGCGTTCATCAGCAATGGCACCCTTGTCTCGGTCGCTGGTCAGCCGCTCGAAAATCCCGGTCAACCGCCTGCAGATGGTCGGATGGGCATTCGTCTGTTTGACCCGTGTACCTCCTCTATCGGTGAAAACTGCACAGTTTTTGAAGATCCCGAGCACATCCATCTCGCGGTGACGCGCTGGTATCCCACTGGCCTTCGCATCCCGGACGGCAGTCTCATGATCATCGGGGGGAGCAACATAGCCACCTTCTATAACACGGGTCCGACCGCGGAGGACAGCATCGAGTTCTTCCCCAGCAGACCGGGCGAAGAGGGTACCGTCAGACCTAGCCAGTTCTTGTTGGATGCCGAGCCTGTGAACATGTTCCCCAGGTATTCAATTTCTCATATTAAACTTGGCTGTCCATTCAATATTACCCAGATCTTTCGTCCTTCCTTCCGGGCACGTCTTCATGATCGCGAATAACATCACGATGATTTACGATATCGAGACCGACACCGAAACGCGTCTCCCGGACCTGCCAAACGGTGTACGCGTGGCCAACCCTTTTGATGGCTCCGCGCAGTTGTTGCCGCTGTCGCCACCGTTATATGAGCCGACGGTTCTTGTCTGTGGTGGCTCCGCGACTGACGACACGCGACCTGTGACCAATCTCACGACTAAAGACCCCGCAACCAACCAATGCTCGCGCATTACCTTGACCCCAGCCGGAATTGCCAACGGCTGGGAGGTTGAGCGCATGCCCGAGACGAGAATATTGATGGAGACCGTTATGCTTCCGACCGGAGACGTTCTTCTGATCAACGGTGCTCAGACGGGGTGGGTGCATTGTAACTAAAAAAACCAAGACAACTCTCATTCCTTATCCCAGATATTCGGGCTATCCAAGTGTCAGCGACTCCAACGCCACCGCATCGAACGCGGCTAACCCCGCGTTCCGAGGCATCCTCTACAGAACCGAGTTCCCGGCCGGACAGAGAATTACTCAAGACGGCTTGCCCAGCAGCGATATTGCAAGGATGTATCACTCGTCTGCATCGCTGACAGCAAAGGGGTGGGTTCTGAATTTTTTCTGCTCGTAGAATATTATTTACGATTTTGACAGAAATATTATAGTCGCTGGATCCAATCCTCATCCCGCGGTCGTTTTGCCTCCCACTACATTCCCCACCGAATTCCGCGTGGAGTACCTCAATCCCGATTTCATCACCAATAACACTCCGCGTCCTGTAATTCGGAGCGCTCCGACGCAAATTCGTTTCAACCAAAAGGCGACTCTCAAGGTCACCGTTCCTCCGAGCTTGCTCCTCGGTAAGATTAAGGGTATGTCTCGAATTAGACTCATGATTTCCCCAACTAAAACTCTCTTCTAGTGTCGCTAATGGATTTGGGCTACGTTACACATGCGCAACACTCCAATTCGCGTCTCGTTTTCCTCGACCACACTCTTCTCGGCAATACTTTGGAAATCACGGCCCCTCCGAATAACAATATCTACCCGCCTGGACCTGCTTGGCTCTTCCTGGTTGCGGATGGTATTTATAGCGAGGGAGTGCAGGTTATGGTTGGGGATGGCGGTGATCCTCCTAGAGCCGACCAGGGAGTTGAAATCCCTATTATCAGCCTGTGAAGACGCATGCCTGTGGCTTGTATTGTACCCCCAGAGGATCAATATATACTTTGAAAGTCTTCCGGTTGGCCAAAGCTGTTGCCGAACTGCCATTTTCCGACTGTAGCATGACAAATGGAAAGTGACAGTACATTGTCCGCCGTGCTCCCTTCCATAGATTTCGCATTCAGCCCCATTTTTCTCCCCCCCTTTACCATGGCACTAATTCTTAGTGACGCTCGGTTCGGCGCCTTTGTGTCACGGCCCTGCCGCCGCCACCGCCACAGATCCCATTGGTCCGGATTGGGCGTGGGGTTGAACCTCGATCATTGTAGGGTCCCTAGCGCGAGTGGAATTCTTTGACGGCTATTTAGAAAACGATAGACCTTCATTTTCAAGTAAAGTTCGGCCTGGCGTGTGGCGGCTCTGCATACGACCGTATTGGGTAATTTTGACGTCCGGGCTCAACTTGGAGATCCGGTCAATCGGCGTGAAATTATCTCGAAAATAAAAAGTGTCTGTCGTTTTCGCAATAGCTGGAATGTGGGAAACAGGTTCTCTAACCTCTAACTTGACCGCCACGATCCATCGATTTGGCGGACTTAGCGGGGAGGATGCGTTTTGAGAATGACGGGGTCAGTTCACTTTTCTCCTTCTTTCAACTGTGCATCCGGTCTACACACTAAGTCTAGATCTGCATTGAGCCCAATTCAATTAGCGAATCTATTAGAGCTGTATTTTAATTAGCGCCCGTCCGAATCCGATCCAACGCCCGACATATATCACTGTGGGAACAAAGTCATTATGTCAACGGTATTGCCGAGTGCGAGCTAGTGCGAGTCATGCAATTAAGCGAGGAGATTTAGTTATTGTGGGAATCTATAGGGACGTGTCGGGTATGGGGGAACTTTCCTGCCGATGTCTCGGGACGAGGAAGTCAGACCGGGGCGGATCGGCTCTGGTGTTTTATTAATTGGATTATGCGCCATTGTACTTACGCGAGGGCGTTGTACTTACGTGGGGCGCTGTATTTATGCGGTGGCCCAACGGTGGCCAAAATCGATACGCGATCAGGGTTGTGGGCGCGCGTGGGTCCACAGAGTCTCGATCAAGACAATGGCTGGCTGGGCGAGCCCCCAGGTTAGAACCCGAACCAGAAAAATGAATAAGTCCTTTAGTTGTTGGGAAGGCGTGAATCGGAAGAGAACGACATAAGGCCGGAAGGGAGGCTGACC
This sequence comes from Mycena vulgaris, assembly GCA_029204335.1. Taxonomy (NCBI): domain Eukaryota; kingdom Fungi; phylum Basidiomycota; class Agaricomycetes; order Agaricales; family Mycenaceae; genus Mycena; species Mycena vulgaris. The sequence goes on from JARGYA010000208.1 coordinate 189,537, forward strand.
GGACCGGAACGGTGGACTTGATGAGGAAGGTTAACCCAAAGCGACACACCGCGTGCGAGTCTGAGAGGGAGGGAGGCATAATCTAGAAATAAAGGACGCGTCGTGGATCCTGGCCCATGCACTCGGCGCTCTGCCGGAAAATACTGGCACGAACCCCAGCTCGACGCCCCCACGTATGAGTATGAGTATGAGTATGAGTATGAGTCGAGATTCGTGTCAAAGCCAAGAGTCCAGAGAAGGGAAGCCGGAGAGGCTAATTAAGTAGAATGGAAGGTCAGAAGGGAAGGTCGGCATGAAGGTGGAAAGGGACGATCGGAGCCGTGTACTGCCAGAAGTAGTACATGAAACCCATTTGAAGCCAAGTGTGTAGGTTGGGCTCCTGCAAGAGTCACTTGACGACAGACGCCCTGGGTATATACCACAGAGATTAAACGCCGCGCTCCGCCGAAGGACTCCAGGTCGAAGTTCCGCAGCCGGGCTCGCGTTGACAATGAGAGACTGATTCGGTTGAATTTCGCCACGTGCACGGCTTTGCGGCAAGATTGATGGATGGCAGGATCGTTGATGGCCGTCGGATCGCTTAACCTCTTCTCTTCACGCCATGATCCATCCCGCAACCATTCCGTCTTGCAGGTCGAACTGTCGCTGAAGCTCATACCATTTTCCATGATTTTGTGGCCCTGTCTGCTGGTCTTATAGCAGCCGCAAATCCTGTGCCCACTTCGGATCTTCCAGGCCACAACTGGCACTACTTGCACACCGAGTCCCCCTGTGCCCTTTCCCATCCACCCTCCCGACTTTCTTCCATCCAATTTAGGAACGGGGGGGCCTGGTTGATGAGCTGCAGTGCTTTTTTTCGGCCCGGCTTGATTCACTGGTGGACAGAAGTCGGAACGCAAGCTGCTGCCTTGGACTCGACGAATGCAAGGGCGAACCTTGTCAACCGATTGCGTGCGAATAACCTCCCAATACCTACTGGTTCACAATTCTGGGATTTCGAAATTTCCGAGATGGAAACTGTGTCTCCCCAGTGGTACGGTGAGCGAGATTGATCAAGTCTTCGTCGCTTTCCGTATCTATGGGCGCGGGAACCGTGACGCACCGTTATCGCGGTGGAAGGCCAGTTACAATTTCTTTCGGAGTTTCATTATGTTAACTTGCCATGCAGGAGTTCAAACATCATTTCCCGGTCGTCGCGCGGATGGCCTGCGATTTTCTGGCTATCCCGGGGACTAGTGTTTTTATGAAGCGGCTGTTCCCGCGGTCGCGCCATCTATGCCATGAGGCACGTGGATCCATGAAAGCGGAGACGATCATGCAGGCGATGCTGACGAAGATGTGGATTAAGGCGGGGTATCTGAATTACTAGTCGTGGTGTAGCCGCAAAAAGTGGGCAGTGTGTGAAGTTTTTTCGGACCTCTAAAATTACCATCTAAAAACAGTTTAAACAGTTTTTAAACGGTTTGCCACCGTTTCCGTTTGGTTTGGGCTCGGCTTCAAACGGAAACGAAATGGTTGGAACCTTACTGTGGTTTTTCTCTACTTTCAAACGCTTCCCTCATCTTGTCAATGTTCTTTATGCGATTTTGCCCGGAAAGTCTATAGCACCGCCTGGATCGCTTCCCGGCTGAGTCTGTCAAATGAGGCTCAGCATGTGCACATCCAAAATCTGACCAGAGTCAACGCGTTATGTAACGGAGCTTGTTTCCCTGCTACGTCGTGCCTCCTGATGTCCGATCTACTTCAATGCAACGTTTACACCACCGCCCTCAATTCGTTCGGGCGCATGTCTGGCCGCACGAATGCTCGGTTCAACTTCAATTACAGGTTCTAGCACTCATTCAGTTTCTAGGGAATGAGATCTCTCTTCCACAACAGCAGCGTTGTCACAAGGAGATTGCGCCAACTTAGATTCAGCAGCAAAATGCTGTCAAACTGCTGCGTTACGTCACCATACAGCTACGCCCGCACCTTGGCCGTCGCTGCCAATGGTCAGCTGACATCCTCGTTGCATCTCACCTCCTCCCTCATGGATATCATTTGCGTCGTAGCTAGTGCCCTGCAGCTTATCGATTCCTTGATCAAGGCTCGAGACTATATCCATGATTTCCGCGACGCTCCGGAAGATCAGCAAAGGATACTTCGGGAGCTGATCAGCATCAAGCCCCTACTCGAGCAGCTCGACAAGCGAATCAAGAGTTCTGGGGTCACTAGCATTGACGCGACACAATTAGAGGAGCGGATGCTTGATTTGAATGGTCTCATCAAGCAGTTGACGACCATCTTGAAGTCAGTGCTCTCACCTGGATGGAAGACACTCAAGCGCATTGAATGGACACTATGGGGAAAAAATGACGCCAAAGAGGCCCTCACCACAATCGAACGATTCAAAACTATGTGCATTTGGTGAGTGATTTGAATCTTTCGGTACGCCCGCACTCATTCCACTATTCAGGGCGTCCGTCAGTGATCTCGCGGAGGAGCAGCGTACAGACAACCAATGTTTGGCAACCGTTGAAATATAATACGTGCATACTCACACCCTCCTCGTCTAGCCATGATCAACTCTGTTCAGCACGGGTTCAAAGAACAACGAGAAAATTTAGAGGATGCAAGGGGAGAACGGTTGGAGCATCAATGTACGTATAACGAACCGCATTATACTTCAAGGTCGCTCATGCGCGGCTAGATATATCCAAATCAGTCCGGGATGTTGCACGGAACCAAGAGCGGTATCTGGGTTATCAAGATTGTGAGCGATGACGGAAAGCAAGTTCCTACGCACTGACATTTGTATAGCGGCAGAACGTGATAAAATCATAGAGTGGTTTTCACCGCTCAATTTCTTTCTGCGCCAAGCGGATATTCTCAGTACTCGGCAGCCGGGGACTGGTGAATGGCTCTTACAAGATGAGTTGTTCAAAAGATGGTGATCAGGCCAGGGGAAAACAATGTGGTGTCGCGGGATGCGTGAGTGGGTAGCTGTTCAGTACATGACTAAACGCTAACATAAGCCTTACAGCCGGTGCCGGAAAGACCATCCTTGCGTGCGTACCACGCATGAAGCTCTTTTTCCGTTAATAAATAAATAAGAAATAGTTCGATAGTTGTCGACGATCTTCGAACGAGCTTGAATAGCCAGAGCACTGGTGTTGCGGTGCTTTACCTGAGCCACGAGGAGACCGAAGCACAATCTCCCTCAGATCTCCTCGCGGGTCTCTGGCGACAACTCGTTCTCGGACAACCCATATCTCCGTTGGTGGATCGGTTGTACTCGGAGCACCGCGAGCGACGTACCCGGCCATCACTGGAAGGGATTCTCGCCATCCTCGGCAGCAGTGTATCTCAATATTCTAATGTTTTCATCGTCGTCGATGCACTCGATGAATATCCAGGACAACAACGTGATATCCTTCTTCGTGGCCTCTTGTCTCTGGGATCAACTGTCAACCTGATGCTCACTTCCCGGCCGCACATCACCACCCCCACCCAAATCTCACGACTGTTAGAAACCTTGGAAATCAGGGCAACAGAGGACGACATCCGCCGACATGTAGATGCCAAAATCCTTCGCTCCTCTCGTTTGTCGAGCCATGTCGAGGATCGCCCAGACTTGCGAGAAGAAATTGAAACCACAATTGTTCGGCAAAGCGACGGAATGTGTGTACCGAGTTGCATGACGAAAGTTCAACTAAGACAGTTCATTTTAGGTTTCTATTAGCCAACCTTCATATTGATTCCCTGGCAACAAAACCCACCGTCAAAGCAGTTCGAGCTGCCTTGACCAAAATGCCAGGCGACTTGAACCGCACCTACGACGAAGTCGTGGACCGTATTAATCAGCAGAGCGAGGACGACAAGACCCTCGCTTGGCGTACCCTCTCCTTGGTCACCAATGCCAAACGACTATTGCGACCTTCAGAGCTCCAGGAGGCCCTTGCTGTCGAACCTGGGACGAGAGAGCTCGACCCCGATAATCGAATGCACATTGACACGATTTTATCTGTCTGTGCAGGTCTGGTTGTAATAAATGAGGCGGACAAGAGAGTCCGTCTTATCCATTACACCGTGCAAAAATATCTGGAACGTATACAAGACAATACATTTCCTCAAGCCCAAGCGGAAATCACGACGACATGCATCACATATCTGTCCTTCGACATATTCTCGCAAGATGTACACGACCCTATCAACTTCTTTCGGCGAAACTCTCTTTTGGATTACGCCGTGGAATATTGCCTGATGCATGCACGCCGTCGCCCCGAATTGGAGATCAAAGACTCGATTCTGTCGTTCCTTGCGAACTCCTCTGGATGGTGGAGGTTGTGGAACTGGAAACACAGCTACGATAAACGACGCAAATCGTCAGTCGGACTATGGATTGCTGCTGCCTTTCAATTGGATGATATCTGTCGGTATCTAGTCGGGGAAGGTGTTAACGGTGGTGCCGCGCTCCACGAGGCTGCATTCGCAGGCCTGGCCGACGTCGTCCAAATCCTTCTCAATAGTGGCGTCCATCCAGATGCAGTCCGACACGATAACGGAAAGCGTACCAGCGCTTTACAGGCCGCCTCTACCTGTGGACATACAGATATCATGCGTCTCCTCCTTGACCGCGGTGCCTCCGTTGAGTTCCGTGGCTCTTACCACCTCGGTACCCCGCTGCAGATAGCCGCCTTCTTCGGGCGCAAACCGGCGGTCTCCCTGCTGATTTCGCGCGGAGCCGACGTCAACGCGCAGGCCGGGCGGCATAGCACTGCTCTCTTTGCAGCCGCAACAAAGAAAACACCACGACATTGCCCGGATCCTGATTGAGAATGGCGCTGACATCCATACGCGAACCGAGGGGCTCGGCACCGCACTTTCTGCAGCGTCAAGGGCAGGCCATAAAGCGATTTATGATCTGCTTATCGAACACGGTGCGCTCATCGGTGTAGATGAGCACTGGGATTTCGGGGCCAAAAGCGGCTTCGTAAATGAGCCATCCCTCTCCATTCCCCGAAAACGTCGACAGCGTTTCAGTGCCGGACCTGTTGATGTTAAGCGGCGTCGAGAGAATTTCAGAGGCAGGTTTAAGACCGTCGGAACTAACTAAACTAGTTACGCTCAAAGCGTTCTTTCTACACTGTGTAGCCTACCTCCAGACCCTAGTGTAATGGACCGCAATAATCCGGTGCGTGGGCAACACGCCGCGCCGCGCCGGGAGCCTCCGCGCGCGGTGAAAATCAGGGCGATAAAAGAGGTACACGAGCCCGTACGCGTTCGATGAAGACAACAGGTGAAAGGCGTGGTTCGTATTTTTTTCAGCTAAGCCAGAATCCACGAAGGCAGTTCACGAGCCCAGAGCTAGCGCGAGGCAATGCTACAACTTTTAATCCCGCCGGCCGTTAGAGTGTAGGTCGAACCTGAAAAGAGTCACTTGAAGATAGACAGACCAGATTATCCATCATAAGAATTACACGCCGCGCTCTGGCGGCTCCGGCGGGGGCCTCCAATTTCAAGTCCCGCAGCCGGACTCGTGCTGATAATGAGAGAATCATTCGATTGAATTCCGAGGTCCACGAAATGTAACAGCGTTGGCGGACACAAAAAATGATCGTCTCTAGGTTGAACGACTTTGTGGATGATGCGAAAATATCCTTCACCCTCCGCAGTTGCGGCGAACCGACTCCTCGGAGTGTTAGGAGGGTTGAGTTGATTTGATCTTAGGTCGGACGGAGATTACTGGAACGCGGTGTAATAAATCAGAAAGGAGGCAGCGAGCCCGTTGGAAATCCTCGGAGCTCGTGAGTTTTTGGCCGAGGGAGATATTTGAGAAACGGATGAGGGTGAAATCGCGCCGTGATAAGTTCGCGAATGTCGAGATGAAGGGGAGCCCGGAGGTCGGGCCCTTAGAGTGTGCAGGCTGGGCTTGCATTGAAGAATCCCTTGAAGACAGCGATCATCTGTATAACTAGTGTGAGTATCGTTATAGGTTGGCATCTGTGTGATTCAACGACTCGGATAACTTGAACCAGCTTGAACGTCGTGTGACCATCATGATGACAGCACACAAGAAGCTCCGACAACCTCTATACAACACCTTGCCCCTTCCCCCCTATGCCTCCAACTCGTTCGGTTTGTTTCGTCCCTATCCCAGGGCTGCTGCTGATGCCCTCCTCAGCGCGTTATACGGTTAACACCCCAGCTTATGGCCGCCCCGCAGAGAGCCCGTGTGTTTGAGCCATTTGACCCCGCCAAACATCCAAACTGCCGCCTCACCGAACTTTTCGCCGAAGCCGGCTTTGCCCGCGTCACTTCCAAACAAATTGAATCCATCTTCTTGGACGCAGGTCACCCCCCTGGACCCGAGCGCGACGCCCTCGTTGATACGTTTCTTCGCAATGCGGACGCAGGGCTTGATGCCAGCGGTGGTCGTATTCGTTATCTTGGGGTGCGTGTCCCGCCAGTTGCCTCGGTTCACTTGCTGACTGGCTCACAAAGCTCAAACCAGAAGCCGCGAATGGCCCAGTCGGGGATGTCTTCTTCGTCGACATACCTGGCGATCATCTATCCATCCGATTCTTCCCAGGTGACAGTCGACCCGAAGACGGCATGTTCTTCTTCGACTTCTACGACCGCGCTCATGGATTGGCTTGCAACGCTCCTGGCGGCTATAAACTCGAGCTCGTTGCCCCTGGAGCTGGCGGGCCCCCTTCAATCCATCGAAGCCGTGTACGGTGTTGAGGCTCCGGAGGGGTTGGAAAAGTTCGCTGTCGTCGAGCTCACCACGTGCCCTCTCGCTCGGCCTGGAAAGAGGTCCTTCGCCTTTGATGTCCCGCGGAGAACCCGCTATAGGCCACTTGTAGCTCAGGCCGTCCTAGACCCTCGCATGTAGTACAAATTATTAAGATCCTGTCGCCAACGAATTCCCCATGACATGCCCATTGCCTTCCCAGTCGGACATTCTCAATCTCATGACTCGTCGCACGCACGGACACGGATACCCTCCCGACCCCGCCCGCCGCCTATTTCAACTCTTAGACGTATAATCCACCTTGATCCACATCCTGCCGGTGGCGCCACCGCCACCCACCGCCACCCCATCCCATTGCATCGCGAGCGATCGGAACTGAAACCGGCGACCCCCCAGCCCCCCGCCTCCCCGTGCCTGCTTTTTTTGTTTTGCTTGCTTCATCAGCGACGGCTTTCTCAGCGCAAGGCTTGATAAGCCTCAGATTCTGTTTGTCCTCGCCTTGATAATCGTGTCCAAATTGCGTCTGTCTGGCCGCGCGACGCAGACGCGGACCGGATATAGTGACGTACTCGCGTACGCGTACTAATTGCACCCTAATTGCTTACGTCCTTCCTTGAATCCTTCACGCTTCTCTGCTTGATTGCCACCGCGCGAATCGCCCTCCCCGCGTCTCTCGTCTCGTACTCTGATCCCCCGTGGATGCCCGGCCATCCTCCTTCCAATCGCGCTCTCATAACCTTCAAGTTGATTTGATTCTGATCCCCCCCGCACTCATCCTGATCCCTCGCCGCGCTCGTCTCTCGTAACCTTCAAGCTGATTCCGATTCCGATTCTCCCCGCTTTCACAACCCCGATCCTGAACCTGCGTTCGCTCGTCCGTGCGCGCGGATCGCCCGATCGCCCTCCCCGCTCTCGTTGTTCGTCTCTCGTCTCGTAACCTCCAAGCTGATCCCGAGTCTCCCCGCGTTCGCACTCGCACCTCTGATATTGATGATCCGCGCCACGTTCTCCCCGGTCGGCAACCTTACTCTCCCCGCACTCGAACTTCGGCATCCTTCATACCTCTCATACCCCACCCAGCTCTCCGTGCGCGCGGCGTTCGCGTTCCGCTGCTCATCTCCGAACCTTTCAACTTCCGCGCACATGTCTCTGCCCTTGTCCGCAGCCTGTCACGCCCACCCGTGTCACCTGGCCTGCAGATCCCCCTCCCAAAATATCTTCACAAGAAAAACCAAAATAAAACAAAATACCAAGAATACCGCGCCCTCCCGCCACACCCGTACCTGCAGATGTCCCGAAGTCCCGCAACGACCATCCAGTCCGCCCTGATCACTCGTCTGTTACAGTGCCAAATTGCGAAGCCCTATGCGTGTGCACCAAAATACAAAACAACGACCGGCTCCCAAATAAATCGCTCGTGTGTTATGTAGCGCCCAAGAACCGTTCACCGCTCAAAACAATCATTCCGTAAACTTGCACTCTCGTTCAATGGTCACGCCTTTATTCATGGAAACTGGGAAAACCCCAATTGGATTCCGTTTACAATTGGTCCTAAAGCACCTAATTTATTTTCTTGGACTCGATAAGATGCACTACGCCCGCGTGGCTCTGGATAGTTCAATAGAACTTTCCGCCGTGGGTATAAAAAGTGCTGGGCCAAGGAACTGACCACTGCTGCTTCAAGACTAGCATTACAATGCCCTGAGCTGGTTCTAACTGTGGCAAGGGCAATCAAAGATGTTGAGAACTATGCAAAAGCGACGTCCCGATGAGGCAGGTTAAACCTGTGGGTTAGTGATCATTAACCAATTCAACGGGTTAAACCAGTCGGTTCAACTTGGTTAAACGGCGAGAATCATATGATTTCTTCTTCAAGATGGCTCTCATTTAGGCTTCTCAACCCATGGTTCAAGTTGGAATTAAGCGCAGATCCAATGGCCTCGTCAACAGTCAATAAAACATACCTCTGTAAGCAACGCAAGAGCAACGAAAAGGGTTTTCAAGTCTTTCAAGTTTCAAACTCCGCCGTCAGCTGTGATTGTTTGGCCCTTTGTTCAAACAATGTGCGTGCCACTCTCTTCCTCCTCCCATGTCCACCCCACTGCAGTCTCTCCTGGTCTATCACCCCTTACCCCCCTCATCTCTCTTCATATACAGGCCCTGCCATCTTCAACGGCCAACTACAGCGTGCAGCAGCCTCGTCTACTAGACTGCTAAAGGACAACAACTCAATCACAGAGTTACAGGCCGCTTGAGATTACGAAAACTCGTGGAGGTGAGAATCACTTCAAGTAAACTCCCTTGTTCTCATACTGACATGGCTCCCAGAGTCCGATATTCAGCTTGACCGCAGCGTCGAGCTAAGCTTTTCGCGCGCACGGTTTAATCCGGGTGGGTTTGCCAGTTGAGGTTACCGGTTTAGTAATACCTTTGGTGGGATTAACATTAGTATCTTCATAGACAATTATTTATACATTTGGTTGATGTTGGTAGGGGTAGAGGACCGGAATCAGGGTGTTTAACTGGTTAAAACGGTTAATGATCTACAGCCTCCGAGGTTTAACTAAGCTCATCCAGGTTACTGCAAAAGCGGTGGACAGACTCATGCTGGAATGGTTACAGGACACAATTGACTCGTCAGACAAGTTGTATCACGGGAGGCTAGAACCTCGGAAGGACAGCCCTCCAGCGCAGGTAACTTCAATCATGCGGCTCTAACCTCGGTGATGCTTTCAACTCACCAATTGGCCGTTGAAATATTGTGCCATACGGATCATGCATATCAGCTGATGCCCCGGGCGAATAGGCTTTGTAGGCTCTGTAAAAGAGAAATTTAAACCCCTGAATACACGCTAATCACCTGCACGTCCCGAGATGCGCTTGTTGAACTTCGCAAAATAATTCATGGAACAACTCTTCTCCATATCTCCAGACCTGCAGCACTTCATGACAGAAGACTCCGAAACAGAGTTTTTTGCAAGCCATGACATATTCCAGACCCAGTATTGCACTTGTGGTTTACCCAATGCCCATGATGTTCTCAAAATATTCTACGCCATTCCCGTATTCCGCTTGAACAACAACTGACCCTAATAATTGGTCCTCCCTCTTTTCTGTGTTGATATTTTGCTCCTTCAGGGTTACCGTGGCAAGATTGAAGGTCTGTCTCCGTGAGCTTGTCTTTGGTGCTTTGGAGAGGTCCAGGGGCAATAATGTATTTCGGTGCATGTACATTTTGATAATCCCTGGAAACCGGTATTCCTCAGGGACTCGTAACCAGTCTGCCTACGATCTGCAACAATGTGGCGAGCACGTTGCCATAGGCAGACTGGTACAACTCGGGCCAAACAATCCACGCGCGCGAGGAGTTTGAATTCTTTGATGGCTTCCGTTCTGGTCGCAAATATGGTGTTTGAAATAGTGTAAAAAATGGAGCATGGATGAGACTCCAATTTGAGAACATCTGTCTGTTCAGAATTTCCCTTGAGCCTCCCAAAACCGTCGGAATTGCAAGTGCGTTTACAACAGAAATGACTTTGATGACGTAGCCGTTTGAACATTATTTTGATGGCCGCGATCGGCCCCACCCAAAATTTCAAACTCCTCGCGCGCCTCAATTGGAAATCTCGAGTTGTACCAGTCTGCCTACGGCAACGTGCTCGCCACATTGGTGCGGATCATGGGCAGATTGGTTACGAGTCTACAGGGGACCGTGCCGTGTAATACTACCTACCTACCTACCTACCTTGTCAGATGAGTGATCCGAGCCATCGAGTCAGATATTAGCCTGGGTACGCACCTTTTGGAACTCCACACACCGTTTGCCCGGATTCCAGCGCTTCCGGTCTGCCATGCCCGCGAGTGCGCAGTCAGAGAGAGAGACCGTGCAGTGTTGCAGTTAAGGTTTAAGCCTTAATCAAGGGTTAGGCTTAATAACCCCTTAATTTTAAACCTTAAGATCAGCTGGGGAGATAATTAAGGCCTTAAAATCAACGTAAGTACACTTACTCACAGAGCAAATCGACTGTTAAATTCTTGAAGAGTGCGCAGTCAAGGCTGTTGAGTTACCAGCAATATCTTCCTTAAATTTGGTGCCTGGGGATGTGGTTGATGCATTTTCTCGGGTTTTCGGAGGACCGTCTTGGGCTCTAAGGATCGTGGGAATTTTTAATGTAACCCTTAATAAGCCCTACCCTTAATAACCCTTAATTACGTTCTTAAGCCTTAACCAAAATTCTGACCCTTATTAACCCCTTAAGCTGCAACACTGGAGAGACGCGACTTGTGGGAGGATCAATTAGCTTATGTAATTGACAACTGCCTTTTCGAGGGAGCTATCTCCCGAGGTTGGTGGGAGCTCCCACACTGACCGGAACATGGCGGATAAGTGCTGGCGTCTCCCGCAATACAAGAGTGCATGTATTCTGCGAGTCAGAATTTCAATAGGTCCCCTACTTGGAGTGCAACAAAAACTCGGAACTCCGAGTCCACATGTTTTAAAAGAGGAATCTGGCTTGCAGAATACATGGGTGTGCATGTTATGGACCATTTTCTCCAATAAACATAGCCCGGAATGATCTAAGTGGATAGAGCTCTATGGACGCCGCGAAATGTTTGCCTCCATTTCGGTGTTTGGCAGCATTAAGTAAGCACCATCAAAACCCCTTTGCATTGCCAGTCTCCACGAGCTCACCATAGCTCACCATCCTCGCCAGCCAGGGCAGAGCTTTGAACTGTAGCAGTGCCGAGATCCTGTAGCATAGCATTTGATGTGCTGACGCCCGCCAGAGGCTCAGCAATAGTGTTTGTTTGTGGGCGCTTAATAATAACTAAAAAAAGGAAAGGGAATGAGGATGAGAGATTTCAATGCCATTCAACCACCCCTATGTATAGTACCACCTACTGCACAGACAGTAGACTCCGGACAAAAAGGGGGGTTTTTTTTTGTCGGCGCTGCGCGGTCTATTTTCATGCAATGTGCAGAGAATTGAAGATGTTTCCTGGCCATGCCCAGAGCGAGGATATTAGACAGCTGTGTAGTATAATGGGACAGACCGCAAGTGTTGTTCGAAATCCAAACCGCAGAGCGTGTCCTTTTTTCCCCATTGCTGCACGACCTATTAGACACAACAGGCCTTCGGGATGCTCTGATGGTAAAGAATTTAGACCCATATTCATGACAATATCCATAGCACAGTATAAGTCAAATAACAGGGCATTTCTCTCATGATGCGGCCTAATTCACCTCCTTTGAAGACACAGCACATTGCATTTAGTTAGGGTGGTCGGATAGGGCCTTGGAAGGCACCAACGGCAATGAGATGTCCTATGTGGATGCTGTATTTTTCAGTTTCCAATTGACTCTGAGGAAGGTTCCAGCCAGTGACCTGTGCTTCAACTAATATGTTATTTAATGCTGCACAGCCTGGCTTTAATGGAGGAGAGATCAAACCGAATGCAATTGATTCCAAGGACCTCATGAACCAATTATTTGTGGTCCGTACATATATCCCAGCATGCGATGAATCTCCCTTGTCCCCCCTGAATTGTTGGAGGGAAATCGTGTTCATTGGGAAAACAGGTCCAGTTCAGCAGTGCAATAGGGCTCCTTCTAGTTGAGGGTTCTGCAAGAGACCATATGAGTGCTGTGTACTTGTAGCAGGTCCAAAGCTTTTGTATTCATGGAGAACGAGGGATAGGAAACTACATGGCCCGTGCGCACTTCAATTACTCACGTGAATTATTACTCAATTAGGCTTAGCCGTAAACCCCATTCGGTTGAGCCCTTTTAGGTAATTTGATGCCGACAAATACCGTAACCGCGCCCCGAGGCGCTTCCATCCGAGTAAGAGTCTCCTCCAGCAACAGCCTATAAATCAAGTGCCACACTGTCTTGTCAAGGTCAGCCGATATCCTCATTGCATTTCACCTGCTCCCTCATGGACATCATTGGCGTCGTAGCTAGTGCCCTGCAGCTTGTCGATGCCTTAGTCAAGGCTCGAGACTATATCCATGGTTTCCGCGACGCTCCGGAAGATCAGCAAGCAATACTTCGGGAGCTGATCAGCATCAAGCCCCTACTCCAGCAGCTCGACAAGCGAATCAAGAATTCTGGGGCCACTAGCATTGGCGCCAAACAATTAGAGCAGCGGATGCTTGATTTGAATGGTCTCGTCAAGCAGTTGACGACCATCTTGAAGCCAGTGCTCTCACCTGGAAGGAAGACACTCAAGCGGATCGAGTGGACGCTATGGGGCAAAAATGACGCGAAAGAGGCCCTCACCACAATCGAACGATTCAAAACTATGTGCATTTGGTGAGTGATTTGAATCTTTCGGTACGCCCGCACTCATTCCACCATTCAGGGAGTCCGTCAGCGATCTCGCGGAGGAGCAGCGTACAGATAACCAATGTTTGGCAGTCGTTGAAATATAATGCGTGCATACTCATACCCTCCTCGTCTAGCTATGATCAACTCTGTTCAGCACGGTTTCAAAAATTTAGAGGATGCAAGGGAAGGAGAACGGTTGGAGCACCAAGGCACGTATAAAGAACCGCACTACACTTCAAGGTCGCTCACGCGTGGCTAGATATATCCAAATCAGTCCGGGATGTTGCACGGAACCAAAAGCGGTATCAGGATTATCAAAATTGTGAGCGATGACGGAAAGCACGTTCCACGCACTGACATTTGTATAGCGGCAGAACGTGATAAAATCATAGAGTGGTTTTCACCGCTCAACTTGTTCCTGCGCCAAGCGGATATCTTCAGTACTCGGCAGCCGGGGACCGGTGAATGGTTCTTGCAACATGAGTTGTTCAAAAGGTGGAGATCAGGCGAAGAGCAAACAATCTGGTGTTGCGGGATGCGTGAGTCCATCTTTTCAGGGAGTCTTTTAAATTCTAAATGTGTTCAGCCGGTGCTGGAAAGACTGTGCTTGCGTGCGTACTACATTCTCTGCCTCGATGGGATGATCTAAGATTGAAACAGTTCGATCGTCGTCGACGATCTTCGAGTCCGAGCAAATCTGGAGAGCCAGAGCACGGGTGTTGCAGCGCTTTATCTGAATCACCAGGAAACTGGATCACAATCTCCATCCAATCTTCTCGCGGGTCTCTGGCGACAGCTTGTGTTCGAAAAAAAGATATCCCCCTCTGTACATCGGCTGCACGAGAAGCACCGCGAGCCTCGTACTCGGCCTTCGCTGGAGGATATTCATGATGTAATCTGCTCAGCAGTCGCCGATTATTCCAAGGTTTTCATTATCGTTGATGCACTTGACGAATATCCAGAGCGACAACGTGATATCCTCCTATACCGTCTGTCGTCTCTAGGATCAACCGTCAACCTGATGCTCACTTCCCGACCTCACATAACCCTCAACCGCAGCTTCCGAATCTTAGAAACCCTGGAAATCAGGGCAACAGAGGACGACATCCGCAAACATCTAGATGCCGAAATCTCTCGATCCTCTCGTTTATCGAAACATATCGAGAATCGGCCAAACTTACGCGAAGAAATTGTGTCAACAATTGTTCGCCGTAGCGATGGAATGTGGGTGTAGCCCGTCACGATTGAAACCCTAACTGATGAATCCCGGTCTAGGTTTCTATTGGCTAAACTTCATATCGATTCCCTGACAACGAAACACACTGTCAAAGCAGTTCGAGGTGCTTTGGCCCATATGCCAACCGACTTGAACAGCACCTACGACGAAGTCGTGGAGCGGATTAATAGGCAGACCGAGGACGACAAAATGCTCGCTTGGCGCACCCTCTCCTGGGTCACCAATGCTAAAAGACCATTACGGCCTTCTGAGCTCCAGGAGGCTCTTGCTGTCGAACCAGGGACTAAAGAACTCGACCCCGATAATCGACTAGACATGAACACAATTCTGTCTGTCTGTGCAGGCCTGGTTGTAATCAACGAGGCGGATAAAAGAGTCCGTCTTATCCACTACACCATGCAAACCTACTTCGATGGTGTACAAGCCAGGGATTTTCCTCGCGGACAAACGGACATCACTATGTCATGCATCACCTATCTCTCCTTCGACATCTTCTCGCAGGCTTTAGACGATGCTCTGACTCTGAACCTCTTTCGTCGAAACTCCCTTTTGGATTACGCGGTAGAACATTGCTTGGTGCATGCACGGGGTCGCCCAGAATGGGACATTAGAGACTCGATTCTATCCTTCCTGTTGAACTCCTATGGCTGGTGGAAACTGTGGAACTGGAAACACAGCTATGATAACCGACGGAAATCAGCAGCTCCACTATGGATTGCTGCAGCCTTTCAACTGGATAATATATGTCGGCACCTGCTACAGGGAGGGTTCGACGGTGGTGCTGCGCTCCATGAGGCTGCACTTGCAGGCCTCTCCGACATTGTCCAAATCCTTATCGACACTGGCGTCCATCCTGATGCGGTGCGGATGGATAACAAAAGGCGTGCCAGCGCCTTACAGGCCGCCTCTACCCGTGGACATACAGACACCATTCGACTCCTCCTTGACCATGGTGCTTCCACTGAGTTCCGTGGGTTTGGCCGCCTCGATACTCCGCTGCAGATAGCCGCCAGGTTCGGGCACAAGCTAGCAGTCTGCTTGCTCGTTTTGCGCGGAGCCCATGTCAACGCCCGGCCTGGGCCACATGGCTCTGCTCTGTATGCAGCCTCAACCAAAAACCACTATGACATTGTCCGGATACTTCTTGCGCATGGCGCCGACGTCCAGACGCGAAACGAGGGGCTCGGTACCGCACTTTCTGCAGCGTCAAGGAAAACCCATAAAGCAATTTACGACCTGCTTATTAAACACGGTGCACCCCACGTAGAGGAGGACTCCGATTTTACAGACGAAACCGGCTCCGTGACCGGGCTAGTCCTCAATGTTGTCCCGAAACATCGATATCCTTCCAGTGACTCACCTGTTAGTAATGCCAGGCGGCGTCGAGAGGACTTCACCGGGAATCAAAGCGCTCTTTAGACACTGCGTAACCTACCTCTAAGGCCCACCTAGTGTAATGTACTGTGATAATTCAATGCGGGCCCGACACGCTGCGCTGTGCCGGTAGCCTCACCCTCGCGATAAAAATCAAGGCGAGAGAAGAGGCACACGAGCCCATACGCGTTCGATGAGGACAGCAGGAGCAAGGCGTGGTTCGATTTTTTTCCAGCTACGCTAGAATCCAGGGAAGGCACACCAAAAGTTCACGAACCCAGAGCTAGCGGGACAGAGTCAAGACTGGGGTATCACGGAATTTACACGCACGTGAAGTCTCCAACAAGTCAAGTTCCGCAGCCAGATTCGAGTCGACAATTGGATTTCGAGGTGCATCGGTGAACATGCTGACGGACGAATTGTGGGCTCATCCCGCAAGAAATATCTCCCGGTTAAATTTCAGTGTGGTTGAATCCTCAACACCATTTTCCCCTTCAATAAGTATTCATAAGGCCCTCCGGGCACCCCTGGTACCTCTGATGGGTTTTAAAAGATTTCTGGACAGTTTAGATTAAAAATCTACTAACTAGGAATGATCTAGAAGGTCCTCCCGTCTTGTGCACAAAAAACAAGGATGACTTTATCATGGAAGCGCGCGCTCCCCGCGCTTCAAAACACCAGTGGGCCTAGCCACTGCGATTGAAACAGAGATATGGTGCTTTTTTTGGGTTGATAAATAGACCAAATGTAATCAGAAGGAAGAGTTGGATCTGTGGCAAATCTGGGGAGATGTGAACGGAGAAAACTGTTGGTGATATTCAAGGAAAGGAAAGGGCCTCGGCTCGCGGTCGCTGGATGATCAAAACAACAGGAAAGCACTTTCGAAGTGGCCAGAAAGAGAAAGGGCCTAGGCCCGCGGTCGCGGGATATGCCGCACGATCGAAGAAAACACAAAATATTAGCGCTTTCTGAGGCGCCAAAAAAGGCAATGGTCTGGGCCCAGGGTCTCAGGATCTCCCGAGACTACTTACCACGTGCTGAATGCTTTTTTTTCAATTTTTGGAGAGAGACCTGGTTCCTAAATCGGTACCAGGAATGAGATGAAACTGAATGAAATCTTCGTGCTCACGAGCCTTTGGCCGAGGGTAAAATTCAAGCAACGGATGAGGGTGAAATCGCGCAGCGATAAGTTCATGAGTGTAAAGATCAAGGGGAAAACCTACAGCTTTTAATCTTGTCCGGTCGTTAGAGTGTGTAGGCCTGGCTTCTGCAAGAAATGCCATTGCCAAGAATCACGGATGGCCTGGTTCCGTATCACGGAAATTACACGCCGCGCTGCGCCGGAGGTCTCCAACAAGTCCAAGTTCCCCAGCCGGATTCGAGTTGACAATGTAGACTGATTCCATTTGATCTCGACGTGCATCAGAATGAATCCTAGATATGTATTTGACATCCCTGACGGACGTCCTTTGCGCTGATCTCGCAAGAAATATCTCCGGGGTAAATGACATTGTGGTTGAAGCTAGCTGTTAAAAGGAATCGTCCCTTCAGTAAGTATAAGATGAAATTGACTGTGCCGAGTTAGTCTCGGAATCTCGGTGTAGAAAATACATAAGCCATCGTCGAAAATCAGACAGGGGCGAGAGGCTCGGCCTCCAGAAATGATTGAAGCCGAGATTGACGCAAGCCAAACTGCGTATTGCGGGAGATCGCCGGTCGGACGGACAGGGACACTGCGGACACGATAGGAATGGTACGGGTTCCAACTGAGTCGCATATTAATACTACCTTGATGCGCCGGAGCGCAGGGGAGAGTAGGTCGGACTAGACGCTGGAAACGCGCAGATCGTGGAGTAAGTTCCCTTAGACTTGATTATCGGTTAAACGCTGGCTCAGTTCGTCACCCGCCCTTGTCATCGGGGTCGGCATGGGCCGAGGATGCACGCCCTCTTGTCATTTTCTTGGACAATCCGTGGCTAGCTATCCGCATGGCAGACCCCAAAAGTATATTAGAAACCTCAGGAATTTATTCGATACAGTACTTTTTCTTTTGAACAGAAGGTGCTGAGATGTAATGGTCGAATCGAGTCAAAAACCGAGGTAAATTTCATTCCTGTATAGATTCGTACCAGTTGGAAGTTGTAGCTTCTTACAACGGCGAATTATTCCCGGTTGCTATGTACCTCTCGTGGGGTTCGGCGGCATCAATCATTATCACTGGGACTAGTATCCGCCTCGCCACTAAGTGCACTGTCATGGCTGATGATTGAGCTCGTGCCCATTAGCCGTCGAAACTGATCAGCATGGACTTTGACACGGCCTAGTTTAAATCCAACATGATAATTATGACCGTGTTTTCACGTGCTGCGGTTCAACCGCAACCTCTGGCAGATGGCGAAAGCCTGATGAACGGCAAATGGTAAAAATCGAACTGCCCAGTCAAATCGGGGGATCTACGTGTGCCCTGGATGCAACCGTTGACATCGGTATTAGCGTTGGAATTGACCGACTATTGTGCCTGGCGCCGCGCCGTATACCTCAAGCTGTCTGTATTTCCGGTAACCGGTAAATCACCTTGGGACTTGCTAGTTCATGTGTGAATAAAGCGGTGGCGCGTCGAGAGCGTTGAGTAGCGTCGAGTAGTACCATTCTCAGCGAGACCCGTGCAATCCCACTGGATTGATATTGATCCCGCGCCGGTGTTAAACCTAGAGCGGAGACTAACTTATTCCGACCGGTCCACGGGCTCAGAAATGCGATCAGAGTGCCAAAGTCAACGCAGAGCAGCGACCGATGGCCATGTCTAACTGAAACGCTATACGCGGGTTTACAATGAATTCTGGGACCCCGAGATGTCCTTGACTCTGCCAGCTAGCTTTGGAGGTGATTTTCGGAAATGCAGCTCAACCATGTACACACAGAGTTTCTTCCATTTTCCTGCATTGCAGTCCGTGGGTGACCCCTCCCAAGTTTTGCACTGTTTCGCGCGTGTGCGGTCCGATTCTGTTGAGGGAAACAGTAGGCCCCCGGTCACCACCTTTCACGGTGGTCTGCTCTTTGCTCTCGAAAATCTCTGATTTACTCTAAGAAATTTGCAGCTCAACGGCTATTTTACTCTATTTCGGACGAACGTTGGGTGCAAAAAAGCTAGTTGTTCTTCTCCAGCTGTCTTTCTGGCGTATTTGAGCCCTCAGTGGTCGATCAGGGCGACTGGCAAACTTGCGCGTCGAATTGCGGCCCACCAATGCTACCCGAAAATCTTTTCCCTGACGGTCTGCCAGCCATTAGGGCCAAAAAAAATCTCGCACCCACGATTTATTCTATGTGGACCCGGCCTTGACGATTCTGCGACTATTTTACTCTATCTGGGGGCCCGAGAAAGGGGCCATTTTGGAGACTTGATTTACTCTATCCCGGACCGTCGAGAAAGGTAATGACCGGGGGCCTGAAACAGTGTCGGAGTAAGGGGTCTAGGGAAACCGGAAGACGATGGGGATATCGGACTGAGAATTCACTGCGTTCCGACCCTATGTAGACTGACCTCTGTCTACCTTCATGTACATGTTTCTACATTGTGTCTACATGCGCCTACATGAGGCCACACACGGCTACCTGAGTGTACGCCGTGATGTCCGTCGAGCTTATTCTACGTCCCGTCTACATGCCGTCTACATGCCGTACACAAACCTTCCGCTCCCTGCGTCTACGCCGTCGACGCACGTAGACACACCTCCGAGTCGACTTGGGGCCATTTCGGATGCTTTATGGCAAAGGCCAGGCATTACCCTCCCTAATTACTCTGCAGGCATGCCGGTAAGCCTCGGTCGAAACTTGAAGGTCGTGTGAAATCACTGTGATGTAGATCTAGTGATCAAGTGGCTTCTCGGCGGTCGCCGGGTGGCATCAAACACCGTTTGCAAACATGCACAGCTGCCGGCCATGCCGGACCATCAACTACTTACTATATGAATGTGATTTTCTTAAATCCTCGCCCCATTCCGAATCTCACGGGTCGCCAAATTTCTCAACCAGGTGTAGGCTTGGAGTACATGTGTCTACTACGTCCGCCCGTGTATGGCTACGTCGGTCCACGCACGTGTACACCAGTCTAGCCGAGCAGACCAATTGAGACTGATGTAGACATAGGTAAATCAACTGTGTCTACGTATCGCAGACACAGGTAGAGAAAGGGGTCCGTCTACCCCTTTGTGTACGGGGTAGATGAACCTCTGTCTACGGGGGGTCGGAACGCAGTGAATTCCGTTGACGGACCACAGACAAATCCCCCCCACGTAATCCGGGGAGTTGGCAGGCCAATCGAGACGGACAGACTGCATATTGCGGGTGCGACACGCCGCGCTGCGCATGTATCCTCCACCTTCCGCAGTCGGGGCGAGCCGATTCGAGTATTGCTACATAGGAGGTCAGATTTGATTTGATCCTAGATCGGACGGAGATTACAGATAGTCTCTTATAAACAGACAGTACAACAATATTCACTCGTACCTCGCGATGTTGTAGCATTGAACTGAGAAAATGCGCAGAAGATACACAGGACACTGACAGTGCCGAGGAGGAAAGCCGAGAAGAGACGCTCACAAGTTGAAGCAAAAGTTGAGGAGTTCGGGCCTCGAAAAACTAGGCAGCGTTCCCTTGAGAGGGATAATGCTGTTATGAGCGGTAAGGAGATGGTGGTGCGAGCCTGCAGCTGAACTAAATCAAATCCCAGAAAGGTTTGAAGACGCTTCAGAAATACAGCCGATACTAGGCTAAACCAGACTTGACTCGGAGTACTAGTAGACGTAAGTAAGTAACCCATGGCCAAACAAGCCGAAGAAGATGAGTTGGACTTTGACATTTGGAATTTGGCATGGATTGGACACAACACACCACAACGCGATGGGCGATGGGCGATGGGCGATGGGCGAGGGACGGCACAACCGCCGCCTCCGAGCGCGAATAAACGGCCCGCGGACTCGTCGAGGGCGCAGAATGACAAAAAGTCGAAACCCTCGTGCGCTGATCAGAACGACAAATGGCTGAAACTGAAACGGAAACCAGGATCCTAGTACAGAAGCCAGGAGCGTTTCTGTTTCTGTTTGACGCATATGCACACACAAGGGATCCGAAGCGTTTAACGGTTGACGTATGAATCTGGAAAGCTCAGAGAAAGCTCCGAGAAAAGCAGGACGGCGAACAGGGAGGACAGCGAACTTGTAAAGGAGGAGAGGCAGGAAGCGTGGACGCCGACGCGGAGGGCTGATTGGAATGAGGTACCAGCTCGTCGGGAACGCGAGAGCAGGGGGGTGCGCGGAGGTGGGTTGGTGAAACAAGATAATAGCTTTGGATTCGAATGTAGGCTGTAGAACGTGTATTGGTTTGGATTGTTGAATATCGGGTTGTATATTGGATTGCATTGGATTGGATGGCAGAGTCCAGCGAGGAAGGAGGTGCTTTGTCTATACGTACCTACTCGTCTCCCCTACTCCCCACCTCTCGTCTACTTACCACCCCCAGCCCCTCCCAAAATCCCCCAATCGCCCTTGCAACCGCCCCTACCCGTTCCCTCACCAACCCATGCCCAACGCCTTCGACAACAACCACATTCTCGGGCTGCACACCGACGGCGACCAAGTCCTCCTTGCTGCAAACATCGTCGAGCTGCCCCAGAATAGCGAGTATGTGCGGCACGCCCTGCGCCGCCTTTGTGAACTCCTCATGGAGCCCAATCGCGCCCCCGTCCCGGAAGATCGCAACACAACTGGCGACGTGCCCCCTATGCTCCTCCTGCTGCCACCCGCGCACTTTCTCCGGTACCACCTCGCCCCTCTGCACGCGTTCCTGCCAGTCCGTGGGCACGATGAGCGGGCCGCCCTCAAGCATCTGCAGGACCCAGTCGCGCGCCGCCTTTTCGTCGACGCCGTCCCCGCCGCGGATGAGCGTTTCCCCGTGCTCGCCGAAGGATTCCGCGCGCATGAGGCCGGCAGGCGCCACCAGCACGATCGACTTGACGGTCTCCGGGTAGCGCGCGGCGAACCCCGCGGCGATCGCCCCGCCGAAGGAGTAGCCGACGACATTTACGGGTGAATCCGCCCACCCTAAATGCACGAGCAAAGCCAGGAGCTGCGCGTGAAACAGCGCGGGTGTGTGTGGAACGGCGGGCGTGTCGCTGAGGGAATGACCCCAGAGGTCGTACAGTACCAAATGCGTGTTAGGATGGGCAGCAAGGAGGGTGCAGGCGAGGGGGAGGAGGCCGAGCGCGGGGGTGCAGACGCCGTGGATCATGATCACACGAGAGATAGGGTCGATAGGGGAAGGGGAAGGGGAGGCAGGTGGGAAGTCGTAGAACGCCGTCCGGCCGTGCGGTGTCGTCAGGAATTTGGCGGGGGGCAGGAGCGTGCCGAAGATGGAGGTGAAGGCGACTTCTGAGGGGGCGGCGATGCGCGGGGTGGGCGTCGACGAGTCTGTGGGCGTCGACGAGTCTGTGGGCGTCGACGAGCCGGGGCGGGGGAGAGCGTAGTCGCGGCCACCAGGGAGGAGGGCCATGGTTTGGAGGAGGGGGCTGCAAGTTTCGTGATGAAACAGTTTCAAACATGTGAAATATTGCTAAGCGGCCGTGATCGCTTGCCTCGGATCGGTCTTCCGGCTCCGAATCCGAGCTCGGATTGCGTTTCGCCTATTCACCGGACTCGAGCGCAAGAAGCAAAACATGACGCTTCGCAGCCCGGTTTTGACTGCGCTGTTACATTTTATTATCTTCTGATAGCCTTTCTCATTGATTCCACTAGATATGGAACCACTTCAAGCACACCATAGAGAAGAACCAAGACTGGGACGCGTCCGCTGAGCCAGCACCAGCAGCGCCGACTCCCCCTCTCCCGATTACCACTACAGCGACCCTAGCATCGAGCAACACCAGCCCAGCCCGCGACTCGAACGTCCACCCCGCGGCGTACGACAACCTTTATACCAGCGAAAACAAGCAGATCTACACGCCGCAGTGTTCTGCATCGCGCACGGCGGATACGTTCCCTATCCGTTGCCGGAACGACGATCCTGAGTGCGAGCGCCGTGCAGATGGGCCTTCCGCCGCCGAGCGCGGTGAGGCGGAAGTGCTTTAATTGCTGCACGACGGATGCGAGTACGTGGCGGAGGAGTAATTTTAGTCCGGGGAAAGTTGTACGTCGCCTTCCTTTTTCACTTGCTTTTTTCGCGGGGTTGACGACGCGTTGGTAGCTCTGCAACAAGCCCGCGCTGTTCGAACGTATGCATTCGTCTCCCCGCCCCGAGCAGGCAGTTCTCCCAATAGCGCGGCCCCTCGCGTCCTCGACTCTTCGCTCGCGCTCGCCCCCGCAGGCTCAGGTAGGTGTCCCTTGCTTCTTTCCTTTCTTTCTCTTCCCTTCGTTTTCGCTCCTCTCGTCCATTCCCTTCACTTCCCTCGTCCCGAGTGCGTTTGTGGGCGACGACATTTTTTCGACGGCTTTTTTCGTGGCGATTTCCTTTTTGGGAATGGGCCGCTGGCGCGGGCGAGGGCTTGTGAGCATCGAGTCGTGGCTCACTGCACTTCGCCAGGGAATCACATCAATATCGCATCATTTGCACCTCGGGTTATCAACCCTTGTATCACCACTTTATCAACCCGCTTATCAACACATTTTATTTTATCATCCCCAGCGTTGCATCCACACTTTTATCGACCCCTCACATTTTATCAACCCCGTCGTTTATCAGCCCTTGCATCACCTCATCGTTTATCAGCCCCCTTTACAACGTCTTTATCAGCCCCACACATTTTATCCACCCTCGCATTTCTTCAGCCCCTCCCTACGCATTTCATCAAGGCGCCAACACTTGAATCAGCCACGAGTACAACACGACCACCGTTCCCGGAAATGCACCCGCGCAAATTTATTTCGAACGGACAGCACCCGAGCGCACCTGATTTCTCCCGCACCGGGAGCTGAAGTTGGCGCGGCAGCTATAGAGCGCGACGAGCCGGCTGGCTGACGACGTAGGTAGGAAGGTAGGTAGCATTACACGGCACGGTCCCCTGAAAACGGGCGGCGGACAACAGCGACTGCACTGGGAGACGCCGGCTAGAGGACGGAGGTGAACGCCGACTAGCAGGACGTTTTAAACTCTACCTAACGACGGACAGATAAGACATCCTGACCTAGACGCCAGTGGATTCCTCGACCTGATGAATCACGCAGCGACACCGACGCCGACGGCGCGCTCAGGTATCATTCACGTCGATTCTCCCGCGACGCGTCCGGGCGCATCCTTTGATTCCACGATGCCACGCGCGCCCGACTACCGCTTAGATTTCACTTCATCTCCACGAGCGTGAGCGTGAACAGTCAGACAAGGTTTAGTCTTGATGTTGAATATCCATGATCGTCCTCATCTAGTAATATTCTGAGCCCCAGCCGGTCCCGCGATGCGGAGCCGAATAAATGTCTCCCGCGAGGCGCGCCCAACCCGAACAAGCCCCGCCTGAATTTCCACGTCTTCACGTTCAAGTTCACGTTCCAGGTGGAGTTCAAGCTCCGAGTTCAAGTACAAGCGTTCAAGCTCGCATTGAAGGCCAAGTTCTAGTACAAGTTTCAATTCAGGTATCCCGTATGTTCGCGGTCAATCACACCCAAATTTGGATATAATCGCTCGGCGGTGCGTTCATGCTTGTTCTGATCCTGATTCTGCCGATGATTCTGATTATTGTGATTCCGATGCAGGGTTGAAGGAGCAGAACCTGAAGACGACGAGCCAGAAGCGCTGCGGGCCGAGGAGAAGCGCTTCACCCACCCGTTTCCGGGCGCCCTCAACGAAAACCAGGCCGATCTGGAAGCGGTGTGATCCACGGAGCCCTCGCCTTCCAGTGCGTCTTTGTCTCCCGATTCGCCGACTGGATCGCAGAAACCAGCGTGGACAGCTGGCTTCCCTGTTCCGGCGGCTACCTATCCAAGGAATAACGCACCGATTATTCTACTTGAAGTCGAGTTTGATTTTCATTTCCTGTGTATACAACGATTCTTGAACACCGGCGGCGCAGCCCGTTTCGCCCGCCCCTCATATTAACTCAGACCAGCTCAGTTCACCCTTAGTCTCCGCAGCCGAACACTTCCCTCGAATTGCACGAGGCTAGTCCTGGCCCTGTGTAAGTACGTACGCACATGATCGCCCTGTCTGTGCATGCATACTAAGTAATTACTCGAATGGCATGGCAAATCGCCCTTGGGAGGGACGGTCGGAACCAACTTCTTTCTATTCAATCAGTACCGTCTTCCTTGCCGTCTTCCACCCATCGAGTCCGTTCTAGTCCAAGACACAGCCTCCTTCTTCTTCAAGTCAATCCCACTCGGTCGCCCCGCCGTTGTCTCGATCGAGGCTCGGCTCGGTGGACCCGCGCGCGCCCACGCCCCTGTTCACGTATCGATTTTGGCCATCGCATAAACGCTCCCGCGTAAGCGCAATGGCAGCAGGTGACAGGTTCTCGCCGGGGAGGCCTCGCGCGGGGTTTCGGGTCGGTTGACAGGGTAAGTCAAATTCAAGTTGAAAACTCGTGCTGATTCCCAGACTTCGAGGCCGCGCTCTCGTTCAGCGCCTCATCCCGCAGACCGGGAAGCTGAGGCTGGGATATTGTTTACTGAAACTGGCCGCGACGTGCGAGGCTGGAGCCCACAACCCTGATCCTGATCGCGCATCGGTTCTTCGCGTCGCATACAATGGCGCGCGCAGGCTACGTCGACATGTCATTTTTCTCCTCGCCGCGATGCCCAGAATGTCATAGGAAGTCCAGTTCAAGTTGAACGTTTGACCCGGGGGACGCGTGTTGATTCACAGAATTCATTTCCGGATTCAGCATCGCATTCCCCAGACCGACTGCATCCGGGAGGCTGGACCCACGGTTGATTCAACCATTTGATCGCGTATCAGTTGTGGCCACCGCGTAAGTACAATGGACCTCCTCCTCGGGTTGATTCCAAATCAGTTTCTAACAGGTGGGTGCAATTTGCCTGAATTCCCGGTAACGTAAGTTACTGGGTCTTAGAGAGCCTGATTTTCAAAAATTGGCCGTGCATCACATTTTCGTCAGCGCTTTTTGCGTAAGCACCTTTTCTCGCTGCCAAAATGTGCCGGCCAACTCTCGGCTTTGCGTGAGACCTTGATACGCGAGCAGCAACTCATAATCTCGCTTATGCTGCCTCTAGAATGTTCCCTGAACTCTCTGAGTTTTGCGAGCTAGCGACGACGCAATTGCAACCTAGCAGTTTGCTTTCTCTTCACCTTGTCTCCTTTGAATTATTTTAAATTTTGGGCCAGGTCAAATTTTTGACCTGGCCTTCCTTGGCCCCTCAATCCTGCGTGCTATGTATGGATTAACCCCGGTGCCACAAATGCGGCCCAATGAGAGCTGGTCGACGCATCAGCGTTGACCGAGCGAGCTTCGGGCCGCCGTCAAAAAAAAAAATGTCTCATATATTATTGGGTCGAAGTTGTTGATTCAGAAGCATTCAAATAGCTCAGGAAAAGTGGGACTGAGATCCAGTTCATGATGGCGGGTTGTCACGGTGTTGCCTAAAACCACTGCATGTGAGAAAGCAGTTGTCAAGAGTGCACACATGCTTGATTGTATACAGACGCAGCTCACCGACATTGCAGCTTTATCAGCCAGCTTTAAATCAACCGAAGCGTTACCGGGCCTTGCCGCTCGTCGGCCTTACCCGCTTTATCGATAGTGTCGACGTTCCCTAAATAGCTTATTCCTCCTTCCTTCCGAATTCCTAATGAGAGCCCCTCGACTTGAACTTCCTAGTCAGAACACAGGCTGGCCCCATCTGTATTCATTAGGCCCTGCCTTCTGCTTGATTTGTGAATCGATGAACATTGGAGGAGATGAGCCGGCTCACCTGTTCAAATGTGTATAGCATCCCTCGTTCACAAGCGAGGCTATCCCTGATTCGAACAAACTCACTTCCTTCCCCAAGTGATCGTTATCTCTGCCGTGAATCGTCTGCTGTTCGCTCACATACACCAATGATTCCAAGTGACTCTCACTCGACATACAGCCTGAGTCGGCTGAGAACTTGACGCGATCGGCAGTGGCTCGAGTGCAGGACCCTGGACCCATAACCACCCACAACGCGCGACACGAAAAAGTCGAACCAGCGCGTCCCCACACTCATTGATCGCGTATTCATTCATCAATTTGGCCACACTTCCCTCACTTGGCGCGTGTAAACTAGGCGCGAGTACAATGCCTGGCAGCGGCGCGGCGCGTCAGTACAACGTCCCGCTTGTATTTTCCCTGAGTCGCCAAGGGCACCGCAGCCTTCCTTCCATTCTAACCCCTCCTTCTAGATCTTTCCTTGTTCCGACCTTCCTTCCCGCTTCCATCCCATTCTTCCCTCGCTCGCGTAGGCATAAAACGCCCGAGCCAGCCAGCCGTCCAGTCGCTTAAGCCCCGGTCTGACTCGCCCGTCCCGAGCCAGGGCGCCGCGCCCACATAACCTGCGCGTCCCTGTAGATTCTTACAACAAATGTCCTCGCTTAATAACATGACTCGACGCCGCCTCCGAACTCGGCAATACCGTTGACATATTGACTTTGTTCCCACGGTGATTCATGTTGAGCGGCGCCTCGTTGGGATCCGAGGGCGGCGTTACTGTTCATTCACAAGTAATCAAAACACTATTTGGATTGAATTGCGTGTCACTAATTAGACGGCGCGTGGTCAATCCGGAATGATGAACGGAACGGGTGACCGGTGAGCAGTTGAAAGAAAGAAAGGGAACTGAGCCGTCAGCTAACCGTTCCGCTACATCCGCCAAATCGATGGATCGTGGCGCACAGATTGGAGAAGTTGTCTCCCCACACCTTCAACACACGTGCTAGCGACCCTGAACAGTGATCGAAGTTCAGCCCCGCGCCCAATCCGGGACAATGGGATCTCGCGCTGATCATCCGGCGCCCGACGACCGCCAAACGCGCCGAACCGAGCGTCTACTATATATACACATCAAGCGGGAGAAGACTCTGTCTGTGCTGTGTGAAGTCTGCGAGAACAATGGGGCGCAAATGGGACGGAGGCACCATGCATCAGGATCGGCGGGAAGATCGATGGATGGACAATGAGAATCTCAATAGACGTGGAAAATAAGAGGCAGCACAGGACAGCGCTAGGAGAACAAAGCCCGGCGGGGATCAACCCGCTTACTTACACAACTCGGGGGGCGAACCGAGCCAGAGCACAAAGGCGGAAATCGACATTCCACACAATCTGTCCGCGTACGACGCACAGTCACAAACGAAAAATTGCAATCATGGAAAGGCCGCTCCGTGCGCCTGAGACACCAAGTTCCAGCCGGTCGGTTAAAATTCAACCCGGCGAACGCGGCGGACGGCCATCACGAGGATGATGCACGGCGGCGCACCACGTTTTGCACACCCCATGGCTTTATAGCCCGAGGAATATTGGCCGGCGTTGATTCCACCGGTTTACTGCCCGCGGCCCTTTGGATTTTCTCTGATGGTTATCTGGCCGGCCGAGAAACAGAAGTGTGGATATGGGCGCAAAACTGCCAAAGGTGGCGGGGTACAGCGATTCACCGGATAATGGAGATGCATACATGGCTTGCTTTCTGTGCAAGGCAAGATTGAATGCTAAGCGCCGAACTGAGCGCTAATAGTATAATTGAACGCAATACAGCTTTAACAACAATTTGCGCATACGGGACCTTCTGGAATGAATGCAATGGCTATATTGTGGAATTAGAGAGTCAATGTCTGGCGCTGTAAGGATTCGATTGACGACGAGCTTTCGTGTCTGTTCGCCACAGCAACAAATTTTGGCAACACTCAGTAATTGACGCCTCTGTCTAAATCTGGAAAAAAGCCGAACTGACGCCACAGTGGCAAAAACTGTCACCCAGCCCAATACTTACTAGCCACTCGAGATACTTAACAACGACAGCTGCAGTACATGTCTGCCAGACCACGAATGCAGCACCACAGCGACATAATTACAATCATATATACTCGTACATCCACAGCCACACAGATGAATATAGAAAGCGACGCCGCGGCTCGATTCATTACGAGAGAACTAGTGCACATCGATCCATTACAGCTCAGAAGGAATTGACGGTCTGTGGGCGCCGTCGGGGGCCAACAGCACACGTAAAATCATGCAATTCTGACTGCGAGTTGACCAGCTCAATTGGAATTGCCCTTCAAGAGAATGGTGATGGCGAAGGCAAGTTGATTCCAAGTTGATTCAGGATTCTTGGGGTTGAAGAAGCGTCCGGGTGTCGGGCCGCGCGTCTGCACAGCCATCTGATGGGAATCTTGCCGCCTCCTCCGTTCTTCAGTTTCCTGGATAACGTTCGTCGTTCATGATGAACCTTGATGAACTCGAAGGGATTTAGTGCTGGCACTAGTCATCTAAATCGATCCACTTTATCAAGCCCCATCGTTAATTGACCAAGCCGACGGCGAAACGGATTCCGACGGGTGCGTAGCGATCCCGCTGGGCCGCTTGGGACAGAATGGTAATTAGTACAACCGGAGACAACTCTTTCGGCGAATTACTCAGACATTTGCTTACATGCTGGAGACGAGGCTCCATGGGGATAACGACAACCCAAGTGTTCCAGTTAAACGCTGGCTCAGTTCGTCACCCCGCTGTTGTCATCGGGGTCGGCATGGGCCGAGGATGCGCGTCCTCTTGTCATTTTCTTGGACAATCCACTCCGGGACTAGCTATCCACATGGCCGACCTCGGACGTATATTAGAAACCTCAGGATTCTATTTGATACAGTACTTTTTCTTTTAACAGAAGGTGCTAAGACCTGAGGGTCGAATCGAGTCAAAACCCGAGGTGAATTTCATTCCTGTATAGATTCGGACCAACTGGAAGTTGCAGCTTCTTACAACGGTGAATTATTCCCGGTTGCTACCTCTCGTGACGTTCGGCGGCATCACTCATTACCACTGAGTCTAGTATCCGCCACGCCACTAAGTGCGCTGTCATGGCTGATGATTGAGCTCGTGCCTGTTGTGCTGTCGAAACTGATCAGCATGGACTTTGACACGGCCTAGTTTAAATCCAACATGATAATCGTGACCGTGTTTTCACGTGCTGCAGTTCACCCGCAGGCTCTTGCAGATGGCGAAAGCCTGATGAACGGCAAATGGTAAAAATCGAACTGCCCAGCCAAATCGGGGGATCTACGTGTGCCTTGAATGTAACCGGGGACATCGGCATTAGCTTTGGAATTCAGCGACTATTGTGCCTGGCGCAACGCCGTATACCTCAAGCTGTCGGTATTTCCGGTAACCGGTAAATCACCTTGGGACCTGCTAGTTCATGTGAGAATAAAGCGGTGGCGCGTCGAGAGCGTCGAGTACTGTGTCTATATGTAGGGGAGCAACGCCCCGAACACCGTGACAAGGCCGTTGCCTTTTTTTTAGGCAACGGAGGCCACCGTGATCGTGACTGTTGCCCAAAGAGGCAACCAACGCTTTGACGCTCGCGCCATTGTGCCACTCGGTGAGGGCTCAGAGCGGGAATTTCGGGGACAATGAGGCTAAAATTTATAAGTACGAACACTATAGATATCACTGCGTTCAGCCCGGACCTAGACATCAATTGTCTAGCCGGACGGAGGCCGGGCTAAGCGACTAGACACGCTGATGGGACGTGTCTAGCCCGTGGTCTAGTCGCTTAGCCAGGCCTCCGTCCGGCTAGACAATCAATGTCTAGGTCCGGGCTGAACGCAGTGTATGCGTACATTTTTTGAATTCACCTACCATCATGGCACACAAAATATCTGCAGTTAAACCGGTCACTGGCCTCCCTCAGGCCCTTGTTTCTCGTATCGAGCACCGAATGGGGGCATTGGGGACGATTAAGAAGCTAGTGGGATGACTCCGGGGACGAGTAGGGGCTCAAAGAACGTAGTGGATTTTTTTACGATTTTTTACGATTTTTTCCAATGTCACGATTTTTCCAAGCAACCGACCTTACCGTTACCGTGACCCGCCTGAAAAAAGGCAACGCAACAGGCGGTCCGTGACCGTGACCGTTGCTCCCCTACATATAGACACAGTAGCGTCGAGTAGTAGTACCATTCCCGGCGAGACCGGACTCAAAACGCTGAGCTCAGAACAGAACATGAAGCTCACAGCCCTGTATCCGCCCAAGTCTGTATCCTTCCCGTCGGACGGCGATGGCGATATCACTGACATACTTATGCACGTGTTACAGGGCAGTACCGAAGGCGCGGATGAAAAATTTCCTGTTTGGGATGTTTCCAAAGAATTCCTCAGATCTCGGTCAATTCTTCATGGATTTGGATGAAATCATGCTAGATAATTCGGACTAATTCATGCGGAGTTACTGATAGAGAGAAACCTGTCAAAATATTTCATAGTGGATAATCTTGGATTTCAGGCTGTTTGGGTGTTGGACGCCCTCTGTAACTTGTTCAAATGGCCTGTTTTTTTTTTGGGACAAACGACCTATGCGGATTATGAATGATATTCAGTTCTCACAATATTTCGAAATCAGAGTGGATTGCCCATTGTCCAGAAGGGATTACAGGCATCATAGACTAGATTATCTGGGATTCTGGCTCTACGACATCTTTCTAAACATATGTTAGTTCTCTGTTGCAAATAGTCAGCTCATTTGAACATGTTTGGACCATGCTAGACATCATTTATCACAGAAACAGTCCGAAATCACAGGCCAATCAATATAAAGTATTTTTGCAAGTTTCCTTCTATCACTAATTGTGTATGGATTAGCCTGGAAGATTTGGCTAGGTTGCATCTGAATCCGTGCAAAACTGACTGAGATCTGGGGAATTCTTCGAAAAACATCCCAAACAGGAGTTTTTCATCCACGCCTTCGGTACTGCCAATGGCTGTAAGCTGCTGGAACACTAGTTAGTTCAACTTCGCTCGGACGGTTCACTGCGCCAGCCGCCGAGTTCAATTTCTGGCGGCAACTGCGAATTATCTCCTAGCGCACCACCGTCAACCTCCAGACTCCTCCACTTCGTCTTCCTCTTTAGTTGGTCTGCGCCCGAGCATGCAGATTTCATCCTCCCAGTCTGATGCATCTTGTCCAAGCACACCTTTCTGTCTGCATAATTCAAGGGCTGAGAGCGCCTGGATGTGGTACTCAGTGCTCACAACACCAGTTGAAATCAAATCCAAGACGACCGTAGGGAGTACAATCATCTAGCAAGCTCATGATCAATCTCGTCGCAAAACTCGGTTCGAACTGAGGTCAGCTTTGCTGAACCCGTACCCGACCCCGAACCGGAGATTCATTCCCCGGTGCGACGGGGACCTATCTGGAATTTGTAGTTTGTGTAATTGCACCCCTATCTCTTTGATCTGGCGACAGCGAATGAATTGTACTGAAATGAGCTAGCATTTCAAGCTCGTTGGCCTCGGAGAGAGACACATCAGCATGTGGCATGTGAGTAGCCACTGAGTACTGTGGCAACTCACTGTGCTCATGGCGACGATGATATAATAAGTTTCTAACATGATCGGATCCACGCGATGACCAACAGACTTCAACCAGCGGCTCAGTATGTTGAAACTTCTGTCTAGGAGAGACTGCAGATACACGGAAACTAAGACAGTTCTAATTGACGAGTACAGTAGGACCAGGTATCAATATTGTCGATATGGCTAGTGTTTATTTCTCCTAATCTACATAGTCCTCAAATGTCGAATGTAGTCTCCTCCCTTCAGTCAAGGATAATATCTAATGAGGTTTCCGAGCCAGATTATTCACGAAAGTCTTGCTCCGCTTCATAGATTTCTACTCGAAGCACTTCAGCCTCCTGTGATCGGCCCAGGTTGGAGTATATATATGTGCAAGGTTACACATAGCATCCAGGTTGTCTGGATGCCCCTCACCCAAATCTTCCTCCGCTGCTCGAGGACTTCCACCTGGAGCTCTTCAGCCTCCTGCAATCGGCCCAGCTCAGAGTATATGTTTGCAAGGTTATTCATGGCATTCAGGGTGTCTGGATGCTCCCTGCCCAGAATCTTCCTCCGCTTCTTGAGGACTTCCACTTGGAGTTGTTTAGCCTCCTGTGATTGGCCCAGCTCCGAGTATGTTTTTGCAAGATTATTCATGCCAATCAGGGTGCCTGGGTGCT
This sequence comes from Mycena vulgaris, assembly GCA_029204335.1. Classification (NCBI taxonomy): domain Eukaryota; kingdom Fungi; phylum Basidiomycota; class Agaricomycetes; order Agaricales; family Mycenaceae; genus Mycena; species Mycena vulgaris. The sequence goes on from JARGYA010000208.1 coordinate 222,402, forward strand.
CCTCGCCTAGAATCTTCCCCATCTTCTCGAGGACTTCCACTTGGAGCTCTGCAGCCTCCTGCAATCAGCCTAGCTTGGAGTATGTTTGTGCAAGGTTATTCATGGCAGCCAGGGTGGCTGGATGCTCCCTGCCCAGAATCTTTCCCATCTTCTCAAGGACTTCCACTTGGAGCTCTTCAGCCTCCTGCAATCGACTCAGCTCAGAGTATGTGTTTGCAAGATTATTCATGCCAATCAGGGTGTCTGGATGCTCCTTGCCTAATATCTTCCTCCGCTTCTTGAGGACTTCCACTTGGAGCTGTTCAGCCTCCTGTGATCGGCCCAGCTCCAAGTATTTTTTTGCAAGATTATTCATGGCAATCAGGGTGTCTGGATGCTCCTTGCCTAGAATCTGCCTCCACTTCTCGAGGACTTCCACTTGGAGCTCTTCAGCCTCCTGCAATCGACTCAGCTCAGAGTATGTGTTTGCAAGATTATTCATGCCAATCAGGGTGTCTGGATGCTCCTTGCCTAGTATCTTCCTCCGCTTCTTGAGGACTTCTACTTGGAGCTGTTCAGCCTCCTGTGATCGGCCCAGCTCCGAGTATGTTTTTGCAAGATTATTCATGCCAATCAGGGTGCCTGGGTGCTCCTCGCCTAGAATCTTCCCCATCTTCTCGAGGACTTCCACTTGGAGCTCTGCAGCCTCCTGTGATCGGCCTAGCTTAGAGTATGTTTGTCCAAGGTTATTCAGGGCAGCCAGGGTGGCTGGATGCTCCCCGCCCAGAATCTTCCTCCGCTTCTCAAGGACTTCCACCTGGAAATCTTCAGCCTCGTGAGATTCCCCTGGTCAGAGTATGTGTTTGCCAGGTTACTCATGGCAGTCAGAGTATCCGGGTGCTCCCTGCCCAGAATCTTCCTCCGCTTCTTGAGGACTTCCACCCCAAGCTCTTCAGCCTCCTGCCATTGGCCCAGTTCAGAGTATGTCCATGCAAGGTCATTCATGGCACCCAGGGTGTCTGGATGCTCCGTGCCCAGGATCATCTTCCGCCTTTCGACCGCAACAACAAAAAGTTGGGCTGCATTTTTGTATACCCCTGCAGACCAGTAGACATCTGCATACTCATGGTGAAAGTCGGGTTTGATTTTGACATCTCCACATGTAAGTGCTTGTACATGTGGCAGCAATTGGATACAATCAACTTGCTTGCTTGAGTCTGGTATCTCTTTTATTGCCATGCCCAACAGGGCAGTCATACAATACTGGTATGATTCTGCATCCAACAGTGTATCACGGCACCAGTCATGCACAAGCGGATGCATAGAAAACAGTTTCATTCCCTGGTCATAGTGAATCAAAGAATAACCCCGGATCTCCTTTGATATCCCTGAAGCGGAGTGAGTCCCAGCTTCCAGTGAAATAATTTCCATGACTGCATTTCGGCAAGAACTTGTTAAGATCAAGCTTGGGATCATCAGCATTGTCAAAGAATAGTAGCCAGTCTCAAGGTTTACTCTGAAGCCACCGCAGAGCATCATCTGAGTCATTTCCAAGACTTCTTGCCATGGCTATATTCTGCAGGCCTGAAGCAATTGTCTCTGTTGTGCTGGCGTCAATGAGGAGCAGGTCAGAGAACCTGTGGCAACACTCAATGCCTGAATTCTGGTATGTATCAAAAGTTCAAACTCACTGTGCAGATGATTCCTGTATAAACTTCAGAGCCGTCTGGGTTTTTCCTGAACCACCTAATCCATAGAGCAGAAAGATGTGCTGTTCTCCCGAGACCATGGTGAAAAATTGATGCATTTTCTCCAGGATGCCTGTTCTGCCATGAAAGTGCCTAGATGGAGGAGGGCAGTTGGTGGTGCTTTTAGGAACTTGAGCTATAGGGATCTCTATGAGACGGCCAATTGAGCTTGAATTACCACATGCAGACACACAAGGAACATACTTGGTAGCACAATTGCAAGAGTCTCTTGGATCTGATCTACCTTGAAGTTTGTATCAATAGTCGCCAAAAGCTGACCTTTACATCAGAGAACGGGTCCCCGGGGAATCGAATGTACCCACATTGAGATTTGAGCGCAGGCTCTGGATTTTCTTTTGATGTTTTCCAATCTGATCTGTGGTGCTACTTAACTGGAAAACCACCTTAACAGGTCTCCAAAAGCCGCTGGGGTCTTTTTGCAACTGTTTCACGGCCTTCAAAATGTCTTGCAACACACTAGACAATTATCAATACCACATCAAAATTGAAATAAAATCGCTCGCCTTGCAAGCTTCTCACAGTCTTTCTTGAAGTTTACAGCCGCCTTGTCTCCATGGGCCACAAGTTGGTCTTGAACAATGGTCACGATTTCCATGATGTCCTTGCACAGCTCTTTCAGATCGTCACGATTCTTCTTGATTTTCTGTGCCGACCAAAATCAATGGTAGCCCAGGGAAGATAAATCAAAAGAGCTAACCTCCATCGTCTCCAGTAGAATCACCACCAGTCCAAAAGCGCCCTTGATGTACGGAAACGGGGCGCATTCTGCCGCCGCGGTAATTGTCTTTGCTGCTAGCAGCGAGTTTGCCAGCCAATTAGCGGACTCGGAGGGAGTGGGCGTTGGGGACCCTTGCTGTGGGGCGCTGAATGCTGGAGGAGCTGAGAGGCTGGACATGGTGGAAAGAAGAGGGCACTGATCATCGAGCGGCCAGCTTCATGCTTGGCAGTGCTCGGGCAGATCCGATTGCACCTGAAATAGGTCCCTCCCTCGACTGACAGTCTTCTGGAACGAGAGATGAAGCTGAAGCGCCGCCCGCCGCGGAACGATTCCAGATGGTAGCTGACACGAATCTAACGGCGCCTTCGTAGAGCGGAGGACTGATGAATTATGGCAAGTTGATCTTGAGGAAGTACAGGAATGGAACAGGAGCAAGCGGAGATAATACACTCGACAGATTGAAGAGCTCAGTGAATGAATGCATGTGCGGGTGCTCATGAACACTGGCATGGCGTAGGTGGTCTATGCCTTCCGAGCAGCACCAATTCCAAGAAGGCCTATGGGTGTTGGATCAAAAATCGAGGTCGCACCGGATGTTGTATTAGTCTGATACGATAGTACGATGCTGTTGAGTAAGATGGAGCTCACGCTCGTGGGGGAGTCATGTGCCCAATTTACGCCTTTGGATGATTGGTACAAGAAGACAGACGAGGGAAAGAGAATCCCCGACAAAGCAACCGGGATCTACGTCTCCCGTAGTAGATCATCGCCACATTAATGCAGCACCTCAAGCAGACATTGCGGCCGAGGTGCCGCGCAGTACTCATTAGACGCTCATTTGCTGTTGCCTTAACACTCACGTACAACAGCGGTACATTCCAGTCCACACAACATCAAGCCGCAAGTTGGAATAAAAGGACAGCGTAAACAATATCAATAGTGGGGACGGGCATCGGCCATGATCGATCCGGCAGCTTTGGCCTTGTTTGGTTGGCAGAAGCGCTCGGTTCCAGTTTTGCAACTGCTAAGGCTTTTTATCTGCAACGCCGGGGGAAATTTTGAATTGGCAGACTGCATTGAAAACAGTCAATGAATAGATTTATCAGACCAAATGTTTTAATTCTCTCAAATAAACGGAATGGTACCTATTTTGGCCGAATATCAGACACTTTCGTGAGCATTGGGGATATTATCAAAGCTTTGGCCTGATGAATCTTTGGAGAGTCTATTTTCCTGTAATCCTTACTGCGGAAGCCAGGCGATTCGTGTGACGTTCAAAAAGCCTTAGCCGTTTTATGCTGCCCGGTCAAACACGTCCTGTCACACGTGTGACGGCCGCGACAAATCAATCTTCCGTGGACGCGTCGTCTCCCCTGTGGCTTTCCTGGACTCAAAACTTGCTCCATGACTGTGATTTTTGACCTCTCATCCAATCTTGCTTACCCCTCGACTCCTGGCGTCCTGTTTTCCCCATGCCTAAAGTATCTAAGCACCAGGCCCTGCGTCAGACATTGGGCCGCCAACTTCATGATCCTCATCCGTCCTCGAGCTCCAACGACGAAAACACCCCCCCAGACCCGTCCGAAGCCATCCCACCCAAGATTCAAACCATGTCCTCCCCTGTGCTGAAGGACCAGTTGCACGTTTATAGGGATGTGCTGAAGGACGAGATTCCCCTGAAAACGCGCTGGAAAGACATGGCAACAGTGGCCGTACGAAGGACTTTGGTTTTGGAAGCTCGGGTGCGAGAACTTGCCAGGCGGTAAGCTGCTCGGTTAATTTATTTGATCTGCTCTGATTGGTTGGTAGGGACCTGAGTCAATCCACAAGCTTGGCCGACAATCCCGAAGCCATGACCGACATACCACAAGCCATGGTAATCGATGAGTATGGATTTTCGGAGGGCGATGATGCCGAGTGGGAGGATATCCCGGAATAAATAATTGAAATTTGCAATATTACTTCGGGGCCAGATGCACATAAATATTTCAAACATTTCCCTTCCCCAATTCAAGTTCAGCAAGTGCCTGTGGAAGGCAGAACATGGCGGAACATGCTAAATCTCGCTTTGACCCGGCACAAACAAGTACAAAGCTGCCGGATCGATCATGGCTGATGCCCGTCCCCATCAATAGTCCACCTGGCGAACAAAATCATGATCAGTCCTTGGCTATCCAGATATCCACGAACAGCTCCATACCGATTTAGATTCAGTTTGCAAAGTCAGCAGCACACGCCAATTTTAATTAGACATCGACAACTCTCTAGTAGGAATAAGCACTGAGCGCCGAGCCGGGAAGGAGGCGCGCGCGCGGACGGGAGGAGCGCTCGAAGAATCCTCCTCGTCTTGAATGGGATCTCGACAGCGCGCCGCGCGTGGACTTCGCTGCAAGCGCTTCTCTCATCCTGCAGCACGCCACTCCGCCCACGCACGTCCACATCCCTGCCGCGCTGCGGCCTCCCGCCCCATCGCCGCCCGGCGTCCATGGGCGGTAAGCCCTCCTCCTCCTACCAGCCCAATTCACCGCGCGCCCCACGGACGAGGTGCACGTCGTCCTCTTCCTTGAATCGCTGGGATTCAGACGGGTGCGAGGATCCCATACGCCTCCTCCTCCGAAACCCCCCACGAAACGCAGCAGAGGGTGATGCGCGCGTCGAGGTACGAGCTGCTCAGTAAAGTCCTGAGCCTTCTCCACAAGAGTGGGAGTCGATGGTCGCACGGCCCTCCTTCATACATCCCCCATCGCATCCTCCATTCGATGCACGGCCGCACTGCTCGCCTTCTCCCACCTGCTGATCCCCTCCTCCAATCGAAGCCGAGCCTCCTCGCTCGCGACCTCCAATGCGTGTGGACGCATACACGGCTGCTCCCGCTGCCCCTCCTCCTCCTCCAATATCGACGCCGAGCCGGCTCGCTCACGCCCTCTATCGACTCGCTCACGATCTCCAGTCCGTGCGCACGAGCACGCGCGGGATCGGTGCGCATTCTCTGCACATCCTACAAAGCCCTCCCTCACCCGATCCCGCGCAGGGGGCGGCCCATATGCGGCGGGTCCTGCATTCCCTGCCCTCCATCGTCTTCCTCCTCCCCACCCGCTGTAGCTCCAATATCGGCGCGCGCAGCGCTGCAGCAGTACACGCCCTCCCCGCTCCCCGTCCCCTCGATCTCATCGACACGGATGTCCCTCGGCAGGCTCCACAAGCGGCATGAGCAGCGCGACGCAAAACCTGAGTGTCCTTCCGCCTTCCTCCAAAATCGACGCAGCGCGCGAATCCAACGCCACCCCTCCCCCTATTCCTCCTTCCTCTTCCGCGCCAGCCACGCTGAGATCTCGCCGCAATCCCGACGCGGCGCGACTGTCACCTCCCTCTTCCTCCTCTGCCCCCCGTGCGCTGCGCTCCCCTGCCCCCTCGCCCCTGGATACAAGCGCGAGCGCTTCTTATAAAGCGCAGCGGGAGAGCTGAGAGAGTAACGCGCGCGCGAGCGTTCCGGCCCATCCCATCCTCGTCCCTCCCCCACCGCCCGCGCGCAGGGACGCCGCTGCACGGCGCGCGGAGGAACGCTGCTGCACGGCGTGCGGAGGAACGCTGGTACACGCTGCCCACTGCACGCCGCACCGCCGCGCCTCTCGCGCTTCCCCCCTCCTCCTCTCCGCGCCGCGCCGCATCAGATCCAACGCGCGCCCACCCCACCCCTCGTCTCCTGCCGCACCCGATCCCAGCCTGACTCCCCTCCACCCCGCGCCCGTCCCTCTCCCTGCCCGCGTACGCGCTCCGTCCCCCTCCTCCCTCCTTCCCCGCGCACCCGCCCACTCCTCCTCCCATGGCAGCATCGCCGCGCTCCCCACGACCACACATCACCACTGCGCGCGCGCGGCGCCATCGCCCTCAGCCGCGGAATGCAGGGGATGCGGGATGCGAGGGTGCGAGTGCGGAGCGGCGTGCGGAGCCGTGCCAATGCGCGCGGGGGAGCGCTTCAAAGACGGGGGCGGGGCGGGCTGCGAGCGCAGTACACAAGGCCCTCGCGAGCTTCTCGCAATGCGTGCGGTGGGGAGGTCCGATGTGCTTCAAAGACGCCGACGCGGGGACGGAATGCGGAAAGCGGAATGCAGAAAGTGGGATGCGAGATGCGCACGTCAAGCGCGGGGTGCGGAGTGTCGGCAATGCGGACAGCGCGGGCAGCGATGGGGCCGCTCGAGCCGCAGGGTTGTGGTTTTCGCGGTGCTCGGGGCCCGATGCGCTTCAGGGACGGGTGCGATGCGCGTCAACGACGCGGAATGCGGGAAGCGAATACGCGAAGACGCGAAGACGCGCACGCCCGCCGAGCCCGGGGTGCACGGCCAGCGCCAGCTTCTCGTTGATGCACGCGGTGGTCCACGGACGGCAGCGCGGCGGCGGGATGCGAGCGCACGGGTGGTCCGCTGCGCTCAATGACGGGATGCGTGTGCGGCGTGCCAATGTCTACACAGTGGCGTACTCCGATACGCTTTACGCGGAAGGGGCGGCGAGGATGCGTGCACGGCTGGGCGCGCACGCTGCTTGCGAGCGCGGGACGTGGTCAACGGGGCGTGCGAACGCGCGGAGGCCGGGACATTGAGCTGGTGCGCTTAAAGGAGGGCGACGCGGGATGCGGGATGGGAGCGCACCTCCTCCTCCAGGGCTGCGGGCGGGAACGCGCATGGAGCGAGGAGCGAGGAGCTCTTCTTGCGGCTGGGTCGAGGGGAGAGGGGGTGTACGGGAGCGGGCGGTGCGCTCCGTGTCCTGCTATTCGGGGGAGGGAATGCGGTCGCGGGATATGGGGGCGTGTACGTGCACGGCGGCAGGATGGGCGTGCAGCGGGGACGGTGGCGCGCGGAGGACGAGCGGGCGTCGTTTGGAAGCATGCAGCATCGAGGGGTAGATGCAGCGTCGAGGGCGAGGACGAGTGGGTGCGGAGACGCTTACGGAGCCTGGGCGGCGTGCGCGAACGAACAGCCGAGCGCGGCGCGTCAGCACAGCGGGGTTAGGGAGACATTGATAACTCACAGTACTAGTTACTAGTCCACGGTGGCATCTGACAAAAGACATTCTGCACACGGGCGTCGGCGGGGTAGTTGGGACAGCTGCACTCTACGTACCCGGTGTCAGACCCGGTGAATCCAGCAAGCACGACACGTACTGAGCCCCGAGAACGCCCACCAACGATGGCGCAGAGATCGACCTATCGATCGCCGGAGGTCGATGCACATCTACACCCACAGCTTCAAGTCAATCCATGGCAAACTTTACACCGCGACGCAGAGCAAAATCGCACCATCTGCCCTCATCAGAGAAATGCATATTTCCTAATGTCAGCGGACGATTCTCGACGGCCGCGTTTGCGTTTGCGAGCGGCGGGCCATCCAGATGTGCATTGCAGCGCACAGCGCGAGAGTTGGTTTAAATCGCAGGCGCGGTGGATGCGGCGTGGCGAAAGAAGTCGCTGGTCAAAAGCAATCAAAGCCCAAAGCGCAGGAACAAGCGTGCGGCTCACCAGACAAATTGGGGGAGGGGACAGCCACTGATGCATGATGCGAGCCGATTGGGTCGTGCATTGCGTGTGTTTGCCCCGCTTAAGTAATCGCATAATTGCATTTACTCTGCCTGCGAGTACAATGATTAAGAACGGCAAGGCCAGACTATTAGAAACATTTGGTAGTATATTTGTCCAAATAATATCATGGGGCCATAGACATCATCGTCCTCATCAGAGTTTGGGGCGTCGGCAGGGGCGGCGTGGAGGTTCGGGGCGAGGTTGACCGGCCACTGGACTGGAGAAAGGCCTGTATTGTCATTTTCGAAGGCGGAGACTTGGAAAGCCTCGCCGGCCGTATTTTCTCGGGCGCGCTTTGGTGCCGAAATCGTGACCAGTCTAAGGCTGATGAGGTGTGAAGCTTCGAGTGACGAGTCCTTTCGAAATTCGGAGTGAAGCACACAAATCAAGAACTTAGTGAGTGAGGGAACAGAGAGAACGGGGGAAGGATCTCCTCGTTCAAAGGGAAGTAAACTACAGTAGAGTATTTCTACGGGTGTTTAAATAGCCAAGGGTTGAGTCAGGCAGAGTCAGAAGTGAACTACGGAATGAGCTACGGAACTACGGGATCAGCTACGGTACTACGGGTCAGCTACGGACTGAGTCGAGAGACTCTGATGCGTAAGTAGACGGATACGCAGGGACGAGGCGGCCCGAGTAAGCCGGGACCTTACATGAGGGGGTGGCGAGAGCTCGAGGCGCCGGCGTCGTTCGAGGGGCGGTCGAGGTTGAGCGAGGCGGCCAGACCGTTGGCCATGGCCATGGCAAAGGCTGGGTCGTCAAGCATAGCCTGCGCATCTTCGCCAGAGACAAAGGCAGTCGTGTTGTCGGGCTCAGGTGGGAGAGTTTCGGCGTCGGTATTGTCTCTAGGACGCACAAGTCCGAGATAAACCCCAAGAGCCGTCGCACCTGCACCAAGTAGTTGTATCGCAGCAGGGGCCACTGCGATGCCACCTGCGGCGGCAGCTTGCGCCCAAGCAAAGAGTGATCCGGCCGCAACATTGCCAATTACGGCCTGGATTGCTGCTGCCAGGGTGCCTGTAAAAAGTTATGGTTAGTGAAAGTCCAGTGGAAGGATTTTCAGGGAGAGCGCTCACCGGCACCGACTCCCGCGGCGCCGAATCCGATTAAATTTAAGATCCCAACCAGTATGGCGGGTCCGACGACGATCCCGCCCAAGGCCATGAGTCCGAAGCCAGCGGCACGAACCGCAAATGGGTGCCTTTGCAGCAACTCACGAAGAACAGTCGTGGCAGCGGTGATCCCGTGTGAGGCGATAAGTTCAAGGGCGGCGGCGCGAGCTGCAACTGGATGCCTTTCCAGCCAGCCTTGAAGAACCGCTGCATTGGTAACGATGCTGACTTGTGACATGGAGGAAGACGAGGGGTGAGAGTAGTGTGAATGCTCGAGGCCACCCCTTTGTTATGTAGCAGAACATGCGAAGGCCTCGTGTAGATCGCCGCACTATTTTAGAGATTTATAAAAGTATGCTCGTCCGTAAGAAGCTTTTAAAAGTCTACTCTACCGGCGGTGATTATGCCGCACTGAATCATTTGAGTCTTTCAAATCCTCCCATCCTCGTTCCACGCTGGTCATACGGTCCGATGTCAAAGATTGGACTGCGTACACTTTTGACGAGTCAGAATCGCCTGCAGCGCGCAGACATGCTGTGTGCACTCGTCCTGCTGTACCGCGGTGGTTCGTTGGTGCTGTGTGTTGGAAAAAAATAGCCCGATAAGGCCGGGGGCCCTATCAGGCCATAATCATAGGACGGGACGCTTTATACGGCAGTGATCCGGCTGGGCGTTAGATTATCTGTAAACACGCATATGTCCGTGAGGCTGTGCTGCCTTGGTTTCTCCAACTGACCAAAAGAAATAAAATATTAGGTTCTGATGTCAGCGAGATGTCGCTCCGGCTCGGCGTCGTTTCTAGTCAATCTCTATCCTGTTTTGAGTGAACGGCGAGCGCTCCGATGGGACGTGTACACTGTACATTGGCGTTGTGTTGAACTTGCAGACCGCGCAGGTTCAAAATTTCGATTCATGTTTATTTCTTCTGATGCAAGCACGGCAATAGCTGTGGGACTAGGCGGTCTGTTCACTTACCTGCTGGACGCGGAAAAGAAACTTTAGAGCCGAATGGAGAAAACGAAGCGAGGGTTGCAACTTGCGACGATCAATAATGTAAGCAAGCGCCCGAATAATGGAAGGAAGCGCCCGAATAATGCGAGCAAGCGCCCGAAGACAGCGTGGGACGCAAGGTGTTGGTAGTTTTTATTCCGGGGGACTTCCCTGGTGCAGGTAGCATATATCAAGGGTTACCTCTCTTTTTTGCCTCCGTTGGCTCTCCGCTGTGGAGCGGCCAGCTCGAACACGGATTACTCCTCTGGGCCAAACCTGGGGCGCATCAGAGACGATTTGAACGGGAGACCGAGTGCTTGTCAAATACTCTACATTTTTCTCTCTCAGATGTCTCCGAGCCTGAGTCGGCTAACTGCTTATTCATTTCATCTAGGGCGGGTCGCGTCTGGGCTCAATGTGTTGGTCGGCATTTGTATTTCGGGACACTTGCCTTGCGCGGTTATCACCCCTCTCATTCGTTTTTTTGCCTCCGTCGATGTTCCGCTGTGGAGCGGCTGGCTCGGACACGGATCACCGCTCTGGGGAATTTGAGGCGCATCAGAAACGATTTGAGCGGGATTCCATGATTTTTCTATCTCAGATTTTGCCGAGTCCCTTGACCGCTTATTGAAAGCCGGGTCGCGTAGGGCTGACGGCCATAATATATCAAGTCTCCCAATCGGGGAGATCTCCGTCTTGGGGTTTGGAGATTGCTGGGACGCTCTGTATGGGCTCGCCTGGACTCGGAGGCCTGAAGCATGATAAAAGTGAATCCTATCACAAGCGTAAAACAAAAGTGAGAAGTTAGCAACCGCCCGGCCTCACTGGGACAGCGGGAATGGTGCGGTCAAGGTCCTTGCTCCGGGTCGCGCAGTGCTTCGTGAATGTGGTTCCCACGCCCAGTCGTCAAGAGAACTAAATTATGAATGAGTGATGTGGTTTATCCTCGTCCTGATTCCTCGAAGGCCATTCCACGCTCAGGGTGATTCAACCGAAATCAAGGCAGAGCCAGTCCCAACGGAAACCGCGCCCGAATCTAGCCCTGCAGCGAGACCTCGGGTTAACTACATTACAAATAAAATGCAAACATACATTACAGACCCACTCGTTTCCCATGCTTGTCTCGGGATCCGCACAACGCCTGCCTCCGAATTCGGAAATGATGCCCTCGGAGGGGACACCGGCTGATAGGCGACGTGACGGCGCCAGTGCCACGAGTCAAGGCGAACCTGTTCAATTCACCGAACCAGCGTGCTCGTACTTACGGTATTTACGCTTATCAATTATGCGAAGGCATAAATTGCGCTCTTAACAATTCGACCTGTCTGCGCCTCCTAAATTCCAAATGTGAATGAAATCACAACCATGCGGAATAGAGCGGGACGTACCTTTCCCGGTGACACTTTCGCCTTGGAAGAGATCAACGGTTGCTAGCCGGTGCCATGGGGCGATCCTAGCAAGGATCCTTGGCTGACAGCGGCAGTTGATGAAAAGGGGCCAGGAACTGCGGTACTTATACGTCCAGGGACTAGGCTTTACTTGAGTTAAGGTTGTAATTTAGAATAAACCAATGATTCCTTGAATAGGAGGACGCACTTGAATGATATCACCGAGATAAGTCATTGGATACATAGGCAGATCTTGAATAGGATGCAGTGCACGTGTAGATCGCTATCCGAGGATGAATTGCCGCAGCGACATCTCGCACACAAGAGATGCGAGGTCCCGGATCCTCCGAGCAAGGATAACGTGTGCCTGGTTCAAACTTCAATGTGCGAGTGGCGAACAAGCCATCAGAGGCGGCACCGATGATGATGATAATGATTCCTGGGCCCCACTTTTGACACCGCTTCGTTCCCAGTTCTGCAGCATGCGCAGACAAGAGCGACAACAGCTCAGAATTTGACCAATGTCAGCACAAGTGAAAAACGAAGTCCGGGCAATTGGATTTCCGTAACTTGAGGCATTCCGCTCTTGTTAGCTATACAGAAGATACCCACCGTTCGTTTCCCCAGGAGGCCAATAATCGCCCAGAATTCCGATGTGGCGACGTTGCGACGGCCGACAATTAAGCAAGGAGTGGAAACGACCGAAAGTCCGCGCGCTGACCGGAAGGTGGCGATAGAGCGGACATGAAAGGCGGTGTGAGGAGGCAGCCAGTCTGCTCATGAACTGCACTCGCAGTACGAAAGGAGGGAGAAGCTCCACAGGTGCACAGCCATCTGATGGCCTGGGTTCGAAATCTAATCAGATTTGCCAGGGTGGACATGGCGCCGGGCGTACGCGTACCTGAATATCGTGCACGATCATTAATTCCAGCAAACCGATATTTCAGCGAGCCAGAGCGAACAATTAATATTTTCCATACCTGCGTACTCCATTAGGGCTCTGGTGGAACCAAGTGGCTGGGATGGTCGATGGCAAGATGAGCCCGCCGGCAGCGTAGCGACGAACCTGCGCCGTGATATGTAGTGATGCCACAAACCTACCCACCTTTCCGCAGCGATAATGGCTCAACATGCTCGACGAACGGGGCTAGAAACGGAACGGCGGCAGCTTGCCGGTTAAACGCAGGTTCGGCTCGTCACACAGCTCACGTAATCTCGGCATATTTCTCCTCCTTTCCTCGTCATCGGATGATTTCCGCGCGGGCCACGCAATCGCGAGAATGTTGGGAATATTCAATCTTGGGCGAATGTTCTGGAGCATTACCTAATCACACGGATACTTAAAGTAGCGTATGGGCTCTTGTATCCTTACGTGTTTGCAGAGCTCAGCCAAACACGAAATCTCTTGTTGCTAATTACCTGGTCTCGAGTCAACCCAACCTCGGATTATTCCAACAGAGAAGTCGAGAATATATTTATCCATGATTGGCAAACTCGTATTCTGGTGCGAAGGACCAAGATCATAGATTCAGTTGCTTAGAGTTTGCTTTCAGCTAGACGCTGATTCAATCCGACATTCGGTATGTATCGGGATTGATAATCACTCAACTCGCTACTTTCCCCCCAGCGACTTCATCATCCAGACACCCGCGTGCGCCCCGTGCAGCAGCGTGCCTGCTCGTTTTCGATGCGTGATTAATTCTCTCATCAGCTTTCTTTGGCCGCGACACTGGCAATTAGGCTCTTTACTGCTGTCGCTCGCTAGCTCGGGGTACGCCTAGGCACGAGCACTGATCAATCGCTACAGACACCCGATCACGGGGGGTGTCCGCCGGGTAGCTTGCACTCGGTTAAATACGCCATAGGACGCGCAATTATTCAGCATGAGTTAGTCGTGAATTCCGCTTCATAATGCGCCTGGAATACTCACATCTTACTCTGTACTTTCTGTGAGGGCCTAGTTAATTATTGACCGCTGGTTGCCTGGACTCTGGAGATCATTCCTGTGGCCATTTCGGGACACAAAAGCCAGGTGGGTTGGATGTAATTCCCGATGCACTAACACATGTTCTGACGCAGGCGGCGTCCGATTCCAGTGAACTACGACGACAGTGCATCGCAGACACTGTACATAGGTAAGATCCAAGTTTAAACAGCCCAACTCCGATGGGAGCCAAGCTGAAGTTAAACAAGCGAGCCACCTCGCGCGCCGAGGTCAGTTTGTTCTTCAGCCAAGTGATTGATTCAGAGAATTTCTGTGAAACAGAATTACGGAGAAGTATAATCCCACGCACTCAGAATCTAGGACTCCCCGATTGAATGACTTAACGACGCACAGACGTGATAACCATCGAACCCAACGCGGAACTGAGATGCTGAACTCCTGCCCAACTTGTTGACGGCGGCCCGCAAACGACGCTGCTTGTCGTACCTGGTTGGATCCGCGCCGAGTTGGCGTCAAGTGTCCTAGGCTGTCGCCGTCGCGCGAGGCGGGATGATGTGCAGCAACTGCAAGTTCAAGTTGAGCACCTGTTTGGGGATAGATGCTTGAGAGGCGAGGATCGTTAGTGCGTCAAGTGACCGTGTGCCTGCAGGGTCCGGCTCCGTGATGGGCGGAATATCCACTCACATTGCTAGAGTCACAGGATCCCGATGATGGCGGCGATCCACGTTGAAGCATGGGTGGTGATCCACATTGAGCGCGATCTGCCCACGGTGCAGGTGCAACAGGCGACTGGGTCGGGCTCCCGCTATTCGATTTCGATTTAGATTTAAATCAGTCGGACGGATGAACTGCTTGGAAGATGAGGGTACATAACCCTGACTTCCATTCGGAGTACATCTCACTAAACTGGCCGCAGCGCCGACTACTTGCAGTGTACCTACCCCTGAGCAATGGAGGAAAGGTTGCTTATCTGCAGACAAGACATGACAGGGATTGTAGTTACTCCTCGCGTATCTGGCTGCGGCCAAAGCCCGAGGATACCCATCTCCAAATTGGGTTGAAGTTAATCGCGCTGGCCACGGATTATTTATTCCACCCTGACTCCAAGAAGTTACGTATCTCCAAAATCAGGGTCGTGGCCACATGAAAGGACGCCGGTGATGCGTCCTCACTGATTCAGACAGAAAGACAGGAACAGTGATCTAGATTGTCATAGTGTAAGTGAAAGACAAGATAGGAATACATGAAAAGAAATAGTAACCTAGATTGTTGTAGTGTAAGTGAAAGACAAGATAAAGAAGAACATGTGATGTGAAAGGATTAAATACTGGGATCATCCATCAAAGATGGTTAGTAATAATTGGACCGGGTTTCGTCAACTGTTGTAAGTGCCAGACTTACACCACATTACTACAACCTCATGAACACTGGGAATTTATGGCTCAAGCTCACAAGGCCGGGGGTTCAAAATTTTGGCGGCAACCGCCCACAGACTTACCGCCATCGGGAATCACCGACCTTGGAAACCACGAAACGCAGGACGCGACTAGACACAACTCCGGGTCGAAACAGCGTGTGATGCCGTACGGGTTCGGCGTTGCATGTTTAAAATATTATTTCAACCTCCCATGGGGTTAGGCCTCGAGTTGGGTCCCGATTAAATAATTTAAATAAATGACAACCGGGTGGGGGTGGCTCTATTCATTCACGTTAGCCCACGACTCAACACAGCAAAGACGGGCGCTGATGCGGGATGTGGGATCTTGTAAAAGGCAGCATGTTGGGTTTCGACTTTCGGTGAATCACTAGCTGAATTGTTGTAGGGCATAGTATAATTCCAATCACATTTGAAAGCGGTCCTTCATCCGGCGTCCGGGCGCTTGGAGCTGGGGTTGAGTGGTTCATTGATCTGGGGCGAGATTCCGAACGCACATCTATTTCCGAGCTGAGTTTAATATCTTGGGGATTGGGGTAGGTTAAAGAGGTGAATCCCAAATTTTGGGGATTGCGGATTAGGGTCTTCCTCCCTCCTTGGGCGAATTGTCGGTGTTTGCTTTACGATTCAATGCTTTGGTCGAAATCTAATCTTATCATAATTTAATCACAGCTCATCAAGCCCAATCTAATCAGATCCCTGCCAAGTTTTTTTACTCGTTCTTCAAGGTCCCAATCGTTCCTGAAGAAGATAAATGAGACGATCCTTTAATTTATGGCCCCACCTTGCATCTCAGACCACCTCGGAATTTCGTGTCATGGAGAGGATTCTCGTCTTGATATCCTGGTTCCTCGTGCATATTTTTAATCCTCCCCGACGGTCCTTAATTCACGTTTATTCTCCGTTTTTTCAGTTATCTGCCGCCGCCCTTCACAAGGTATGCTATCCTGTACTCCGCCTCCCCTTCCAATGCGACATCATCACCACGATACGCTGTGTCGTACCACCGGCCCTACGGAGGCGCTGATGTTCGTGTAAAGGAAGGGAGTGCGGTGGGGCTCGGGATTTCCTTTGTGCCTCCGACGTGCTTTCAACGCGTGAAGCCCTGCTATTCATTCCTTCAGACAACCTCGTTTTTGCATCCAGATGCCTGGTAGTGCGGCGGCATGATATAGAAGCCTCGGACTTAGCGGCCGCACAGAGCAGGCATTTAGTCTGGGCGAGCCCAGAACGAGCTCTGCCCGCAATGAGTTGTACTGCGCCACCGTTTTACATTTTCATGCGAGTTTCCCCGATGTTGCGGACATACATGGGTTCTTTTGTGTAGTGGCTGCCCCAGCTCCGTTAGAACCCGTGGTTGAATGTGATAGATGGGCTGGAAGCTGCGGCCGTCGCCTTCAACACAAAAACTTGCGTGCGCTGATCGGCCCATGGCTTTCATTCAGTGTTCGCCCTAAGGGCTAAGGCCTTAAGACGATATTAGTGCTGTTCAAAGTTGCCACTATTTGACTTCCTGTTTGACTTCCTGTTTGCTCCCTTTTTGCAAATTTTGGCAGGGTTCCCTGCCAAAATCTGCCAAAAAGGAAGAGACCAGGGAAACGAGTAGGAAGCAAAAAGGAACATATTTGAAACCCTAGGGTTGAGATTTTTGGACCAGGAAGCAAGTAGGAGAATGTTCCTGGTCTGAAATACTGCCAAATCTCAACCAGGAGAGCAAAAAGGAAGTCAAAAAGGGCTGTTTTTGACGAACAGGAGCACATGTAGCTCCTGATTCGACCCTACTTGTGTCCCTGCTCGTTCTCCTGGTTGCACCATCAAAGTAAACAGGAACACAACCAGGAGCACAACTAGGAGCCCAAGCAGGGACCAACCAGGAGCTACTTTGAACACCACTATTAAGGCCTAAGGGCTTAATTAAGGGCTTAGGTTAAGCCTTAAGTTGCGGACCGATTTTCACGGAAGGCCTTAGATATGCTTACGTGTACAATTACGCGACTTGTAAAATTTTCGGTCGCGTGTTCCCAACCTACCGTGTGTCAACCAACTTCGCGCCCCTCGCAAGTGGCAGCTTATTTCTCTCGAGTGCCTGTTTGCGAAGACAGCCAAGGAGTCCCTCCTTGCTAGGCGTGGCGAGCGAATGGCGCGGCGCGCGCAGGAAGAGGAGCAGATGTATATGCAGGTTATGACCCGAGTTGGACGCGGCGGACGCACCCCCGATGACGGCGAGGTTGAGATCGATGATTCCGAAGTGTACGGAGAGTAATTGCGACAGTTTTTGGCGTTCTAAGTTTCCGAGAATGTATTTCCTTTTTGGGAACTAAGGCCTTCGGCGAGGCCTTATCTTAAGGCCTGAACCTTAAGCTAAGCCTTAGCTTGCCAGCCAGCCAATTTTTAAGGCCTTAGGGCGAACACTGCTTTCATTCACGTAATCGTTGCGTGACATGGCATGCCACGAAGGGCTCTGGGCTAATACCCGCCCAAGGTGCAATTCCTCACAACGTCGTCCTCCAAGTCATCCCGCCAACAGACGATGGCTGCCATCTCCAGATTTGTGGTGCTATTGATGCCGTTCCTGGTAGATTCATAGCCTTAAATCATGCATTCCGACCGCTCTGCATCCGCTAGGATAACGGTGCGCTGCGTCGGCCTGCACGATTCATCCTACGCCTTCTTAGCATTCAGGATTCGCGATCATGGTTGACCTATGTTCTCATTTAATTTCACAAATTTCTTACTACTCATAGCCTCCCTGGATTCCCTCTGACTTGTTTTAGGCTCTGACGTCCAGTACTCCGACCGCAGCCGCCTTACTCTGACTGATTCCACCAGGTTCGACTTTTATTTCTGCATGTTTTGTTTACATGACGCTCTAACCAATCGCATCACTCGGAACGCGGTCAGCACACCGAATAGCGAAGGTCGTGGAATTAGCGCGCCGTTATCAAAGCTGATTTTAGCGGCGTGTTCTAACTAATGTGGCGTGAATTCCCGCGTCGCTCGCCGTGTCGCTGGGACCAGCCCCCCTTGCAGGCTGCGCTAGTGAGCAAGATCCGAGGCACAGCCGACCTTAGCGCATACTCGCTACCTGTCAACTAGCGCGGTGTGTAGTAGGATGTAGGGATGAGGCTAGCCCCGACAGCACGCCTACACTTCCCCTTGCCTTTTTTCATTTATGCAACTGACCCGCGCGACGCTAGGCTCGCCATTAACCCCAAAAAAAACCCAGGCCGTCGACCTAATCCACTAGTCTTAGCCCATGGACGTTACTTGGCTAGCATATAAAATGCCACGACGACATGTACGCCCACTGGCGCGAACACGATTCTAAATGCCGGCCGCCTAAGTCCCAGCGTCCTCCTCCCCGCTCTGACCAACGGCGCCGCCCCGCATGATGGACAACGCCGCACGCCAGATGCCAAGAGCGACGGTTACAGAAAGGTTTTCGGTGTATTTCTCTCCTTTCTTTCCCCGCACGCAGTCCTCCGACCATCGCCCACCCTGTGTTTCTTCGTCCATGTCTCCTCCCCATACTCCCATCTCTCGGCGGCCCCACGTTGACCTTCCTTCTTCAGTTACGCCACTACCTTCCGGCGATTCTGCGCAGCGGCGAACGAGTATGATAGCAGACGAAACTTCATGTCAAATCATCAAAACTCTTTGAGACTCGGGATTTAGCAGAAACATACAAGTCCTCAGTCGGGCGAGTCTTCCCCCAACTCCCTCGCTCTTTTTGTTTTTCTGCGCGCGGTGCACGTGAGCTCCATTTGCCGCTATTCTGTGCTCGCTCTATGCCGCCGTTGAGTGGAATCGATCTTGAGCGCTGGTGTGGCCGGGTAACGCACCCCTTCACCTCCACTCAAGTTCTCGACTACCGGGATCAAGTACCAGTATAGCTCATTCGCATCCGCGTCCCTGCGGGCCACGGAAAATCACGTCGGCGTCCACATTTTCCAATACGCGCGCGCACTCTGCACCATCCAGTCATTTGATGCACCCTAACCCCATACTTCATCATGTTGTAAACCGTGCAATTATCCACACGTTCACCTCCTTTTTACCTGGAGCGCCCCTTAATTTCTCCCACAACCTGGTATCGTCTATGGTTTTTACCTCACAACATGCTGGCAGCTGGCCGCCGTTCTTTGAAACTGCCGGTATGCTACTTCCTACTTTCGAACTCGTATCCTCTCCACTGGCACTCTCTTCGTCCTCCACTCCCCTCTTCCCTCGCACCGGCTGGGTTGAACCTGGAAGTCAAGGCTGGAACGGCCACGAGAGGAGCCGCTTATGATAGCCTGCAGAGTCTAAATCTCCAGGGGATTCATTCGAGCATCTCGGGTGAAATTATTTGAGAGTTCGGCAAGTTATCATTTTTTAATTGTAACTTCATTACTGGCCTGCTTACTTATATAAATGCAGTGGCGTTGAGTGGGAAGTTCAAATATATATATATTCCGACCGTCCATCATTCGCGGTGAGCACTTTCCCATGATTTAGGGTCTCAACTGCTAGCAACGGCGTAGCGGTTCCATGTTTGTCCGCTTTCGGGCATCTTGGGCATGGGCGTCTTTCAACATTCGACTCTTCACTTCGGAAAGCTGTCCAGAAAGGGATCGGAGAAGGTAGGTGATCATTTGAGTCCTCTATTTCGGCGCTAGGCTGCGTGCTAGCCCACCTTCTGCAGGTCATGTTCCAAGCCGAATCGGAACCGATCCACCTGTACTTTTGCGAAGGCTACGCTCCTCATTCTGCATCCAGGGACGTGTACAGTCTCGAGTTGTTAAAGCTTATTCTGCGCCAATCAACTGCTGACTTCACATGTGTCCCGACATTTCGACAGCTCGGCACAAGTTTGGCAGCCGCCAAAATTTCGCCTGACGCAATATTCCTGTATGAGCCCCAAGGACTCCACTTTGAGCAGGCGATGTACGGGTGATTGGTTGGCTTCTTTGCACAAGCGAACTGTTCAAAATCAGCGGCGCCGCCGAGCTTGGATCGAGCCAGCTCGCATCACATACCAGTCTCACGCTAGGTTTGGTATATTTTTGCGTCAGCTCGCACCTCTTTATCTCGCACTAGCCACTGCCGAGTGCATCGGCGAATATATTTCTCCTCAGCCTACAGACGTCGACAGACCTTGATTTCAGATCCCCACAGTCGCCCGAGAGTTTAAGTTATTGCAACAAATATTGAGTCCGCAGGAAGTTGGTACCCATCATCGATTAACTCTGTGAGACTTATGAAAGCTAAAAGACGCGGACCTTCGATCCTTAAATGCTGCACTCGGGATTTATGAAGGCTGCAGTTGACGCAGGCCGTTGAGACACTTGATTGAAGGATTCAGGTTCGAGTGCCCCATACAGTGCTCCAAGGTGTATTTATAATTCTAGACTGCGACTCATTCAGAGTCATCAGTGACTTCCGTTTTCAATAACGAATGCAAGCCGAATGTCGGTCATTCGTGCCTGCAGGACAATTCTTTTTCCTAAGTATGTATTTGATCAAAACTACCGGGAACAGATCTACAATGGGTTTGTCTGCATCAGTTCCTGAGCCAACGCCGTGTCCCAATACTCGCGCAGCTCGATAATCTTGCCGGTGTCCTCCGAGAAAATCAGGATCCAGACGTAACTGCGCTTGAAATCAGTTATATCCCTGACCGAGAATGCGTGGAGGTCACACCTCTGGTTGTACGGGTTACCGTTGAGTTGCGTACCCACATTACGCGATTCAACGATGGCCTTGTTCCCGAATATCTAGAGCGCGGGACCCTTCAGACAGTGACCCGGTCGTCAGCATAATGGACGTACGTCGATGGAAGACACAGTTATCTTCTTGGGCTTTCCGTCTTTCAGACGCAAGGTGCAGGGTTTCGCGACCTCGTCCATCCAACTCGCGATATTCTAGTAGTGCGTTGTCCAGATGAGTAGGAACGAAGAAAATATGGCGTACATAAACTCCCGTCAACCTCGTTGAATCCTTCTTCTCAGAACCAGATACCCAGCGGAATTCAGGGTCTAAGGCGCCGAGGAACGGTGCGAAGTCGCCATGCAGATTGAGAGGGTCGAGGATTGAGTGGACGTCGTCTTTTGTGAGGGTGAACGGCATCTATGTATCGTCGCAGTTGATATGCAGCTTTGATGAGACGTGACTCGGAACTCGATCACAAAGAAGTTAGGTGAGGAATGATCCAAGCTACAGAATACAGTCTTTATATACTAGAGGGTCGAGTCATTAATTAATTCCCGCTTCCGCAAGTACGGCCCTTCGGGCGCAGTTTTGGCGTAAGCCTCCGCCCTCTTTGTCATTCAAAATGTGTAACTTCTGCCGGCTCCGGTTGTGATGTCATATCTCTCTCTTTATAAAATTACGGCTGTCCGAAGCCTTTAAACTCCGCTCGGCTATCGCCGACGGGCACGCTGAACTGCCTCTATAGGTTTCTACGTGTTTCTGACGAGTACTACGTGTCCGAGGCGAAGTGGCTGGACGCGCTCTTTTATATCATATACCCCCGTAACCGTCAAAAGTTGCTGACATTCTGCTGTATATAGTTCGTTTACTCTTAGAGTAGAGTCAATTTTACTGTCTTGAAGGTTCAATGGTGGCGGGCACTGCCGCTCGTCGGTCTCACCAGGAACTCAAGCTCAGTCTCGTCCCCCATATCTGTCGGTGGGTGTACTAGGGAGGTGAACGGGTCAAAGAGATTTTGGGCCGCATATGGTTAGATTTACGGGGGTCATCATCAATGTTGGGTACATCAATCAAGAATCGACGTATCAGTGAAGACGCTGGAGAAGACAGACTGAAATTAATCCGAAGAACAAATTTACTAAAATTCCTCGATTCAGACATGTACAACCGAGCTCGAAATGGAGAAAACACGTTACCTCAAGGAAGATTTGTCGCCTCCCGAAAAAGCGAAGATTCTAGGACCTGGGCGTCGAGCCCGTCACGTTTTGATGCAAGTAGTCGCTGCAATGAAACGTTATTAGGGTCAGTATACCACAAGAATATCTTGAGTGAAGATAGGCCTCGGTCTCGGCGAGCATGGATCATATCGAGGAAGGCGTCCTGGTATCCAGAGAATGTGTGGTTTTGCCTCTTTGGGTCGCTCCAGAGGATGGCGGAGAGATCACCTGAGGGGGCGCCGCCGCCATGCCGTAAGGGACCTGTTAGGTACCCGAGGTACCCTAAACCGTTGAGTAATGGGTACCTAAGAGGTCCCTTTCCGCCGGGTGGCGGCAGATGTCTTCCATATTTGGCAATTATTGCTGTGCATGCCGTCGCGTCATAGGCGGCGGATGCACCTACCCAAAAATAAAAAGTGCTCTTTAGCCCGTTTTGAGGGGCAGGGCGAAAGTGACATTTCGACATTACAAGTGCCGCTGACTGCCGCTGCAAAAATTGAAATTGCCGCTGCATGCGGCAATACTGCCGCAACATGTCACACTGCCGCTGTGTCACGCCTGAACTGCCGCACGCATTGCCGCATGTAGCGGCAGTCCCTCCGGCACTGGTGCTGTACCCGCCGCTATAAATTCTTACTGTTTGGGAGATCCTCGCGTCCAGCCCCAGCCCCTCTAGCACTACATGACTACGACTCCATGCATCGCTACAGCAGCGTGAGGTAATACTATCTGTTCAATTCTCCCAGATGTTCGTCCCAGTCTGCCATAATACAACTCCGAGAAACGATCCTATTCCTTCGTCTACGTTGTTAAATGATACCTTGAATCTGCCGTCGTCCATTGTCCTGTCAGTCTGCGGGCCAAATCAACTATTGACAATTATTCCCCAGCGGCCCTTCAACTCTGAATTACATGTCGGTCAGCATGAATATATATCTCTCTGGCGTTCTCGGCATTATTGAACGATACATAATATCTATACAGCCGACTCATTATCAAGCTACCCCGAGCCAAATCAAAAGTTGACTGGTAAATACAGCTGCTACGCTACACCGTCCTCCCGGAATGAAGAAGTCTACGTCCTACCATCCTATTTGGCGTCTTCTTGGGCTTCCGGGCGGGTTCCTTCGCCGACGCCTCGATTTTCTTGGCTCGCTTGGACGGCGGCTCTTCCCCGCCTTCCTCCCTGCGCCTCCGTTTGCTCCCTAACGGAATAGCTGCTGTGGTTGCAGTACGAGATGGCTCGTCCTGCCGAAATATATGTGGCTAAAGATGAGGTCTACAGTGTAGCGCACTAGTACCGAGAAAAGAAGGTTGAAGGGTGGCAGAATGAGACAAGGGCGTAGCCAGTGAGATACAGTCTCAAACTAGGAAGCGCAACACAACGTAGGAGAGTAACACTAAGATTTCGGACATTTCAAGGCAAGTGGTTGGGCTCTCAATTTGTAGGTAGATACTAGGGATTTATCCAAGGCTCTCTACAGAAGGAATTAGGCAAAACGACTTCGTGCAGCGAGAAAAAAAATGCAATATTTGTAGCAGCATTATAGGCGCTATTGCTCGTGGCAACTGCGCGGCCGGTTTCTTCCTTTTTTAGTGGATGAGCAAATCTCATTCTTGTTGCACTGGGGATTTTTGGTCTGTTATGACAGCAATCCATTCAGAATGTGAGAAACATGTCGTGCCGGAACTACAATCGATTGCGCTGTAGTGTTACGCTTCTACGTATTTGCGCAAATTTGGCCTCTGCCAAGTATCAGCCTCGCCCTCCACAACGACATGTCCTGGCGCCCATGGTAAATTTCTGCGTGTGCGCCACATCGGGATGATCCTACCGATAACTTGGACTGAGTGATTTGGATCTGCTTTGGCTGAGATACAGACGAGACCATCTAATCATTGCTCTTCCTAGTTGACGGCTTTAGGTGTTTCTTCATGAATCCATTTGACGTGGCAGGGTCCAAGAGAGTATTTAAATAGATGAAACGATTCATTTCAGGCGGCACCGAGGGTAAACACAGGAAACAAGAATATGTATGCAGTCAATGTTGAATGTAACATGTGTTAGATGCACCAAAAGAATGGGTGGCATTTATGTCAACTCTGCTAGTGTTATCGATAAGTTTTCTGCATGGGACTTGTTTCAATTGGTAGCCTAACTCTTCTTTTGCAGAACAGCTTCTCCTGATATGTGTAATATGGCTGGTATTGCGCGAGGACTGTTTCTGCAATGAAGGTTACTTCCTGAATAAATCAATTGAAAGACAAGAGGGGAGGTTTTCTCCGTTACTAGGATGCATTATGTATGCATCCCCGTCATTCCCAGTCCTAATCTGAAGAATAAATATGATGCAGCGGCAATGTTCTGGTGCTGCAGAGGGGCTGTGCTATTGCCGCAGAGCGAGCGATTGGATGATATTTCCTGAATAAATCAATTGAAACACAAGAAGGAAAGTTTTCTCTGTAGGATGCATTATCCATGCATCCCCGTCATTCCCAGTCCTAATCTGAAAAATAAATATGATGCAGCGGTAATGTTCTGGTGCCGCAGAGCGGGCGATTGGATGACATCTTGCATTAGAATGACTGTTTAAGCATTTGGGGACAGGATAAAGTAGGTAATGTCACACCAGTCTCAAAATACATAGACGAACTTGAGCCTTCGCCGTGTGAACGATGCCGGCTACGAAAATTCTTTCGGTGACCATAAACAAAAATAGAACCCTTTCACCACGTTCTCTGGACCCCATTTTAAGTTATCTCGGGGTAAATCTGGTTCAGTCTGCGTTTAGATAGTGTGCGAGGATCGAAATATCCTTGATAGTGCAATGTATGCGGCCAGTGTTAGAAGGAGACTGTGTCTGCATTGAAAATTATTTCTTGAATAACTCAATCACAGCACAACAGCAATGATTTTCGACGTTACCAGGACATATTATGCAGGTATTACCGTTGTTTCATCGATGAATCTCAAAAAACATGGGGAAAGATCCATGCAGCGGCAATGTTCTATTGCCGCAGAGTGGCTGTGTCATTGCCGCAGAGCGCCCGACCTGGGCTTATATGGGCAGATTTTTTATGTCGATGGCTGATTAAACATCAAGCGACACGTAATAGTCCCAAGGGAGCTCATAGCAGTGTGACCCCGGAGAAAAATGACATGGTAGTCAAACTTGAATTTCAACCGTGGTTGAGAAATGGTCCTAGTTGGTTGGTACGAAGCAGCAACATTATTAAATGACTGCCAAAGAGGGAAGATTGCTTGAGGTAGATCAATACAATAGTGACGGATACAGCCGCGGAAGGGACACAGACAGCCGCGGAAGGGACACAGACAGCCGCAGGAGTGATGCAGAGTGCCGCAGTGAGTGCCGCAGGCATACATGACACAATGAAAAAAAAAAACAGATGCTTGCCCCCGTTCCCTGAAGCCGTTGAAAACAAATCTTGCACCATGTCTCGCTCAGTACACAAAATGATGCTTTGGGGATGGAAGACCCCCGATAGTGTGACTTATGTGGTCAATGTTGCATGCAGACTATGTCTGCATTAAATTTTATTTCTTGAATAACTGAGTCGCAACACAACAGGGGATGGTTTTTGACATTGGCAGGACATATTATCCATTCATTGAAAGGTTTCCATACAATAATCTCAAAAAAACATCAGGGGGAGGATTCGGCAGCGGCAATGTTCTACTGCCGCAGAGTGGCTGTGTTATTGCCGCAGCAGGGTGCCGCAGAGTGCCAGACTGGGGTTTTCCTGGGGAGATTTGTCATTTTGATGGCTCATTCAACCCAAAGGAACGTGTTTAGTCCCAAGGGAGGTTTAGGATTGGGATTCAGAAGAACAAGGACATTGTAGTTGAACTTGATTTGAACCGTGGTCGAGAAATGTCATATTTAATTGATGTGAATGAGTACCCGTTGCAAAGAGGCAAACTGGCTTTCAGGAGACAGATACAGCACTAGAGTGCGTGGCCACGGAGGTGATGCAGACAGCTGCAGGAGTGACACAGATACCATAGTGAGTGCCGCAGACATACACCTTGAGTGGCATTGAGTGCTGCTTGAGTGCCACAGACTAGTCACACATGCCGCTGCGTCACGCTGCATGAGCGCCGCAGACTGACGCAGACATGAGGCAGGAGTGCCGCAGACTGATGCCAAACTGCCGCTGCAAAGTGCCGCAGACTGCCCGCTGCAGAGTATTTGCTGCTGTTTGGTTGCCGCAGACGGCCGCTGCAAGGAATTATAGTTCGTGTCTCCGACGCTCACAGGGACGGCGACGAGGACTTAATGGGGTGTATAAACGACATTTAGGACCACTTGCCATATAACTATAGACAAAAGAAAGCTGAGGAGGCCGTTGGGCAGGAGTTCAACATGTGCCGCAAACGAGATTGCCGCTGACTGCCGCTAAGATTGCCGCTGCATGCGGCAATGTCACTGCAGCGACAAAATCCCGCAGCCCCGTTTTGAGCTGCAATCTGAGAGAGCTTTGTACCAACAACATCCACAATTGAGCTGCTATGCTGTGTGCCTTGAATGCAACCACATCTGCACAGGAACTGCCACGCTTTTGTGCACTGCACAGTATTTTCAGGTGTATTTTGTATAACATTCAAGCAGATTTTGCACAAAAACATCTCATGTACCAATGTACCATTCCACGTATCTGGAGACCAATTGTGCATGGTTGAAGCATGCTTGACCCTGTTGGATTATGGCGGCAGAGGCATCTGCCGCTGAGTGGGTTTTTTCAACCTGGAACAAGTATGTTTGTGATGACAATCGATCAATAGGCCGGCGGAAAAGCGACTGGAACATAATAACCGGAGCCTAATGCGGTCGGCGTTTGCCGGGCTCGATTAAGTGGACTTAGAGAAATTTCGCCTCATCGAAAATTCGAAGTCTCTTAAAACAAATCTGAAGAGACAGTCCTATTTTAAATACATTCATAAGAAATATCTATGACTTTTCCAGGCTACAGCAAGAATTGACGGCGCTAAAGCGAAAATACAAGTATGTAGACCAATTGGGGACTCCCCCTTTCTTCAGCTTTTCATCCTCTCCACGCACTTTCAATGCCGCCGAAGCGCAAAAGCCCTCAGGACTCGGACCCTGACTACCCTGACTCGTCCGCGAAACGCCGAGAGATCTTCTTGCAGACCAGCAGTGCCCCCTTCTCTCCGCCGCTCGAAGCTCGCCAGACACCTGAAGCGCGAAGGGACGCCGAAAATCTGCAGATGACATTCGAGCCACGCTCGAGCTTCACCGGGTCCAAATCGCCGAGTGACTTGAAGGCATGATGGTAGATAGGAGCTCGCTCGAAATGGGTGATCGGATTCGGGTCTAGCGAAGTCACATTCCTCTCGCAGCTCTCGAAACGAATAGGTGGCTATTGAATACATTTAGAAGAGAACTGTCTCTTCAGATTTTGTCTGAGAGACTTTGAATTTTGGATG
>JARGYA010000209.1:0-246713 GCA_029204335.1 Mycena vulgaris
CGCTCCCCACCCTCGTACCGTGCTCATCTGCGCCGCCACGGCCCGCGCTCGTCAGCACCGCTCCCGCGCTCGTATACGCCGCCGCCGCCTACGTCCTCGCCGGCACCCCCGCTCCCCGCGCTCGTCAGCGCCGCCGCTCCCCGCGCTCGTCAGCGCCGCCGCTCCCCATGCTCTCAGCGCCGCCACGCCCCGCGCTCGTCAGCACCGCCGCTCCCCGCGCTCGTATACGCCGCCGCCGCCTACGTCCTCGCCGGCACCCCCTCCTCCCTTTCGTCATGCCTCCGCCCCCCGCTCGTCTACGCCCCGCCCTCAATTCGTCTCCCTGCAGCAGTTTTGCTGCAAGGAGACTTTGTCCATTTTGATGCAGGCATATCCCTGGATGGGAATTGTGCCGCGCCCCCGCTCCCCACGCCGGCACTCCCCGCGCTCGTATGCGCCGGCACTTCCCACCCTCGTGCGCCACCGCCGCCTCACCCTCTTCTTCCCCGCGCGCCCTCGTCCCGAGCCCGTGCCGCCACTCCCCGCGCTCGCACACACCGCCACGCCCCACGCTCGTATGCGCCGGCACTTCCCACCCTCGTGCGCCACCGCCGCCTCACCCTCTTCTCCCCGCGCGCCCTCGTCCCGAGCCCGTGCCGCCACTCCCCGCGCTCGCATACACCGCCACGCCCCACGCTCGTATGCGCCGCCACTCCCCACCCTCGTGCGTCGCCGCGTCTCTCCCTCGTCTCCCTCGCGCCCTCGTCCGAGCCCGCGCCGTTGCGGCCCCGATCGTCTCCGCCGCCGCCGCCCCTGCAGCAGTTTCCCTGCAGTGAGCGTTTGTCATCTTGATGCAGAAATATCCCTGGAAGGGAATTGGAACATCTCTCTGCAGCAGCTTCCCTGGAAGGAAACTGCTGGAAGGAATCCGCTTCAATTCCGTGCAGGGATTCTCGGCGGCGAGTTCCCTGCAGTCTTATCCCTCAGGTTTCAATCAGGAGTTCCTTAAATTAGAGTATTAGCGCTGTATTGCTATCCCCCTCTAATAGTTCCAGGTCCTTCATGTACTGTAATGGCTAACCGAATAATATAATCTCATTTGGAAACCGTGGCTGGACAGAGCGGTGTGTTACCAAAAAGGGAATTCGTCGGCTTTGCTTTGTTGCTCCTACCATGTCCACTCTCTCTTCGCTCTGGACCCCCCGGCTTCGCCCTTTTGAAGAAGACAAGGCATATTTTCATGAAAAGCCTTTCAAACTGGTGTTTGCAAAATACTCCCCTCAACAGCACGCGAAGTGGCACTGAGGCCGTTCTGCACGAATCACTGGCCCACCTTCAGTCTCCATTCTGGGAAGCGCGCATCCCCGACTGGCTGGATTACACTCTCGGTGGGGAGCTCATGTCAGCTCCAGACTCGGACAACTGCCAGGAGGCCGTCCTGAAGGTTCTGCAGCATGGCTTGCGTCTGTTCACTGAAGTCTTGTGGCTTCGTTACAAGCATAATGGAGACGAGGACGGTGACAGGGAAGCTGCAGGCTTGCTTTTAGCAGCACAAATGAAGTACTGGAAAAGCAAATCATTCCTTCCCTACGTGGGTTTATACATCTATGCACCTAACCTCTTCTGAACGCCGTACAGGCCCCACCGCCTGCCGACTTCTGTTGGCTTGATGATCTTGATCAGCGAGAGATGCTGGAAGCACAATCTGAGGGAGATTCAGATGGCGAAGACTGGGAAGACACTGACTACGACGACTATGACCCCGGTGTCGACTCCAAGTCTGGCTCCGATGATGACTACAAGGGCAATGACAGTGAAGGCAGTGGAGATGAGCAGTACGACGTGAAACCCGCAGAACATGATGATCTCCTCGACGTACTGGACTTTGTTCAGGAAAGGCGACCCCCGAGCCCGTTGATTCTTCCTGAATTTGCTTCGCGGCCCCAGGACGACCTAGATGAGCGCCCATTCAGATGGTGCTCTCATTTATTGGACTTCTTTTATCCCTGCAAGGATTTGGTGTGTCCCGTATCTTATTCTCTGCCGCGGTGTTATGGCTCATTTTGACAAAAGGATCAACCTAGAGACAAAGGATTCATTGTCGAAGATCTAGTGCAAATGCGAGCACTCAAACACCGAGCGTACACCACGAGTTCCTTCCAGCAGGCTATAGAGGTACGTAATATTCTTGCGCTTCCCTGCAATCGCTTATGTACCCTAGGAGTCTGGTTTAATTGAGGCTTTCTGGGAGATATGCCGACCTGGGAATCTCCTCGAAACATCCCACCCCGACGTGGAGCAAAGTTTCCGCTACCACAATTGGAAAATGAGCTATGGAGAGCTCTTTTGTAACTGGGTTATGCCGACGCGGACTCAAGAAGAATATGAAGAGGTAGGTCATGCTCTGACGAATATTTCGTTGTTGCTGATACCTAACTAGACTTTGAGTCCTGTGGACCCAGACTATGACTTTGACCCGCTGACGTTCCTGACCTTCTTCAGTGTATACTCAGAGATGCACCCATGGCGCCACAACCCCATGGCCTCCTTCCTCTTCTTGTCCAATCTTGCTTTGTAACCAACTGCAACAATTGGCTGGTTCCCTGCCTTCGTGAACTAGGGTATCCTCAGGTATGTCGCTAGCTACCTTCACATCTTTTTCTTCATTTCTGGGGCAGATTGATGGGTGGAATTCCGACCGCGCCTTTCGGATCCTCAAGGGCCACCCTATCTTTCTAGAACCTGAGTGCTACAAAGATATCCTCGACCTCTTCAATTTGCAACTTCAGGTCGCCATCCTGGAAAGTGTGCAGCACCGCCGATGGACTTCCAAAGTTCACAACCAACTCTTTTCTAATCCCGCTAATCTCAACGCGGAGGATCTTGGGTATGCGAGCGAGGATGGGGAGGACGAGAGCGACGAGGACACCAACCCTGATGAGCCCAGTCTCATCCCCAGAGCGTCTACATCTGACCTTCCTCGGACTTCTTTGGTCCGGCGCAAGTCAACTTCAGGAACGCGACGCAAAGACAAACATAAGTTGAAGCAACGATCTCAAGGTCTTGGAACTGCGATGAAGGACCTAGTCCTCGGTCGCCAAGGTCCGGGTGTTTCAGCTGCAGGGAATGCACCAAGTGCTCTCATCTGTCGCCTGAAGAGTGTTGCATCCAGAAGTACTATGTCACTGAGCGCGACTGTGATCATCTCCAAGGATCCGCTCTAACATGTGCAGCTGTGAACGATCGCCTTAAGCCCAAGCCCCCTGTATGTCCCTCTCTCTTCCTTACGTCCTGCTTTAAATTGGGGAACCCTATTGACTGTTCTCAGGCAAAGGCCCCAAAAAAGAAAAAGAAAACTAAAACAAATCGATCGAAGGCTAAACGTCGCCGTCAAGCACCTCCACCCCGTCCATCCATCAAGACCAGATACATTCATCCATTTGATGACCTCGAAATGGCCTTAATCAAACACCGCCCCCAGGTCTTTCGCCGATGCGGGAGGGATATCGTAAGGTTTTTCTTTAAAAATCCGCAAAATGGGGGGGTCGAAGAATTTGTGAGTCCTGGTTCCGCTTTCATTACTCCAGTTTAAGGTTTCATGTCAGGTGGGCGGAGTTCGCTTTCGTGCATTGTCCAGAGCAGCGCTGGAGTTATTGCGCCACGATCACCGCCTTATCCGAGTACGCTCAGTGAAAAGGCGTGCCTGCTTGCAGGCTTGGGGTTATGGATCAATGACCGCTGGGGGCTCTCGTTTGGCCAAGGGTGGTTGGAAAGGTGATGCCTATGGACCTTATGCAGTGCATAAAGGAGATACTCCTGATGACATACGCGCCCTTTTTTGCCATGCCCTGGTAGGTCTTTTTTTTTTTTTGGTTTTATTCGATCAGTGCCTCAGTATTTTATGGCAGGATACCGACATTCTACTTGAAGTGGGAACCAGTATCTATCCCCAGATGAAAGAGGAAGTCGGAGCCGTCACGGACGAAGCTGAGCTCAATCGATTCGGTCGGCAAGGCCTGTCAGTCTTCAACTGCAGCAATTATATTAGCGCTGTTCA
Source organism: Mycena vulgaris (assembly GCA_029204335.1). Lineage (NCBI taxonomy): Eukaryota > Fungi > Basidiomycota > Agaricomycetes > Agaricales > Mycenaceae > Mycena > Mycena vulgaris. The sequence goes on from JARGYA010000209.1 coordinate 4,037, forward strand.
CAAGGATGGGGATATTGGGCGGCAGGACTTGACTAACTCAAAGAGTAGGAACCAGTGTGAGGGCGGTTTTTACCCTTGCATCCAGGAGGAGAAAAAGCGGTGTGGGCGGGACGAGTATAACTTCGCGATGGTGCAATGGGGAATTGTGCTACAAACTCGCGCGAACACAGTCTGGTTAGTGTCTATTGCTATGTTCGCTAACTTCTGATTAAAATCGGTTTGGCAGGGTTTTTAATGGGAGGCACTGGCATGGAACAGTAATGCCTAGCCAGAGCTCAGTCAACCGTGGAGCACTCTCATCTGGCCGACATCCTACTGTGCGGGCTCCAGATGCTATTCGAGCAACCCGCTGCCGGGCAGTTAGAGGGGGTTACAATCTTCGTCCCAGACGTATATAATTTCCCCTCAATTGTTGCCTGCAAATATATTCTACTTGGACTGATCAATGTTGCAATGTGTTTTGGGCACCAAGGAGGAACGAGAGACAAAACTACGCTCATCTGTGCCTCCCCTACCACCCTACACCCCCACATCACTGTCTATGCTCCCACGTGCGGGGAAGGCTGCGTAAGGGAAAGCGGAGAAGGCTTCGTATAATTGCTATGTGAATCTAGTCTATAAACTTTTTTCTTGAACTGCTGCAACACAAGAATAGCTGGTAATTTGGGAAGATTTAACAACTAAGCAGGTACATGAGACGTAGATAGATGAGGGGTGGACCGAAGCTCCTGTTCCAACTGTATGTACGGGTGCTGGTTTTCATGCTGAAGGCGACTGACTAGGGCGCGGTTGTGAATAGCAATCATTTCATCCAGGAAGAAGTTGTAGCTGCAGATGTCAGTCAATTGATTCAAAGGTTGGTTAAGAGCGTACCGTAGAACATTCATCTCCTGAACAACGTTTTGGAATTTTCCAAACCATGCATTGGTTTGCTCGGCTGCAGAAGAATTGAAGACCCACTTGTTGTCCTCACCAATCAGTTCTTTAAACCGTGCAGGATTGCAGTGGGTTTGACAGAATATATCGCCCTCCTTGTGCTTACACTTGAAGTGCCAAACATCGACAGGTAGTCCAACCCTATCAAAGTAGGTATCACCGGAAGCTGTGAGATGTTTTCGGAATTGGCAGTTGTTGTCGTAAAAAATGTAGGACGGCATTGAGCCAGGAAAGTTTGGAGGGAAGGTTGCCTTCAAAAAACACTGGTCCCATGTCACTGGCTGCTCAGGCAAAAGATAGTGTTGTCAACTCACATTCACGCCTGTGATGCCCTCAGATCCGAACATAGTGGCTCGGGAGATAACGATGCCGCAGCACCGCACGAAGAGCTGTTCATTGTGGGTCCAGCGACGTGAGTTCTTGCCCTTGACTGTCGCCTGCGATGAGCTCTCTGACGCTGCACCTGAAGGACCTAGGAGAGACGAAGAGAGCTCTGGAAATGCACCAGCCTGAGGTACTTGAGGGATGCCCGCATTCCGCAGCCGAGCACGAAGCTGGAACATTGCTGAGTGGCGTTCCTCTGATGCCAGTTGGTGAGCCCGATGAGATTCAAGGGAACAGGTACTGAAGCCTTGCTCGACTGGTGTATCGCAACTGAAGATATAACAGATGGAGTTGAGGTGTGTATGTGGGATGCAGTACCGTGCCTTCTGGGAAGGAAGAGGCTCTGTACAGTCATGCACTGAGCAACAAAGGTGCCGTACAGTGACTCCGTCATGAACTCCTGCCGTCATTTGATCTATATTTTTCAGGATGAGGAGAATTTGAGACAAAGGATATGAGAACTCACGCCACTGTCCGTCGGGACCTTGATATACCTTCATGCACCGGTCGCATAGATGCGGCCACATCTCCTGGCCTGTCCCAACTATCCTATAGTTGCGCTCTTGAAGAGCTTCGTCGAGGCGGTGATTCTGGAACCCGTGATGTGGAACGGAGAGTATTTGGTATTGATTAACCTTATCCTCGAGGACGGCGTAAAGAAAAAAAGACTCTAAGACTAGGGTCCCATCGAGTTGATCATACAAACGTGACGCATTAGGAATGTCGGAGGCGCCAAGGGCCAGATTATACACACGTGAAATAGCTTCTGCAGATGCACTAAATAAAGATGAGCTGAGAGCGGTAGTAGGAAGATTTTATATTACTGAGAGAGCGCCATCTGGTTTGCGAAGTAAGAACAGAGTTGAGGCTCTATAAAGGAGGATTCTGTGACATGGATGAAGATCAGCATGTCTGCAGAGTAGTATTCCCGACGGCTGGTGGTATTTTGGGCCTCAAACACCGAGTAATTCGGGTAGTAGCGAGTAAGACAGGCTGAATTGGTGATTGTAGTTAGCTTGTGGCAATGATTGAAGCAGCATTCACTGACTTTCACAGTATGAGGATTTGGAGAAAACAGGTAAAACTCCCCGGTGAAGAGTATACAGTCTTGACTCGACAACACTGGTCTTCGTAAGTTTGGTATGGTTACATCCGGGGCGAGGACAAAGTTTGAAAGGAGCTGCAAGGGTTTCCGGTCCTAAAAGCACGGTAAGGACGATGGACTAGAGCTGTTACAAAGCATAACCCACCGAGCTTGGCTTCGTGTCCATGCAGTCGGAAACCGTCATCCATGGACTGAGATGCTGGATCTTGTTGGAAGGTGGCGGCTATATCGCTAAATGCCACCCAGGAGAGTTCGACTATGGATGGTTGAAGGCCCAAGACTGAGGACAGAAAAGCCGAAATATGAGGTGGCAGCTTGATTGGAATGGATCCGTCTTTGGAAAGGATCTCGGGCCAGAGACGCTTGGTGAAGTCTAGAAATCTCTGCACTTGGGTGAACTGCAATGTGGCTGCGAGCTCTTGATGCTGCAGAAGACGCTGGAGGATTTGAACAGCGAGAACCGCCATAAGAGATAGGGGGATGTGATAGACGATCGGAGCAACAATTGCCTCTTTGATTTGGGGTGAAAGACCTGGAGGACTCTACCTGAACGAAATGTGCTGAAGGAATCTTCCAGGAGACCAGGTCCGATTTCTTTGGAGAGGTTTCAGTGGAAGGAACTCCGATACTACCTTGGAGAGATTTATCTGGAGAGATTGTTCAGGTTTCCGTGCAGACGTTTCCCTGGAAGGATTTCCTTAAGTATGCTGGAGAGATTGGTCTGGAGCGATTTGGGTGGACGGAATATGGGTTTAACTCATGGATCGATCCACTTGGATGTACATACGTGGAGGGAGAAAAAAAAAAAAAGACGATTTACATAGGGTGAAGAGTGGGAATGAAGGGTTGAGGAGGACAGTGCAGCAGTATATTCAATTAACAGAGTGTAAGGAGGGTATGTGAGCAGAGGTCTTGGAGGGATGTGAGTGCAGAGAATGTCGTGGAAGGAACTCCGCCATCACATCCGCCATCACTGGCGGAATCCGCCGCGGGCGCTATACCTCGGGTGATTTGCCCTGCACTTGCATTCACTCCGAGTGCGGGTGTACTCCTTTCCGACTTGTCGCCAACTTAACCCATCCCAGGGGAGCCCTCTGTTTGAAGCTCTGGAGCCGCTGATTTCTGGCTGATTCCGTGAATTTTTCCCTTCAAACCGTGACTGCAATACGAAGTAAAACAAATTTCTCTTTAGCTTTATGGGTTGACTGTACTACTGGGTCTATGGCTTGCTCCTGTAAGTTTCCGACCGGTACTTTTGCTCTGAGAGACTTGAGGGACCAACGGGATGAGAATTTCTTCCACGGCATCTCTGTCAGATCAATATGGAATGCGGCAATTCGAAGATGTCGACTCCCTTCATCGGCGCTTGACTACCATCTATTCCGGAAGCCAAAGTACAATACTACTATTGTGCTCCATGGCATTGCTCTTAGCGGCTGACATGTACGTGTTTGAAGTCTGTGGGTCCATGTCCCCTTCGTGACCGATGTCCTTGAACACATAAAGAGCGCCAGGGCCAGGAGTGCCGCAACCCATAAATTTAACCGCGACTACACTCTGCCTTCTTTCACGATGGATACTCGAACTCCCACTCAGCTTCAGAAGGATCGCGACACCTACATCATGCGCACGACGGCGCACATGATACCTCACCTCTACAACGACGACTCTCTATCGATTTTACATGCAGCGTTGGCGGCGGAGTGTTATGATACCAACGGAATCCCCATATACTCGCGCGACAAGTGCAGAGACTTCCTTACAGTCGAACTATTCTTGATGTTAAGAAATGCGCACGAATCTGGATCCTACCAAGCCCTCATAGACGCAGGTATGTATCGCCTCTCGGTCCGATCTCTACTTTCTGACTTTGATCCAACAGTCTTGAAGCAGCCCCGGCCAGTCGGCCTACTACCTTCCAACGCATCCGCCTCTACGCTACCTCGCAGTGCACCCGGCTCTACTTCTTTCGAGCCGACCTTAAGCCTCGACACCATTCCTGCTTCCATCTACATTCCCGAGTCGGAAGCAACGGCTATAATGAACCGGATCCTTCCGTCCTTGAAAGAGGTCATTGCCCCTGGCTGGAAGTGGGAATCATGGAAGCCTCCGATTAGGCTAAAATCCAGCAACCCCGAGATCTATGACTGGCTTTTAGCTCTTGAAATCCCGTTGTTGAATAACGAACCTGGTTTGCTGCTCCACGAGTTGGGTAGTTATCAGAAAGACCCCGGGATGGAGGCACGGCTAGGTGCAATCTTCGTAAAACGAGAGAGCAGGTGCTTATTTCTTCCCCATCTCCTCTCGAGCTTTGAACTGATCAGGCGTTAATCACTCAGATTTCTCGTCAATACTTCAGGCTCGGGGAAGACGAGGCACCTGCTAGAAGCCCTCTGTCGTAGATGGGGCTTTTATTTTTCTTTGAATGTCGAAGATGATCCGATGGGCTCTATAGACATGCAGAATTGCATCAAGCATCGCATTGCCAGTGCCGCAGACTTTACGGAGACCCTTCCTGCAGATGACTTTACAGACAAGCTTGAAACAAATCGCGTGATCGCGAATAATTGTTTCAAGCAAGTTTTACTCGCTCGACTTCTCATTTTCAGACTGTTCCTCGAGACCATCATCAAATCTGGGCGCAAAATCACAGAGGACGACAAACGCCGATGGGTTCTGCTCCAAATCCGCCCAGCGATTCTACGCCCATCTTATGATGTGTTTGACCAGTTGGCGCAATCGCTGCACGACAGTCGGGTAGAGGGCCCTGCATGCGACGGGATCATCAATAAGCTCTTTCATGAGCTGCATTACATGATACCCGAAAATTCCGCAATGGAAGAAGAGATACAATTCTTTTCGGTCTTGGATGAAGCACAATGTGCTGCTACAACTCTCACCTCCGCTTTCCGTTCTGGGGAAAATCCATTACTGCCTCGTTCAGTCCTGCGACAAGCCTTCATTGTTTTGTATGTGTTTATGTTTGGTGGTGGTCTCGTCGCATCTGGGACCGGAATAGACAAGGATCTGGTGGAGGATGCAATGCATTCCATCGTCGGGAAATCGTCGCGGAAAAAGTTTATATCTGGGACAAGTGGATTCTTCCAAGAGGATTCTGTTGTCCACCAGGCATATATAAAGCGATATATTCCTCCTAGCATTCTCAAACCTATGGATGGAGAGCGGCTTGTCCAGCGCCTCTCAACTTGGCTGGAGGGCAGGTGTGTATCCAGTCGGATGTCTTCAAGCCTCCCATTTACACTACTTCCCCTAGATTTCGGTTCACCGCTACTTTTTTGGTGCAACTCTTGAAATCCGACTTCACAAATCCATACCAACTCTTGGATGACTGGGTTGTATACAATACGGGATTTTTTCCCACTGATGCAGCTGATCGTACTACGATTCCTGACCTACAAACTGTCACAGCCCAGTTCACTCCGCTGGCCCCCTTGTATTCCCAAATTAATTTCCGAAAAATTGTTCACCGTGAGATGGCCAACATTTTTCGCTCGCGAAATGATTAACATTGTCATCTTAGAGGGAAGGATGGGACTTCTCACCGATGCACTCTATCCGTCTCTTGTTCGGCATCAAATTCCGGCAACTCTCTTTGGAAAAGACCACACGTTTGTGGAATGCGGTTTTGCTCGTTACAAGGACGAAAACTGCACGGTTCCTTGCATCTCAGAACCGCTTATTCTTCTCGCGGCCACCGGTCATATCCGGAAAACCAATCTAGGTACCCAGCTTAGACAATATGTCGAGCGAAACATCGGAGCCAGTACGGGAAACAAGTGCAATGGCTTTGAAAGCTATGTTGCCGTCGTCTTGGCCGACACATTTGGGACGCCAACTCCACTGATGGATGTTTTCAAGTTTCCAGCTGCGACGACAGCGCCTAAATGGGCCAGCCAATCCGCACGTTTGGTTTCTGTTGCCCGACTGGGTCCCACAGGACCCTTCGGCATCTACAATTTCGATTGGCCCATGTGTTCGGTTCCTTGTGGACGGTTCGGCAGGGATTGCAAAACACCGGATGAGACCCTTGATTGGCTGAAACACCATTTTAATACACCCTTCTGCTTTCCGGACGATAACTTTGGGCCAGACATACTCTGTGTGTTGCAACTCGAGGACAAGTCCTTGATATGGATGGCCTTGCAGATTAAATTTTGGAAAGACGGAGCCACAACCCAGAAGGGATTCCCGAAAGGGTCGGAGGAAAAGTTGAGAAAGGGGATTCGGAGCACCGTGCCGGCGAGATACTGGATTGAATCGGTTTGTGAATTCTTTCGCTTTATTGCCTCATCGCTCATATCATATCATAGACACAATATGGCGATCCCTATACACCTACAGCGCATCCGACTCTTGTTCCCGATACCATTGAGGCTTTGAAAAACCTCCCGGAAGCCGCAAAAACCGGGACCGCATATCCCTTGCTCCGCGTGCTCGTTGCCTTTCCCACAACTATTACGGTTGACCAGATGCATAAAACCAAGCCGAAATTCCCGGTCTCAGACCCCCAAAGTCATCTCGATCCAGACAGTCACCCCTTTTGTACTCTCAACTGGGATTACATCAAGACCAAAGATCACAATGGTTTTATGGCTGACATGGAGGAAGGCTTCCGACACAAAGTTGCTACCGAGCACGGTTTCCTGTACGACCGTGAAAGCGTGCTTACACCTGCGGCGAAAAAAAGGCAGCGTCCAGCCCACGACGAATCGGAACCCAGCAACTCGGAAACCGCTCAAAAGAAAGCCCGGACAACGCGAGCTTCAAAGCCTGATCCAGCATTCGGGGGCCGCTCATCAGTGCCGGGTACATCGGGACTCAGTCGCCTTCAGAAAAACAAGGTCCCCAGGCAGACTGGCCAGTCGGTACTTGGTCCAGCATCCAGCGATGGTGGCGGACCCGATAGATATCCGAGCCCTTCCTATGCCTCCATGAATAGCCATGCCAGCCCACCACCGCCAACACCCGGATCGACATATTCACTGAATTTGCCTGGTAATCTTGCTCCCAACGGTCAAGGCACGTCTTCATTGCAAAGTTCCCGAACTTCGCGCCATGGGCCCCGAACGCGCCAGGGGCCGTATCCTGCGGGATCGGATGCTGCCAGTGGCCCGTCTTCTGGAAGAGAGATTGGAACAGGAGGGCACGGGCGTGGGGGTGGACGTGGTGGAAAATGAGTCGACTCGGACGTCGGACTGCAGAAGCTCTAGATCCCAAAGCTTGCTAGTAGATCTCAAGTTTTGCTCGCGTTTGTGAATTTGGTTGGTCAATTTATTGTTGTGTCGACAGGAGGAGGAGGAGGAGGATATATTCAGCGTCTTTAGGATCCCGAGACCCGAGTGCGAGACTAGTCTCTCTTGACAGACGCTTCATCGGATCTAACTCGTACCTCGTTCAATGTGCATTGTGTGAGACTCGGAGGAGCGTTGTGACGCATGTCACTGCATGTGACAACCGAGGGCAGTCCCGTTCGCGCAGTGCGCACAAGCAAAGAGTACGAGCCTGGGCTTGTTTCTGTTGTTCTGTCAGTGTCAAGCCCTTATTCTCTGTCTGTTCTCTCGTCCTCCGCAACTGTTCTTTTGTGGCGAGGTTCCTTATGCGAATGACTTCATATACGAGTGCATTCCACCGCTCCCCATGACGGTCTGCGCGGCGGATAGACCGACTCGGAGCACCGCCGACTTTGAAGCACAGATTGCTGAAAATGACGAGATACTCAGCCATCTCATCGTGCGCTACTAGTATTCCAATTGGGACAACGTCGACATCGCCTCTATGTTCCTGTCGCACATAATCACAAAGAATCTACTCCTAGCGCGCCGCCTACTCGATGAAGACTTGACATCGCTGTTTACCTGCATCGGCCTGCTCTCCAGCGAGCCAGCCCTTCACGATACATTGAAATTGGCGCACGCAAAGGTGGCCTCAAGGACGACCCAGTTCTCAAGGACCGTACAACTCAGATCTTCACCAGGAAAAACAAGCTCCGTGTAATCGGCCAATAACGGCCCTTGGCTGCGATCTTCGACTTCCCGCACAAGATCCCCGCGTGGGCGAAGCAATCTGCGCAGCTGGTCAAGTTCTGCGACGAGAGTCGCAAGGTCGAACACTCCATCGTCACACGCAAAGATTTGACCTCTCTACTACGACCAGCGCGTCTTCTCTCGAGGATACGGGGTTGTGGCTGGAACACTAGCACGGTACAGTATTTTGGCTGCCGTGTCCTCCAGCTCGGACCTCCTTTGCTTTCAAGCTGGCCGACAGGTCATTTATATGGGTCGCATTGAAGGTAATTCCATCCGCAGAACCGACGAGGTCTGTCATCTGCTTCGGAAATTATAAACATGAACTAATGCTTCTTCTAGGGGATAAGACCTCCTTGCACCATCGACGCCCTTCAAGCCCTGCCGCAGCGCTCGTCGAAACTTGGAAAACACAGTCTGTTTCAGGTCGTGTGTACCTTCCCGGAGGAGGTCGACCTCGATCGCTGCGTCACTAAGCGTCCGCGTGACGTCGCGGGCCTCAGCCTGGCGGCCTTCGAAGGCGGGGAGGACGAAGTCACGCGTCTGAATTCTTTGACGCCATCGTTGCTGACGTGCTAACGGCCAAATCGACCTGGGATCAAGAGACTAGTACCAAGCTGCAACGGACTACTGACACCCGAAGTCTTTGACGCCATGATTGCCGGCGTCCTCGCGGCCAAATCGACCAGGGATCAAAAGACCAGTACCAAGCTGCAACGGACTCCTGCGGACGAGGATACCGTCCCCCCGTCGAATGGCGTGCGCAGGGCCACACTCGGAAGCGCAGATCGACCCAAGATGGCAGTGGTACTCCGGGCGATGATCCCACCGAAGCTGTAACACCACCCAGAAAGAAAGCGCGCCCGGAGCCTCGAACTAGTCGCAGTAATGAAAAGAGACGATAGCGGGTGTTCACGTACAATTGTCTTTGCGACTGTTTTTCACTTTTCTTCGGCTCGAGTCCTAATCCATGCCAGCGGTCACTGGAGTCCTCGCAGTAACTGAGCAAGCTTTTAGCCAGTCATTGATACTCAGTAGTTGCGCTGCGCATCTGCGCTGATCAGCAGCCTCTACGTTTCCGCTTCCATCTGTTAAAATGGGTGAGTACATACAACTTTAGTAGCATATGTTCCTCATATGGGTTCTATAGCAGTAATCGCGCATTCTGCACTGCTGGCAATCACGCTTCCATGGCGGGCCCATTGTACGACTGTCGTGTCTACGCTACTACGACGGCGACTCTGCAGGAGCCTTCGCCCGGACTTTCCCGCAATCGTAAACCAGGCGCAGTATGAAAATGAGTCCCTCCCGCCTATCGGCCGCAACGTCCTTCCCCACGTTCCTCCCTTCCAGAAAGACGTAGCCTCCGCGGAGGAGGAGCACCCACTCCATATATATATGGGCCAGCGCTCTGCTGGGCCCCCACCCAGCAGTCCTCGAGCACACCACCAAAGCACCGACACACTACTGCTGCTCCTGTGCACTTCTTCAAAACACTCGTGTTTATTATGGCCGCGGTCGCCGCCGGCGCCGCCGCGCTCACCGTCCTCTCCGCGCCCGATGCGACTTCCTGCCTGGACCGCCTCATGGCCTGCACAGAAGACAAAGAATGCTGCAGCGGCTTCTGCTTCTACGGCCTGGCAAGGCCCTGCTCTTGCCCCACCCGCGCAATCTGGTCTTGACCGTTCTGATCTAGATTTGTCTGAAGCGCGGAGAGAAATCGATGGGGATTGCAGATACGAGTGCTCGATGAGATGGTGTCGAATGGATAGTCAATGCTTTATCTGGACTCATAGACTCGCTACGAATCGTTCTTGATTGAAAACGCCGCTGTACAGAGAGCAGCATTTAAATTTAAACCTCCCCCACCCACAATCCCCCATTAACGGCGGACGGAGGCGCAAGCCAGATAATAATAAAAGATATGCACATGATATCTTGTGGCTGTGTAATTCCGCTTCCTCCGCCTTTCTCCGCTCACCGTCTGGCATGGCGTCCTCCCTCCTGGCCAGCTCCTCGAAACTCGCGCTCGCACGCCGCAGCCCCGCGTTCGCAAAGACTCTTCTCGCCTCGCGCGCGGCCACGACGCAATCCGACGCTCTCTATGTCCCTGGCGGTCGTCCGTCCAATCCCGTTCTCTCCATTCGTCGCGCTAATCCGGCGTCGTGCAGCTATCTACAAAGGCACGGTGAACGACCCCACGTCGTTCCCGCCGCCCTCCAGAACGCACGGATCCCACCACTGGTCCTTCGAGCGCCTACTGTCCGCCGCGCTCATCCCGCTCACCGGCGCCGCGTTCGCCACGTCCCCCAGCGTGCACCCCGTCCTCGACGGCATCCTCGGCGTCAGCCTCGTCGTGCACAGTCACATGGGCGTCCGTAGCTCTCTCCCCGCCCCCGCGCGTGTGCGTACTGACCAAATTGCGATAGTTCGACTCGATGGTCGTCGACTATCTCCACCCGCGCAAGTTCCCCGTCCTCGGCCCCGTCGCCACCTGGACGCTGCGCACCGCTACCGTCGGCGTCCTCGCGGGCGTCTATCAGTTCAACACGAACGATATCGGTGCGTGCTAGCTTTGGTTTTGCGCAATACATGTGACTGACGCTCTCGCAGGCCTCACGGAGCTCATCGCAAAGGTCTGGAGCGCATGAGGTTCTGTGAACTGGGATGGGGTTGTATAAATGTCGGTAGAAGAATACTATTTCGTCTTGCCTCAAAGTCTTCGCGGGCGTTTTATTACCTTTCGAGAATTTGAGTCGCAAAGCGGAAGCGAGGCTATATCCCGGTTCCTCATCTAGTCGGCAAATCCAGGTAGTGGAACGGCAAATTTAAATATCTCTAGTGTTAAGCATTGCATAGTGTACAAATGTGCGGAGAAATACAAAGTAAGCTGGAACGAAACCCCAAAAGCGTGCACGAAACTCAGACCCCCCCATTCGCCTCCTGGTTCCGCTGCATAAAGCTCTGCATCATCTCGTAGCTCACCGCGCCGCCCCCACTCCCGCTCGCAGTCCGCGGCAGGCCCGCGCCCGCGGCCCCCATCATGTCCGAATACATCCCCGCGCCCGCACCCATTCCCGCGCCCCCGCCCATCCCGCCCATCCCTCCCATCCCTCCCATCCCCATCCCCATCCCGCCGCCGCCGCCGCCGCCCATCCCGCCCCCAAGCCCAAACTGCGCGGGGTTGAACCCGCCCATGTCCGCCTGCTGCTGCTGCACCTGGTGCTGTTGCTGTTGCTGTTGCTGAGGCTGTTGTTGCTGCTGGCCCATCTGCGCCATCATCCCCATCTGCGCCATGGTCATCCCCGCGGGTGGCTGTCCCTGCCCCTGCCCCTGCCCCTGCCCTTGCCCTTGTCCTTGCCCTTGTCCTTGTCCCTGCACGGGCGCGCCCCCCGCCGCAGCCGCCGCCGCCGCCCGCTCCGCCATCGCGCGCCGCCGCTGCTCCAGCCCGGTGCGCACCAGCTTGATCATCATCGGCTGGCGCTGCTCCGGCGACATCTTCGCGAGCTGCTGGATGAGCGCCGCCGGGAGCCCCACCCCGTTCTGCATCATGAACTGCGTAATCTGCGCGACCAGGTGCGGGCCCGTCGCGCCGCCCATCTGCGGCGCCTGGATCGGCGGGCCGGGCGTGGGGGCGGGGACGACGCTGCTGCTGGCGCTGGGCGGGTTGCCCGGGAGCTCCTGCGGCATGTCCGGGATGCCGTTGAGCGGGAAGAACGCGCCGACGAGCCCCGCGCTCGCCACGGGGAAGAACAGCACGTTCGCTGAGTGCTTTCCGTTGGGCAGCTGCCAGGACCCAATGAAATACTGCGCGCGGCGTTAGAGGGGACGGCGGAGCAGCAGAAAGCGGGAGGACGCACGACTTCTTTGGTGATGAGCATCGCGACGAGCGCCTTGTACGCCATCTCGTTGTGCACCGCGTTCCCCGCGCGCGGATTCGCCTGGAACGTACAGAGCACGGGCTCGACGCGCTTCATCCATATCTGCAGGTCCCGCATCGACACCGCGGGCTTTTCTGTGAGCGTCACCGTCAGCGCCGTGGGCCACGTCTCCGCATGGCTACAAAACAATAAGCGTCAAAAGAGGATTGTTTCGGAGAAACCACACACCAAGCATCGCGGTTCCCGCTGCTCGCGATGACGAAGCTCGATACTTCGCGCGGCCCGCCCGCGGGGTTGGTGCCGGACCAGGTCATCAGTCCCTGCCACACGGCCGTGCTGTTCTGCTTCAACGACGCCTGCGTGTTCTGCCGCGTGCGCTCCTTCTGCTCGATCATCTTCTGCATCTGCTGCGTGAGCATCGGCGACGTCGTCATCCCGCCGGGGTTCATGCTCATCGGCATCATGCCCGTCGGCCGCGCGCCGCCGCCGCCGCTCGGGGTGCGCATGTGCCCGGGGGCCTCGACTTTGATCGGTGGTGGCGGGGGCTGCTGGCCCGCCATCCCCCCGTCTCCACCCCCCATCTGAACGTCGCCCTCGTCCGCAGGCTGGGTCATTTGGCCTTGCCCGTGTCCCTGCGGTTGTCCCTGGGCCACTTGCGCTTGGTGGAACTGCTGTGCCTGCGCCTGAGCCTGAGCCTGGGCCTGAGCCTGCACCTGAGCTTGAGCTTGAGCTTGAGCCTGAGCCTGAGCCTGCTGCTGCGCGGCCAACGCGGCCTGCCCCTGCTGCTGCTGCTGTTGCGCGACCAACGCCGCCTGCCCCTGCTGCGCCGCCGCCATCTGCTGCTGGTGCGCATACATCGCGCGCTGCTGCGCGAGCATCGCCTGGATGTTCCCCTTGAACTTTAAGTACGCGTTGTTCTTCTCCGTCCACTGCAGCATGAGGTGCTCCGCCTGCGCCGCGTCGCCCTTTGCGCGCGCTTCGGTGATCTGGGTCTCGAGCGCGCGCACGGGGAGCTCCATTGTGCGCAGGGCCTGGTGGATCTGTTGGATGCGTTGCGGGGGGATGGCCGTGGGCGTGGCCCCGGTGGGGGCGGGCGCCGGCGCCGGCGCGGACGCGGGTGCGGCGGGGCCAGCGGGCGGCTGCGCAATGGGTGTGGCGATCCGGGCGGGGGCGGGCGCGGGAGGGGTTGGGGTCGGGGGCGGCGGCACAGTAGCGGGGGTCTGGACGCGGGGTGGCGCGGGCGGGGTCTGTGTCGTTTTCGGTGGCGAGACGTTCGCGTTCGCCTGCGGCGGCGACATCTTGGGCCGCTTGGATTCGGGCGTGCGGTCGGCGGCGATGGGTTCGCCTGCGCGTTTCAGGCCTGGGCATATTTAGTGAATGGATTACCAGCAAGAAAGCGGCAATTGTACCTTTCTGCGTGGGATAGCCGGACAAGAGGACGGTGTGTTGTGGTCGGACGGGGAACCAGGCAGGTACAGGGGAGGAAGAGGACGTCTGTGTGATGTTAGAGAGAAATATCTGCTTGAAGATGGGGTACGGACAGAGTATAGTTCGGAAAATTTGGGCAATTTTGGTCGCAAGTTTATTGTACTAAGGTTGATATTTCGCTGTGAGTTCAATTAGTTCCGAGTCTACGATTAGAGAAAAAATAGAAATCAAGAAAAGGATAGACATGATATGGCCCAGTACAAATCAATTGACGCACCTTTTTGAATTCCGACGGCAGAGAATCCCAAGTAACAGAGTCTAGGACCGGAGACAAGTTGCATTGGGGTCGCTCTGCACTATCTGGCATCCCGGCCGCAACATGGAACATATGAAAGGCCGGAGGGAACGGCGCGCTCTTGAGCTGCACACTCTGCCTCAGAATGTCGAACAGCTGGAAGGAGTGGTCAATAAACCGAGTGAAACCAAAACCAGCGATGTACCTCTAGCGCAGCGACAAAGCCTTCGAGTGCGGCCATTCCCATGCCGCCGCCGCAGGTCGTCTGGCCGAGGCCGAGCTTGACTGTATCGTCGCGGAGCGCGGCCATGACGGCCATCACGTCCGCAAAGTAGTTCTTGCAGACGATTGGGGTGCCTTGGGTCCCGTAGGTGATGAATGCGACGCGAAACTGTCGGGGGATGAGGGACGGTCAAGCAGCGAAGAGGGTAGAAGAGACCTTGATGCCTGCGGGGTTTGTTTCGCTGAGCCGGCGCAGCATGGGCATAATATAGCCCTGGACGACGATGGGCCATTCTGAGGCGAGCGCCGCCGAGGAATCGACGACGATGGCAATGGCTATCATGTTCTCAGACACCGCCATCAAATGAGCATCCGAAGGGGAAGACCCTGGTGTTTGTGCGTGTTGAATTCCCGTGTCCGGAGGTGGCCCGATTGGGGTTCTACTGGTTCAGAGCCTTCAACTCAAGCATGTTCAATTCCCTCGTTCACTCAGGAGTCGGATACTCAAATTAACTCAAATAATTCTAATGATCGGGTCCTGGCATATAATAGATTTTTTTTCAAATTTAAATATTAACTCTCACCTTCAGTCCGTAGCATCTATTTGACGCAGTACGGACCTGCTATTTCTCAACGGGACCGCGCAGGAATATACCTACCTACCTCACAGCAGTCCCGTGCCCTGGGATAAATCCGCTCTGCGCACGTTCGAACGTCATTGGATTTGGTTGACATGTTTCAAATTGCTTGGATGAATGCCAGGTGAATGTTCTTCAGACCACGACACAGATATTTCTGCAGCATTCTTTTCGAATTGCTGTGTCCATGCGGAGAGAGGCGACGGACGCGAAAGGAAACCCGATTTCAACTCGAACTGCGCCATGTTACTGCGGACATAGGAGCTGCCGATGCATCGCTCGGAGAGTTGCTAAGAGGCTGCGACATGAAAGACGCTTTCTATTCTTGATCTCTCCCTCACACTTCACTTCTGAGCTATGGGCTGGACCATCACAAGCCTCGTAGAGCCGCTGGGTAAGAATTCACACTCACTCCAACCGCCCGCCGCTAACCCACTAGAAAACAGTCATCACCGCCATCTTCGCCATTGGCCTTTTCGCGAACCGCCGCCGACGCCCGACCTCCCGCATCCCATCGCTGGATGCAGAGGCTCTCCTCGAACAGGGCGCATTTCCACCTCCGAGACTGCACGGCATCCGCATCCCGGACACCCGGGCCTTCCGGGGCAGGTTCCTGAGCAGGCTCCTCGCGCGGTACCCCTTCGCCCTGGAGATCCTCTACTGGGTCCTCACCTACGCGCCCGCCTACCTCCTCACGCGGCACACTGCGACCCCCCAGCGCCGCGCGGTGGCGACCGCCCGCGCCCAGGCGCACGCGGCGCAGCTCCTCGCGCTCGAGGACGCGCTCGGCCTCGTGCTCGAGCTGCGCTTCCAGCGCCACGTCCTGCGCTGCCACCCGCTCGTCCTGGCGCTCCTCGGCGCCGTGCACCGCGCGCACGCCGCTGCCGGCGCCGCCTTCCTCGCATATGCCTTCGCGTGCGTCCCGCGTACGCGTTACGCGGCGGTGCGGCGCACGCTCGTACTCGCACATTTCCTCGCGGGCGCGCTGGCTGCGATATGGCGCTGCGCGCCGCCGTACGGGATGCCGCACCGCCGCGGGTTCATCGACGTGTTACAGCTAGGGCGGGAGGGCGACGCGTACGACGCGACAGTGCACCTGCGGGTTGGCGCGGCGCTGCTCATGGGGGTGAGCGTCGCGGTGTGGGGGCGCCACGCGGGGCTGCGGGCGCTCGCGCCGCTGTACGCGGGGGCGGTGGGTGTTGCGGGCATCGCGACGGCGGACGAGTGGGTCCTCGGCTGCGTGGGCGGGGCGTGCGTTGTTGGCGCGAGCCTGTTCTTGAACCGCACGCTGCTGCTGCTCCGGCCGCTCGAGGAGTGGGGGTTCTGGGTGTGTCGGGCGGAGCGGCCGCACGACCGCGCTGAGGATGAGGAAGAAATCCGGATGTTCAAGGTGGAACTCGCTGATTCATAGAGTATTAATAACAAAATTGTAACTAAGACTGGGACCTGTCCATTTCTTCTTTCCGCCGGCAGAGCTTGTAGTCGAGAAGAAAATAGACGTGGTTCCGGATATTCTGCAAACAAATCAGCCCCGACTGCACACACAGAAATCAAGTGAAACGTAGACGTACCCAAATATGAGATCTTGTGTCATCGTCGAATAAAAGTAGAGGTCCCACATGATGGCCGACATCTTCCCGGCCCAGTCGCAGCGCGTACATGGGATGAGATTGATGAGTAGCGGGTAGCTTTGTAGTAGTATCCAGGAGAGACCGATAGGTACAAGGAACCCAGGTCAGACAGCAAGATGGCGGAATGCGAGATGTACGATGTCGGTGCCTTGCTCGGGGTTGACATCTTGGATGTATGGATTTTGTTGAGGATAATATCGCTGTGCATCCGAAAGAAGAAGAAAGGTCTTGAAGGGTTGTATGGATCTGAGGGTGGACATGGTGGACATGGTGGACGGAAGAGGGATGCGATCAATGATCAGATACGCGCTTGGCTCATTACCTGCTCGGTGGATGTACACTACTCTTGCGCAATGTCAGACTCTTTCGCCGACCTATGGAACACAACAGCTCCCTCGAAGCCGACTCCTCAGAAACTCGGTTCCCCCGCTCCTCAGATAAATAATGCAGCCCGCCGGCCACAAAACGACGTGTTCTCGATGCTCTCCTCCGCCTCCAGCCCCGCCCATTCGCGACCCATTACTCCCAACACGCGCCCTGCAGCCCAACAGAGACCGAGCCAGTCCTCTGCGGGGGGCGGGGATGCGTTCAGCAGCCTTCTGGGCGGGACGATCGGGTCCAATGGGAACGGGACGGCGAACATGACCATTGCTGAACGCGCCAAACGGGTCGAGATGGAGCGACTGCGCAAGGCGAACGCACCCCCGGTCGTCTCCACCACCGTCTCGGCGTGGGATGGGCTCGATACCCTCGCCGCCGGGCCCTCATCATCCACATCGCAAACGCCGGGTGCAGGACTTCTCGACGACGACTGGGGCTTCGGAGCGGCGCCGGCACCTGCAGCGAGGTCACCTGCACCTGCGGTGGTGGTGGATGAAGAGGACGACTGGGGCTTGGGATTGGCATCTGCTGCCGCGCCGCCACCTCCAAAATCCACGGCTCAGCCGCCAAAGGCCCAGGCGCTGTGGGACCACCTCGATGACTTTGCATCGTCCAAGCCGTCTCCCCCCGCGCGTTTCGCGTCCCCGACCACGGATTTTGACTTTGGTAATCGGGAGGACGACTTTGATATATTGGGCGACTTGGGCAAGCCCGTGTCTGCAATTTCCTCCAGACGTGTATGTGTCCTATTGGGTATCCGTACGTCGTATACTAACGGTCTATAGTCCACACCACAAACGCCTGCCCGCGAGACACCGTCGCCGGCCGACCCACCCGCGCGGCGAAAGCCCCAGCAGCGGTCCGCATCCCCGCCGCCGCACATCCTCGGCCAGCTCATCGAGATGGGCTTCTCCATCCCACAGTCACGCGCGGCGCTCGCGGACGTGTACAAGGACGGTGATTGGGACGTGCAAGCCGCGATCGACACACTCCTTACTTCTACGGGCGGCGCGGAGGGTAGCTCACGACCATCGACGCCCCCGTCTGCCGTTCTCCCGCCAGCGCGGAGGCGCCCCTCTGAGCGAGATGCGCGGGTGTCGCCACAGCCGGAACAAACGACGACGCCAACGACCGTGCAGAGCGACATCCTTGCGCGCACGTCCGAGCTAGGGTTCAGCTTATTCAAGAACGCGGAGCGCGCGTGGCTCCAGGGCAAGGAGAAGGTGCAGAAGGTGTACGAGGAGCGGATGGGCGTCGAGGAGGCCAAGCCGGAGCGCCCGGCCGGCAGGGCTGGCCCCGCGCGGCCCAAGTGGATGCAGGATCGCGAAGAGCGCGAGGAGGCGGGGCCCAGTGCTGGCCGCCCGCGCGATGACTCGCGGCAGCTGTGGCAAGACAATGCGCGCGGAAAAGACGACGGCTGGGGCGACGCCGGTGCCGGCGGATGGAAAGACGACGACGACGACGAACCACAAGCCCCCGCCGCCAAAAAAGCGCCCGCACCCGCGCCCGCGCCGAAGATCGGCGACCTCTTTGACGCGGACGCACCTGCGAAGCCCTATGTTTCCCCGTTCCGCCACGGGAAGAACAAGCCCGTACCTGCCCCCGCACCTCCTGCTGCACGCCCCGCGCCTACATCAGCCGCACGCCCAGCCGCACGTCCAACAGCCCCACCGGCCACCCCGCCGCGCGCACAGATCCCTGTAGCCCCCGCCGCCCTACGCACGTCGCGCACGCACGCGGCCACCGCTCAGGAGAAAGCCGGGCTCGGGCAATACGGCGCGGCGCTCAGCGCATACACGCTCGCCGTCGACGCGCTGCCCGCGGGGCACGTCCTGCTCGTGCCGTTGCTGAACCTGCGCGCGCTCGCGCGCCTCAAGGAGGGCGACTTCCGCGGCGTCGAGGCGGACGCCGCGGCCGTCGAGGGCATCTGCGGCGCGGGCGGGCGCGCGGTCGGCGTCGAGCGCGTCGTGGTGGAGGGGACGGCGGTGGATCTCGGCGCGGGGGTCGTGGACGCGTGGAAGCAGCGCGCGGAGGCGCTCGAGGGGCGCGAGCGGTGGGAGGAGGCGGGGCGCGACTGGGAGCGCGTCGCGGGCGCGGTGTGGGCGACGCGCGCGGACCGCGACGAAGGCGTGCGCGGGGCGGGGCGATGTCGCAAGATGGCGGTGCCCGCGCCCGTTGCGCCGCCTGTCAAGCCTGCTGCGCCGAAGCGGCCCCAGGCGCGGGTGGGCTCGCTGCCGCCGTCCGAGGCGCTCACGAATTTGCGGCAGGCGAACAACGCGCAGGAGGAGGAGGACCTCGCGCGGCACCAGCTCAAGGACACCGTCGACGGGAAGCTGCTCGCGTGGAAGGGGGGCAAGGAGACGAACGTTCGGGCGTTGCTGGCGAGCCTCGATACCGTGCTGTGGCCGGAGCTGGGGCTGCAGCCCAGTGGGATGAAGGACCTCGTGACGCCCGGGCAGGTGAAGATCCGGTATATGAAGGCGATTGCGAAGCTGCATCCCGACAAGGTACGCACGCAGCCGTCGTTTGGGTGGGTATTTTTGACCCGTCCTCAGTTGAACGCGAACAATTCGACGCTGGAGCAGAGGATGGTGGCCAACGGGGTGTTTGGGGCGCTGAACGAGGCCTGGAATGCATTCAAATAGAGCGTCCTGTAGAGTACTCCCCAAGTAATTTATCGTCGAACGCGACGCGTTTAGGGCACGTGATCACGAGAAAATTTGGCAAGAACATTCCACGGATTTCTCTCTCTTCGCCTCTTAGACTTGTTTCCCTTCCTCTTGCTCTCTTTTCGCTCGCTTTCTCGTCCTACGCTATGGTCTGTGCTGCGACATTGTTCTGGGGCGCAGGGAGCTGATACAGGACGCAGGCCGCCCAAGCTACATTCAAGTCAATAAAATCTCTTGTGCCCTTGCTCGACCGCGTTCTAGTGCAGCGCTTCAAGGCCGAGACCGTGCGCGCTGCCCCCGTGCTTATCGTCACTTCTCTGATGATGGCTATTGTAGAAAACCGCCACCGGCATCTTCCTCCCGACCTCCGCGACGTCGAGCCCGCTCCCCGAGGCGACCGTCATCGCCGTGGGCCCGGGCGCGCCGAACAAGGAGGGGACGATCATTCCGACGACGGTCAAGGCCGGCGACCGCGTCCTGCTGCCCGGCTGGGGCGGCAACTCGATCAAGGTCGGCGAGGACGTGCGTTTCTTTGTAATTTAAATAATACCACGGACGATTGTTAACGCGGGGTGTGTGCGCAGGAGTACTTTTTGTTCAAGGACTCGGAGATCCTTGCGAAGATCCAGGAGTGAGCGCGCAGTTAACTCTGTAGCGGCGGATGGGGGAGGGAAGGAAGGAGACTAAAAGCAAAAGCCGTTCGTCTTTGTATTTTCGCGGCGGCGCTAATTATTACTATCACAACGTCCTCGAGTAGTCGCACGTCTGTCCAATCCATCCCAGCTCTCAATATTGCAAGTGAAGCGTGCTGTTGAAGGCCGCCGAGCAAACCCACTATTTGTAGTAAGTATCTGGCCAAGACGGGGAGTCGTGCGCCCGACTCGTTCCTGCTCACCCAGGAGTTTCTCGACGTAAGGGCCAACGTCACCCGCGCAGTTCTTGTTCTTGCTGGACGCGAGACGGTGGAAGTATTCACTGCAAGTGCTCTGAAGCCGTCCAGTCGATAATATGTAGTCTGATTCAAGTCTTATTATACAAAGTCATGCACGCGAGCAAAACTTCAGCCTATCTACAGTCCGCCGATTCATTTTCCACGGCGTCCACGCCCACCCCCGCGCCCTCCTTTCCCAGTCCCACTTCCAGAAGATGGACCAGCATCGGATTCGCGATCCCTACGAGAATATGGAGTGGTTCGCGGTCGGGGGGTCGGAGTCCGTTGAGGGGCAGGACTGCCAGCCCAACTCGGTAAATATGCCGATCCTGGTGTCGGTGGCGGTGGGCTGGAATAGCTGTCCACCGAGCCATCGAAAGGGCTTGACCTGTAGGGTCCACCATCATCGTCGAATGGCACTGACAAGTACCGGTCACTCGGTACAGATGAGCTCGACGCTGATCGGCCGCGGTTTAGTCTCTTATAAACAGAAACAATTCTCGTTCGTACCTCGCGTGTTGGAGCGGTGCTCAACGTCGGAAATGAGTCGTTCTCCACGAGCTGCTGACTCCTTCTTGCGCTTCTTGGGAGGCGGCTTCCCCTGCTCGTCATCGGACATTTGGCGCTTGCTATAGTTTTTAGGTATAACGCGCTCCAGAAACCACTTCGGTTCGTGGTTTTCAATGAGATATTCCCAGTTCAACCCACATAGAGGGTGGTCACCCGGATCATGAGGGTTGTCTTTCGTGATCGCATCCAGGCGTTCGATTGTTATCACAGCTTCTGTAGAGCCCGCCAGGACACGCAATAATGGGTATGGCTTGCCCATATCTGTTGGTCCTGGCAGGGCCTTCAATGCTGCAAGAGTATCTTTCACAAGGGTCGGGTACGCTTTGACTGCATGGTGAGCGCCCGGCTTTGGTGTGGTCAGAATTTTGATAATATGAATGGATCGCCTACGAACCTTTGTTACCCAGTAGCACTTCGGAACGGTGGTGCGTACGGCGCCTAGCAGATCCTCTCCATAAATTCCAGAGCGGTGAAATTTAAGCTGCATAGACACCCATATCAATCGTTTGTTCTCCAGTTGCAGAACGAAGAGGATGTCGGGGCCCATATTGGTGCCTGGGAAGAAGAAGGGGGGTTTATGTCGATGGCGATGGTTCAGCCATTCAACCGAGTCCCGCGCGCTGAATGGCATGCCCAACCAGGCCGAAGAAATGGCCCTGGTCGGCCAATTGAATTCATAAGCGAATCGTTCGCCGTCGTTCGAGTCTTGGGATATAGATACCAAACGTGCTTTATGGTGTGCCCATGGAGGCAATACCACCGATTTAGGGAATTCGAAGATATCCTTTAACACAGCTGGCGTCGCAAGTGCATGGGCTAGGAGGAAAGCGGTGTAGGTTTCAAATCCGTTGTTTTCGGAACTTGTTTTGTCCCCCACGCTCCGTTTGGCATGTTGCCAAAGACTTTCATACCGTTTATCCGTGTCCATGTAGTAAGTCGCCGCAAGGACAACGAGAGGTTCCTTGAGACAAGGACTGGCATTTGGGAGGTCGGCATCATGGCAGCGGCCAAAGCCAGTTTCCACCAAGAGATCGTCAATTTTGTCCAAACCCTTGCCAGGAATGTGACCTCGCAGCAGCGAATCATATACTGCCCTTGTAAGCAGTGCCATCACTCCCTCTGGGGCGCCTTCTATTAAATACACAGAATAGTTAGTGATACTGATGTAAAAGCACAAGAAAATGGGGTAACCTGAATTAAATCGTTCAAAGTTGAGCTGGACATGGAGCGGCGAGGTAGAAAACGTTTTGTAAATGCACGTAGGGGACGTATATTCCGGCGCGTCGGTTGGACGAAAGTTTGTGTTATATGCGACCCAGTCGGTCAAAAATTGGTGAGGGTTTTCCAAGTCCGATTGTAAAAGGTTTACGAGAAAGGACGCGGTGAGCCGGAATCTACAATTGCATGAGATGGGAAACTGACACCAGATCAACGACATTTTACCTCCCTTCCAACCAATCAGCCATTCGCTCGATTAATCTCTCTCCGACCACCGATTCGAGGATCGTCGGGGGAACATATCGTCGGATATATGCCTCCTGAAGTTGAGAGGAAGTTTTCTTGTCAAAGGATCCGGTCTTCGGCGTCCACTCGTACTTCTTGTGTTTGCCAATGACTGATTCAAACGGCTCGTCGATCAGTGCCTTGTCGACTCCGGTCCCAGTAACAGCGAGCCCGTATCCTGCCCTTAACAGGAACGCGAAAACCACTATAAGTTCTCGTAGGACGGCGCGAGATATGTCGGGAAACCGGGATGATCGAAAAGCCAAAGGGAGTTCTCGAGCAGCATACTGCGCCTCATCTAAGACGCAATAAAATGATGTTTTCTCCGTGGGTGATTTGGGTATCTCGGAATGCTGAGATATCTGCGCCGCCTGCGCCTCAAGCAATTTCGAGATTATTTCTTTGCATACTGCGGTCGACATTTCTTCATCGTTGAGCACTTGAGCCAGCTCGTTGAAAATATCGGGGGATGGGGTAAGGAGTGATGGTTCGACTTGGAGCAGAACCCATCGGCGTTTATCCTCCCCGGTGATTTTGCGCCCTGAATCGATGATGCAGGTGAGAAATGCAGTGAAAACGAGACATCTAGCAAGCACGACTTGGAAGAAACAATCACTTGCGATCCTACAGTTGTCCTTAAGTTGGCTACGGCATTCGCCTGAGGGAAGTTCGGGGGTAAAACCTTCAGTGGCTAGAAGACGACCTTCTATACATTGCATGATGTCCCTGGAACCAAAGGCTTCGTTTTCGGTGCTGGTGCAGAAATAGAATCCCCAGTCTCGACAGAGGCCTTCCAGGACATGCCTGGTTTTCCCTGTCCCAGAGGTATTGACAAGGAACCTATACATTGATTCCATCATTAAGTTATGCAGAGTAACCATTGGAGAAGGATGACTAACGTGCCGCCTCTCGGTATAAAAACGGCAGAAAGTCGTTTTCTCATGCCAGGGTCATTTTGAAAATTTCCTAACCCGTGAAGCAGCAAGTTGGGTTGGCCATTCAACAACGGTATTTCGAGCTCGGAAAGCCACGAATAAATTTCGCGCTTTTCGATCGATTCGTCATCCGGGACCGACGGTTTCCATGTTTCCCACTTCCAGTCGGGGGCAACAATCCTCCGCAAGGCAGGGAGGGTGCGCTCAATGACCGCTTGTGCTGCAAGAGGGATTTTGGTGGAAGCGGGAGTCGAGGTGTGTAGCACCGAGGGATCAGGCGTAAAGGACGGATGTCCATAGGTCGTGGTGGGCGAGGCGGCGGAGGAAGGATAGGGTTCGGGAAAGGGACCGACGGCAGACGTCAGAGTCGGGGCGAGGCTAGATTGTATCAATGCTTCTGGCTGAAGGTCAATAAGAGACAGGATTCGCCGGGTAATGCTCACTTGTGGCGT
Source organism: Mycena vulgaris (assembly GCA_029204335.1). NCBI lineage: Eukaryota > Fungi > Basidiomycota > Agaricomycetes > Agaricales > Mycenaceae > Mycena > Mycena vulgaris. The sequence goes on from JARGYA010000209.1 coordinate 28,042, forward strand.
CAACAAGGTCTTGATAACATCCAGTGCTATGAGCTTCTACGAGCTTCTCATACAAAGATGTCGAGTTTGCCAATAAATCGATGCACTGGCCAGCTGAATATGCCAGCCCATATTCTTGCAACGCTTTAAATAGAATCTGAGGGGGGCCCTTTTTATAGGGCTTTAGATGGCGTGTGTGGTGGAAGATTTCGACGTCTGCAGGGGTCTGCACCGTGCTGATGGTTTGGCTCGAGGGCACATCCTCCATTGCTCGTGTATGTTGGATAGGATACGCCTACTTCCCGTCTTATATCTATCTCAAAAACAAGAGCCGTCGTGAAGGCAACTTGGACCCACAACATTGGCAGACAGCAAACCGGTGTGTCTCTGTCAATGCCGGCGAGCCGTCAGGCGGTAACTTTTCGAAGCTGATGCAAGGATTGATATACTGTCAGACTATTGTACTCGTGTGTCACTGTGCAACCCAGCTAGGAACGCGGCGCAAAAACATTGTCCGCCTTTCAATGCAGCCCGCCAGAGTCATGACACAGGCTGAACGAGTGCCGGCTTCAAATGAGTGACTGCGTGATTAGATAGTATGGCACATTCCCACTGTGGGCGCACCAGAAACATGATGTTGTGAGGAGGATGAAGGACTCGGAGCGCCCGGCCCGGAAGTCCGGACGGCGATCAAATAAGGACCCACAACTCGCAGCTCACCACTCCATGGCGTCGCCGCCCGTTGCTCTACCTGTTGCTCTACCTGAAGACTTTGAAGGCCAGATTGATGAAAATGACAAGATACTCAGCCATTTCACCGCGCGCTATTCCAATTTGGACAACGTCGACATCGCTTCAATGTTCCTATCGCACATAATCATAAAGAATTTACTGATAGCGTGCCGCCCAGTCGATGAAGACTTGACATCGTTATTTACCTGCATCGACCTGCTCTCCAATAAGCCAGTACTCTACGATACATTGAAGTTGGCGCACGCAGAGAAGGATTATACGAGTGTCGCTGAGTCTCGTTTGTCTCCGCTCCGGCCAACAGTTTATATTCGCTCATTAGATTTTTCCGGTTCATAGCTCTCATCCCACCATTCGTCTCCGCGAATGTGCGGACATATCTGGAGAACCTTCGCCCAGAAATGGAGAAGGTGATTCGCGGAGAGAAAACTTTGGAAACCTGGTCGCCGCCCACAAGTCTAGAACTGGACCAGGAGACACTTTTACACATTGAATCCCTGAAACTGTGCCGTTCCGACCTCATTGTCCCGGATCTAAGCATCATCTTGCACGACCTTGGTGGCTTCAAGAACGACCCCATTCTCAAAGACCGTACGACTCAGATCTTCACCAGGAAAAACAAGTTGGTTATGAATCTTACAAGTGAGATAGGCCTGACCTCTGAGCCACAGATTTTTAGTGAATACTTCGGGAACGGGAAAGACACGCCTATTGTACGAGGGTCTCTGCCAAAACTGGGGCCTTTATTTTACTGTCCATGTCGACTCTGGCCTATTGGGGGCCCGAGACATCGAAGATGCCGTTGATAACGGACTCGGCTGGGCCGCTGGGTTCCATCCATTTCCCGATGCGGACGACAAAATCGTCGACATCTCCGAGGCGAGGAAAAAGAATTCAGGAATGGTCTCACGTGTTTTCGGGGCCGTGCTGTTAGCTCGCCTTCTGCTTTTCCAGCAGTTTCTCGAGATGGCGTCCGCAGATGGATTAACGGAGGAGCACAAAAGGCAATGGCTTTTGATGCAGCTTTGCCCTTCATTGTTTCCAGATCGGAGGTTTACTCCGCCATTTGAGAAATTGCCGGACCTTATGACGAACGAAGACAACCCATACATTCGGGAAGACATATCGGACGCGCTCCGTAAAATACGGAAACTCCTTGGCGAAGACGCGCACTTTTTTCTTGTCCTCGATGAAGCACAGACGGCAGCCAAAAAGTTTCATGGCGCCTTTGCGGATGGGAAACCTCTTCTTACAGAGATCATGAGGGTCTGGGGAAGCCACACGGCGGAAGACCATACCTTCATATTTGCTGGAACAGATATCCCGAAAACGGTCTTGGAACTCGACGAGGAGGACAGCGGATATATATGGTGCTCCGGCACCGGCAGATTTGATACTGCTGAAGCGCAGGAGCGATATGTGTCAAGTTTCTTGCCCGCCGTGTTTTCGACGTCTCCACCTGGGTCTTTGTTACTCTCGCGCATGTCGACCTGGCTACTGGGGAGGTAAGTCATTATCTTTCAGCTATGACTCATGGTTAAGTTTCAATAGGCATCGGTTCACCGCCGCTTTCGTCGACGTCCTGCTGTCGGAAGGTTTCAAGACTCCTCACACCCGCTTCGACGCCTACGTCAATGATTACACGGGATTCCGCCCCCAGGACGCTCTTGAACAAGTGGAGGAGGAGCAACGCAAAGCAGGGACATTACGGCGACGTGCTGTTCACGGAATTCCCACGTCCCGCCTCTCGACTGGTCAGTGGCCGAGTCGACTGGATACCATTGTAACTCATTCAAAAACAGACGACAAATATAGGTTCCTGGAAATCCTTCTTAAATACATGGCCACACACCAGGCCTCTCCTCCATATGGCCCCGAGCAAATCCATTTGGTCAACGAAGGCTATGCTGTCAGCATAGATAACGATTTGACCCGCATCACCGTCGATGAGCCCTTGGTGCTCATTACCGCCGCTCAGGAGCTTCTCCCTCCTCCCCGACCGCCGCCAGAAACCCTCAGCCCCGGCTACGTGAACGAATATCCCGAAACTTTCGTGGCTAGCTTGCGCCTCAACGCACCGCGCACTCCGCAAGCGTTGTCACATTGCCTCGTCTTCTATCTCACCCGCGTATTCAGCGAACCACGGCCCTTGGCAGCTATCTTCGACTTCCCGCACAAGGTGCCCGCGTGGGCGAAGCAGTCTGCGCAGCTGGTCAAGTTCCACCGCGACGAGAGTCTCGAGGTGGGACACTCCGTCGTATTACATGACGATTCGTCTCCGTTGGCCACCAGCGCGGTTTCTCTCGAGGACACGGTTTCGTGGCTGGAGCACCAGCACGGTACAGCATTTTGCCTGCCGTCCTCCTCCAGCTCGGATCTACTCTTTGCTCTCAAGCTGGCCAACGGGTCCTTTATCTGGGTCGCCTTGAAGGCAATTCCATCCACTGAACCGATTATTGATTCGGAACTCAAGACAGCCGTCTCTCAACTTGCGGCGGGCAGCCTGTTTGTGGACGAGGTCTGGTATCTGCTTCGAAACGGATAAACATGAACTAATTCGCCGTCTAGGGAGCTGAGCCATCCTTGCAGGCACGCGCCATCGCCGCCATTCATGCCCTGCCGCAGCGCTCATCGAAGGTCGGCAAGCACAGCTTGCTCCGAGTCGTGTCACTCTTCCCGGCGGATCTCGACCTCGACCGCTGCGCCACCAAGCGCTCGCAGGATGTTGCGGGCCTCAGCCTGGCGGCCCTCGAAGGCGCGGAAGACGAAGTGTTACAGCCGGAGTTCTTCGACGCAATCGTTGCCGGCGTGCTCGCGGGCCAAAAACGCAAGTTGCCGTCGGGCAGAGATGAGGGGCCGCCGCCGCGCAGCCCCAAGCGTCAGAACTCCGCTGACCATCCGGCGGACGGGGATCCTGAGCCTACCGTGCGTCGAGTGTCGTCGAGAAGGAAGGGCAAAGCGAGGGCGCCGGTGGACACGGTTCCTGAGCCTGCGGTGGCGACGAGAACGAGGGGAAAGATGCAGGCGTCGCCGGACGGGGATCCCGAGTCCGCGGTACCGCCGAAGACGAGAACGAAGGGAAAGGGGCGGGCGCTCGCAAACGAGGATCCCGCCCCTGGCGAGTCTGCGTCCTCGCCGAAGAAAAGGAGCGCAGCACGGGTGCAGAAGGCGGCGAACCCCGCGGATGTCTCTGCGCCCGTGTCCGCGGATGTCTCCGGGCCCGTGTCCCTCAACACGAGGAGCAAAGGAAAGGCCCCTGAGAAGAGCCTCACCGATGAACTCAGCATTATTTAACTTCGCTTATATCCACTTCACCTTCGACAAACACCGCTCATATATTCAACTTTCTGACCTCCGTGTATACATACTTCCTGCATATTTCTGAGCCAGCAGCCATCAGACAACGAGCGTGACTTTTCAACGTATTCCACGCCCTGGCGTAGCTTTCGTCCCAACAGCTCTGAAAGAACGCCTCGGTCGTGTATTAATTGGCAATCTTCACCGAGTTCTTGCTCGCTGAGCAGCTAGCCCAGCTGTTTTTAACAGACCGGAAGGGCCATACTATACGTATTACCTGAACGTTGCTCGTTCACGCGTTCCACAAGTTCAGTCCTTCCAAAAATCGTCAGCAAGTTTGCTATTCCCACACCATGTGCTCACTCTTAAGAAACGAAGCAAGCTTCATTCTGCGCGTCTTCTTTTGTACGGGTGCCGGTGGAGGGAAGGGAGCTTCAAAAGAGAAACCGGGAAAATCAGACAATTGCGAGAGAAGACGCGAGATTTGGTATGTGTGGCCACGCTACTACTATCGAGGGACGTCCCGCAGTTTAGTTCCCTGTGCCATATCTTTTGTCTCGAATGCCTCCAGCAGTGGTTCCGTTCCGCGCCCGGCAACGACTTGGACGACGAGATGGATCCAGAGGAGCGCGAATGGTGCATTCTCCACCGCGAAAAGTCGTGCCCGTGTTGTCGTGCACACGTTCTGCGGCGGCCCGTGCCTGTCTTTGTGGTCAAGAGCGTCGTGACCGCGCTGTGCAACGCCACCACCCAGCCCGTTGCAGTACACGACGCGGATCCGTGGAAAGGGCTGTTTTTGCCAGACACAACGAGCGATGGGATGATGGGGCGCCCGATGAGCGGGCCGATGAACAGCGTTACGATGCCGCTGCCGCCCGCGCCGTCAAGCGCGACGGATTCCGCGGGGACGGGGATATTAACTTTGAGCGGGACTTTGGGGCGGCAATTCGATCAAGGTCGGCGAGGATGTGCGTTTCTTGAGCTTGCGAAAGTTGACCCTCTACTCTGCCTCAGGGAGACTAAATTCAAGTCTTATTTTACAAAGTCATAAATGCGAGCAAAACTTCAGCCTATCTACACTCATTTTCCACGGGTGCCACGCCGTCACGCCCATCCCCGCGCCCTTCTTCTCCAGTCCCACTTCCAGAAGATGGACCAGCATCGGATTCGCGACCCCTACGAGGATATGGACTGGCTCGCGGTCGGGGGTCAGTTGAATATGCCGATCCTGGTGTCGGTGGCGTTGAGCTTCCGATCAACCGGAATGGACCCACAAGAGTCAACGTCTACGGTCTTGGACACGGTTCACTATGGCGTCGCCGCCCCTTCCTCCGCCTTTCGAGCCTGAACCCGACCCAGAAGAACGGACTGCCAACAATGAGCAGATTCTACGCAATTTGACCGCGCGCCATTCCAGTGTAGACGATGTCGACCTGGCCTCATTATTCTTAACACCAATCCTGACGAACATGTTCTTGGCCGCGCGCCGCCCAGTCGATGGAAGCCTTGCATCGCCTTTTGGCTGCATCGACTTACTCTCAAGTAAACCCGCGCTCCACGATACATTGAAATTGGCGCATGCAGAGAAGGGTTATACGAGGGTCGCCGAATCTCGTTCGTCCCCACTCCGGCCACCGATTTATGTTCGCTGATTAGGGTTGGTCTGGTTCATAGCTCTCATCCCACCATTTGTCTCCGCAAATGCGCGGACATATCTAGAGAACCTTCGCCCGGAAATGGAGAAGGTGGTGCGCGGAGAGAAAACATTGCCGCCTACAAGTCTAGAACTAGATAAGGAGACCTTGCTGCACCTCGAATCTTTGAAACTGTGCTGCCCCGAGGTCGTTGATGAACGTTATCGACGTTTCAGCATCATCCTGCACGACCTTGGCAGCTTCCACAATGATCCTGTTCTCAAGGACCGTACAACTCGTGTTTTCAGCAGGAAAAACAAGTTGGTTCTGAATCGCACATATGAGCTATGCCTGACCCGCCTTCAACAGGTTTTTGGACAACTCTTCTGGAACAGGGAAAACACGCCTATTATACGAAGGTCTCTGCCAAAACTGGGGCTTATATTTTACTGTCGGTGTCGATTCCGGCAGGTTGGGGGCACGAGACATCGCGGACACCATCTCGGACAAATTTCATGGCACTTCTTTCAATCAATTTCCCTCCCACGACCCCGAGGTCATGAAGCAGAATTCAGAAGTCATCTCTGGCGTGTTCAGTACTCTCTTATTGGCACGCCTACTACTTTTCCAGGCATTTCTCGAGACAGCTTCCGCCGAAGGATTAACGGAGGAGCACAAAAAGCAGTGGCTTTTGATGCAGCTTAGCCCCGCATTGTTGAAAGTGGGATACGGTGTTCCTGCATGTAGCCAATTTCCCAAAATCCTGGCCAAGGAGGACAACACTTATGTTCGGGAAAACATATCGGACACGCTCCGTAAAATACGGAAACTCCTCGGCGAAGACGCGCACCTGTTTTTCGTCCTCGATGAAGCACAAGTGGCAGCGAAAAAGTTTTCTGGCGCCTTTGCAGATGGGAAACCTCTTCTTACAGAGATCATGAGGGTCTGGGGGAGCCACGCGGCGGAAGACCACACCTTGATATTTGCTGGAACGGATATCCCAACAACGGTCTTGGAAGTCGGTGAGGAGGACAGCGGTTATTTATGGTGCTCCGGCACCGGCAGATTCGATACTGCTGAAGCGCAGGAGCGGTACGTATCGAGCTTCTTCCCTGCACCGTTTTCGAAGTCTCCATCCGGGTCTTTGTTACTCTCGCGCATGTCGAGCTGGCTTCTGGGAAGGTATGACGCTTGTATAATCTTTCCACTACGACTCAGTCTCAAGGTTCAATAGGCATCGTTTCACCGCGGCTTTCGTACGCGCCCTGCTGTTAGAAGGTTTCAAGACACCTCACACTCGCTTCGACGCATACATTAACGAGCACACGGGATTCCGCCCACAGGATGCTCTTGAAAAAGTCGAGGAGGAGAACCACGACAGAAGGAAAAGCTGGCAAATAACCGTCGACGGAATTACTATGTCCAACCTCTCGACTGGTCAGTGACCGATTCGACTTGATACCATTGTAACTCATTCAAAAACAGACGACAAATATAGGTTCCTGGAGATCCTTCTCAGATACATGGCCACGCATCAGGTCTCTCCTCCATTTGGCCCCGAACAAATCCACTTGGTCAACGAAGGCTATGCTGTCAGCGTAGATGACGATTTAACCCGCATCACCGTCGATGAGCCCTTGGTTCTCATTACCGCCGCTCGGGAGCTCTTCCCTCGTCCCCGGCCGCCACCAGAACCCCTCAGCCCCGGCTACGTGAACAAATATCCAGAGACTTTCGTGGCTAGCATGCGCCTTAACGCACCGCGCACTCCGCAAGCGTTGTCACATTGCCTTGTCTTCTATCTCACTCGCGTATTTAGCGAACCACGGCCCTTGGCCACTATCTTCGACTTCCCGCACAAGGTGCCCGCGTGGGCGAAGCAGTCTGCGCAGCTGGTCAAGTTCCACCGCGACGAGAATCTCGAGGTGGGACACTCCGTCGTCTTACATGACGATGCATCCCCGCTGGCCACCAGCGCGGTTTCTCTCGAAGACATGATTTCGTGGCTGGAGCACCAGCACGGTACAGCATTTTGCCTGCCGTCGTCCTCCAGCTTGGATCTACTCTTTGCTCTCAAGCTGGCCGACGGGTCCTTTATTTGGGTCGCCTTGAAGGCAATTCCATCCGCCGAACCGGTTACTGATTCGGAGCTCAAGACAGCCGTATCTCAGCTTGCGCCAGATGGCCTGTTTGCGGACGAGGTCGGCTATCTGCTTCGAAACTGATAAATATGAACTAATTCGCCGTCTAGGGAGCTGAGTCATCCTTGAAGGCACGCACCATCGACGCCCTTCAAGCCCTGTCGCAGCGCTCATCAAAGGTTGGCAAGCACAGCCTGCTCCGAGTCGTGTCAGTCTTCCCGGCGGACCTCGACCTCGACCGCTGCGTCACCAAGCGCTCGCAGGATGTCGCGGGCCTCAGCATGGCGACCCTCGAAGGCGCGGAGGACGAAGTGACGCAGCCCGAGTTCTTCAACGCCATCATTGCCGGCGTGCTCGCGGGCCAAAAACGCAAGTTGCCGTCGGGCGAAGACGAGGGGCCGCCGCCGCGCAGCCCCAAGCGTCGGAAATCCGCCCACCATCCGGCGGACGAGGGCCCTGAGCCTACCGGGCGTCCGGTGTCAAGAAAGAAGGGCAAAGCGAGGGCGCCGGTGGACACGGTTCTAGAGCCTGCGGTGGCGACGAGAACGGAGGGAAAGGTGCGAGCGTCGCCGGACGGGGATCCCAAGTCCGCGGTACCGCCGAGGAAGAGAACGAAGGGAAAGGGGCAGGCGCTCGCAGACGAGGATCCCACCCCTGGCGAGCCTGCGTCGCCGACGGAGAAAAGGAGGTCAGCACGGCTACAGAAGGCGGCGAACGCCGTGGAGACGTCCGCGCCCGCGTCCCGCAACACGAAGAGCAAAGCAAAGATTGCTGAGAAGAGCACCGGGGCATGAACGATGAACTAGCCTTATTTAATTTTCACTTGTATCCACTTCACCAATAACTTGGATAGATCCGGATCGTGCGTACGCCATCCGGTGGTGCAGTCTTTCGTACATCCATTCTTGGAGACGAACGCGCTTCTAATATTTTGGGTGGCACCTTCAATTTGAAGCGACGCGACGGCGAGGATTAATTGGCAGGGAATATGTACACGGCTACGATACAGGTGGTTATTGTTTTGCGCTTTTTCTTCAATAATCTCTAGCCAAGGGTTGTTGAGAGTGCGTTTAAAACGACGTCGAGCGTGCCGGTTGATTCCAGAATCCAGACCACATCCTACCTTCAATCGCCGAAAAAAATCAGCAATAAAAAAAAACGATGTGAATAACAATACTATGTAAAGTGTGCGCACACCAGAAAAAAAAACAAGATATATACATGTGATAAGTTGGATAGTTCGTTGCATGCCGCCTCGCCGCCTCACCACGCGCCCGCCCACTCCGGCTCGAACTCGGCCATCCCGGACTCGTACCTCGTCCACCTGCCCACCCACTCATCTTCCCCACCCCCTAATCCGACACCTGCATAATAAGCCACACAACCCCTGCCGTAACCGCCACCAGAATCAACAGCCCCCCGCCGACGTACAGCAGCAGCTCCCTCAGCGCCACATCCCCTCCTTGTCCTCTTTCTATTGCTCCAGCGGGCTTTAACCCCGCGCGCAGCTGCTCAATGCGGAGCTTCCGCGAGCGTTCGGCGTCGACTTTCTCGGTGAGGAGGAAGGTGCGGCCGCGCGCGTCGGCGGGGTCGATGGACTGCGAAACGGAGGAGGAGCCGGAGCCGGGGGCGGAGCTGATGCGGACGAAGGAAGGGTAGTAGTGTTCGCACCATTGCTCGATCTGGGGGAGGGAAGGGTTAGTTAGGGATGGAGACGGAGACGGGGAGAAAGAGGAAGGGTAAGGGAGGAGGAAAGGGAGAAGAAAGAAAAAAAGGGGAGAGAAGGGGGTGAGAGGCGGGGTGTCGAGCACGGAGAAGAGGGGGGAGGAGGGAGGAAGTGGACAGCGGCGGGGCGAGCGCAGTCGGAATGCAAACGAATAGTGCGATGGAAACGACAAAGAAGAGCAAGAACGAGAAACACACCTTCCCACAGGCAACACTCAGCGCCATAAAATTCGGGTCCGCCGGGCGCGCGCGCGCGTGGATCTTGCGCGCGTACTCGCGAAAGATGAGCGAGACCTCGCGCGGGTTCGTCGAGCGCATTATTAGCTGCGAGGAAGAGGGAGGTATCAGCGTTGAGTTCCAAGGACTAGAAAGTAGACACGAGTAGGCGGAGCAGCAGCAGGAGAAGAAGAGGACGACGTGACGCCTCGCAGTAGTAGAGGACGACGCGACGCCTTGAGGCCCCTCTCACCACCACCCCTTCCACCCCACCCCGCCTCGCTAGAAAAGAATAAAAAAACACCGCAATTCACCTGGGCAGCAACAGCCTTGCGAATCTTCACATTCCCCCCAAACACCCTCGGATTCGCAAAGCACAGCTCGAGCGTCGCGATGGCCATGGTCGCAGGTATGGCGCAGAAGTTGAAGGTGCTCTGCGTCTTGAGGAGGCGGAGGTAGTCGAGCGCGTCGGGCGCGTGGCGGAGGGCGTCGAGGACCATCGCGCTGAGGACGTAGCTTGCTCTCTCCGCCGGCGGGGCTGTGTGCACCATTAGGCCCTGCTTCTCCGGTGGATACCCCGCCGCCGCCGCCGCCGAGCCCAAGGTCGGCGGCGCCCCGCTCGCACACATCTCCTCCATGCTCCCAAAACCCCCGCCATACCGCGCCCCCGCCCAGATCTCCTTCGGCCAAAAGTACCGCCGCTCCGCGACGTCCTCCGCCACGTCGCGCGTGATGTTCGTCTTCTGCAATAACAAGCCCATCGAGTTGCTCAGCTCGAGCTGCCCCGCAATACTGGGCGACTCCTTGCCGGAGGCGGCGAAGATGAGGGAGAGGCCCTCGCCAACGAGACCGGCGACGTAGTGGCAGTAGAGGTCGTAGTCTGCTATCGTCTCGAGCCCGGGCGCAGTGTCCTTTTCATTTGAGGCAGCACGCGCAGCGAAATCTGCCATCCCCACCCCCATCTTCGCGCTAATGCTGACGATGGCGTCCCGGTACGCCTCGGGGAGGCGCAGCAGCTCCTCGATCACGACGGGGTACTCGACCAGCAGCTGCCGGTCCTTCTCCCCTGGCCCGGAGCCCGTGAAAGAGAAGCCCGGCGTGAGGGTGTGGATGTGGAAGTTGCGGAGGAGGGGCTGCTTGACGGAGGAGGGGAGGGTCATGTCGTCTTCGATCGTGTCTTGCGCGCGAAGGACGAGGTAGAAGAGGCAGACCTACATAATATAATATAATCAGCCTTTGCTTCTCTCTACGAATACAAGACATACCACGCGCGCCAAGTCCCCCTCGAGCTCCTTGATAACCGACGAAAAGCTGCGGCTCGTCAAGTCGAGGAACGCCCAGCAGCGGCGCATGCTCTCGCGATCCCAGCCAGACGTCGCGTGCTCGCGCGGCGCGGTGATGTCGCGCTTTTGGTCGTGGTAGATGTGGTATTGCAGCAGGGTGCGGAACTCGAGCGGGTGCGTCGCGAGCAGGAGGAGCCAGGTTGAGAGTCCCATCTTGGAGGAGGAGGAGGAGAAAGAGGTATATTATAAGAGACCGAGGAGCCTTTTTAAAAGTCGTTAGATTTTTTAGTGGTACGATTACTCGGTCATGTGATCGGCGACATGCCTCTTTGGGACAGGGGCTGCGAATCGGTACCGACCAAATGGAAGCAAGGAAAACATATAAGGTGTATTTCCTGAGGGGGAAAGCCCTCGGACAAAAGGTAATTTTTCTATCAAATCTGGGTCGATTCTCAAGATTTCTGGCTCTCTTATTTAAAATAATCTCCGATGTCTGTACTAATACATTCGTAAGACGCTTGGTGGGAGATTTGCGAGGTCGACCTGGTCGTTCATGTGCGGCCATTTTTTTTCGGGAAGACGAAGGAACCGCTTTGATTTTGGAGTTAAAAACCGAAAGCGGGCATCACATCGATTACTTTCTTGGAGACGGAAGCGCTTCCAATATTTTGGTGAATGTACAGGGTCCAAGCTTTCGAACAGTGTCGACTAATTGGCAGTGGCAGGAAGTATATACACGATTATGATACAGATGGTTATTGTTTTGCGTTCAATTCTTCAATTCTTCTTCAAATTCTTCTTCTTCAAGTTCTCTTTCGTTCTTCGCCTGCGGCGCCTGTACACTTGCGCTCACTAGCGCAACTCGTCTCAACTTCTCGCCTTCATTTGCGGCTCACTCGCCTCGATCTGCGGCCACGAGAGCCCTATACCTGGGGCGAGCTGAGCGCACCGTCGGTCCCCTGGATCTTCTCGTGGTCGGCGAGGTTGGCCTGCGCCTCGTAGACGGTGACCACCGCGCTTGATTTGCGCTGCGACATGACGGGTGAGGACTCAAGCGGAGCGAGTAGACAAAGCGGAGTAGGAGGTAGCAGGTAGGACGGAGCAAACGCACCTCGGTCCAGTGGCCGAGGAAGCCGACGTAGTAGATGCGCGTCGCGTCGGCGCCCTGCGAGGCGGGGAAGAAGAGCGAGACGGAGGAGACGTTGGAGAATTTGGCGGGTCTGCGCGGGTTAGGATTGAAAGTGGAATTGAATTGGGGACGCGTACCTAAGCGCGTACTCGCCGACGTCGCGGCCCTGGGCGACGGCGAACTCTTGGACGGGGGTCTTATCCGCGACATCGGAAAAGTCGAAGCTGTCTTCGTTGGAGAACTGTGGCGCGTCAAATGGGCTGGGGCAGACGGAACGAGGGCCGCACCAAGACGACGTTTGCGGGGGTTTGGTCTGCGGGGCCGGTCTTGAGGAGGAGGGCGCGCAGCTTGACGGAGCCGGTGAAGGGGATGCGGATGATCCTGGATTTGAGGTCAATTTGGTCAAAGACGGCTTATGGGTTAGTTTCTGCGGGTCTAACATTTGGTCGTCTGCGTCAGACTCAATGAACTAGAGGGGGATGAGAGTGGGTTAGGCGTGAAGACCGGGGACCGGAAACCTTTTCCTCGTCGAGACGGTCGTGCCAGGGCTTGATCACTGTGGAGCCTGGAGCCGAGGCGTTCATTGCGACGACATTGTCGCGGTCAATCTGGGAGAACAAATTATCTTTGGGACCGAGATCGCTCGCGTCGTGCTCGTGGTCGTGGTCAGTGCTCTCGTGCCCGCAGTGCGCGTCGTGTTGGTGGGACATGGTAAAGTATAGGTTGTTGTTTGCGCGCGTTTACACCACACGCCTCTAGATCTTTCTTCTGTCCTTCATCTTGCTGGTAAGTCTCCGTCCCTGCTTGCTCGCCTGATGTTTTCTTGTAATTTGCGTTCGATTTCTGGGTGGCTCACACCAAAGGGGCTGCTCGCCAGCGGTCCTGGGCCACCCAGCATGAGACAACTACTTTTTGTCTGATTTTATTTTTTCTTCTTCTCCCTCCTGCTGCTCAACGCTGACTCTCTGCGCAGTATTTCCGTCTGTACTTTGTTAGTTAGACGTGAGAAGCATTTATGCTCCATCTGAATGATTGTAGTCCTTTTTCATGTCCGAACCCACACCTGCATCTACGCTTAAGGCTCCCATAGACACGCTCCCCGTCCCTGAAACACCATCCTTCAAGGTCTACAGGCCTCCTTCTTCCTCTGCTGCTTCTCCGCGTAAGCCCGCGCCATACGCCTCGTCGCCCGACTCATCGTCTGCGGCCAGCCCCGCTCCCCAATGACTATTTTACCCCCACCGCCACAGATCTCGTGAACGCGCCGCTGCAGCTGCGCGCCGTGCGTGACGCCGCGGACAAGTCGAAGCGCGACCGCTGGCCGAACGTGCGCTGCCCGATCCCCGCACCGCGCGCGCCGCCGCTGACGCCCCCCAGATCACCATTCGTATCCGCTTCGCCGACGGCACCCAGCTCGAGAAGGTCTTTCCATCCACTAGCAAGATCCGTGCCATCTACGCCTTTGTGCGCGGCGCACTGGCTGCGGACGTCCAGCCCGTCAAATTCGTCCTCTGTGCGTCCCCTCGCCGCCAATTCAGCCCATAGACCCACTGTCGGCAGACCAGCCGCCGAAGCGCGACCTGAAGGTGTCCGACCCCGCCGTGCGCGACCTCTCGCTCGCGGACCTATACCTCGCGCCGGCGTCCGTGCTCCTCCTGCGCTTCGAGGACGCCGCGCACGAGGAGCAGGCGCGCGCGCTCAACGGTGCGCACGCCCGCGTCCCGGCTTCCACAAATCCAAAGCTAACTCCGCGCAGGGTCCGGTGTCTCCGCGCCCCTTGCGCCCGAGGTCCTCGCGCAGGCGGTCGACCTGCCCGCCCCGCAGGCCGCGCCGAATACGAATACGAGCGCGCTGGTAAGTCGCGCCACTCAGCTGTTGCAGTCACTGAGGGATGTGTAGAAAATGGCCCTTGCCACCCGTGCCTCTCCCCGTTCCACTCGCTCCAGCGGCGCTCCCCCCAAAACGACCAAGAACAAGCAAACAACTGCGCCCACGAAGGGGCCGTCAGCCACCAAGCACCGCAAGGCTAGCCGGTCGACGCCCGACAGCGACGAGGAGTACGACAACGGCCTCGCTGAAGACGGCGACGGCCTTGCTGAAGACGACGACGGCCTTGCTGAAGACGCGCGCATCGAAACGCGACACCGCCGCCGGCTAAGGTGGACACATCGCCAGCGCCGTCGCCGGCCAAAGCTACCGCGCCTCCGCCTCCACCTAAGCGGCCCGCTCCCCAGATCGTCGGGAATCCGCACGCCCCTGCGCCGGAGACGGACGACCTCAGCTTGCAAGGGAGCAGTTGGGCGGAACGTAATCCTGGCGCGCCGCAACAGCCGTCAAGGCAGCGCAAGAGGGTGGAAAAGCCGGTGAAGGACGAGGAGGACGAACCGACGGCCCAAGAGATGAAGGAGAAGGGGGAGGCAGAGAAGAACACGATGAACGAGAAGAAGGGAGTGCAGGCCGAGGCGAAGGAAGAATATTTGGTCGCGGTCGCCGACTTCCAGGCGGCCATGGAGAAGACGGCAGAGGAGTTGGCTGACCGTTTTGATAAGACGGTGAGCGAGGTGAAGCAGGCGCTGCGGGGGGAGACCAGTCTGGCGGTCGAGAGAAAGGCCAACCTGTGGAATGCGAAGGTGTGGTCCCTGTCGCAGGAGGTCAACGAAGGTACGCCCAGTGACAAAGGAACCTTGCAGATACTGATGGTTAGTAGGTCGCGCGCAAGGGGAGAAGTACCACATGAGCGATGTCCAAAAGATGGTCGGGAAGGACGAGCGCTACACCGACATGACCCCCGAGGAGCAGGAGGTTTTGCTAAAGGCATTTGCGGAGGCTAAAGGGGTGAAGTACGCGGGTACCCGGCTGAGTGACGCCGCGGCCCGTAGGGATGTGACGGCGTTCACCAAACGCGTCCATGCCGAGGTGCGTCTGCGCACCGCCCTTCTTCCTTCCCTGCTGACGACTACCTAGCTCCTCGCCCTCCAACAGCGGACGGGGGCGGTTGGTTTCTTCGTGCTAGGAAGATCCAGCGTGACCGACACGCTGAGCCCGGCGTGTGTGGGGCCCCCGGAGGCCATGACCTTCCTGCCCGATGTGATGCATACCACCCCCAACCTCTTCGCGGTCAAGTTCGACCACTACGCCATCAACAGGGTGCCGATGGGGCTTGAGCTTTCCTTTGCGCAGTTGCGGAAGGACATTGTCAGCCTCATCGCGGATGGTCTTGGTAAGCGTTCGTTTCCCTTCAACAACGGTGGCCGTCACTGCTGTCAGCAGAGCGGAAATTCGGCAAGAAGGTTCCGATGTTGTATGGCGACTACGACAAGCTGCTGTTAAGGTAAGCAATCTACCACTTGCTTTCGTACTGGCCTTTGATGATGTTTCCAGCCACGGTGTCGAGCTCCTCGGATGGCCTGCGGAGGTCGAGTTCATGAACCCGAGCGCCCTCGGGTCGATGCACCGCCTCCGCCCTCTGCATGAGGCCCTTATCAAGGGGGAATGCCGTTGGGAGAGCATGTCCGACGCCCGTAAAGCCGAGCACTCCGCCGCCGTCAAAGCCAAGGGCGCCCAGGAGAAAGAACCGCGCGCGGACAAAGGCAAGTCCAGGACGGAAGCGAACGAGGCGAAGGAGCCGGAGAAGAGAAAGCGCGAGGAGGAGGACAAGGACGATGGCGACGGCAAGAAGAGGAAGCGCGTGCCCCGCAAGGACATGACTGCGGAGGAGCTCGCCGCCCACGTCACGACCCTCGAAAGGGAAAAGAAGGCCCGCTATCGCGTTCGGCGCAGAGAGAAGGAGGGGCTTCCACCTGCGGTTCCGCGCAAGAAGGGCGGCAAGAGAAAGGCACTCAGCTGCGAGACGCTCGACGACGATGACGACAACGACAACGACGCCTCGAAGCGCCCCTCGCAAAAGTCCAAGAAGCGCCGCGCTGCCTCGGACGACAGCGACAGCGATGACGCCCGTCCTACCAAGAAGTCGAAGAAACTCCGCGCCACCTCTGACAACGACACCAGTTCCGGTGAGGACGATCGCGATGCAGACGACGACGCCGACGGTCCCACCGCCCCGCCCAAATGGAAGCCTACCGCGGCCAAGTCGCGCGCCAACGAGGAGAGCGACCCCGATGAGAACGAGCCCGAGGTGGACGACAATGGCCGCCGCATTCTCCCCTTCAGTCCGAAGCCCGTCGTCTACCACCCCTACGAGATCGTGGAACGGCGCAAGGAGAAACAGAGGATGGAGCGGGAGGAACTGGATGGCCAGCTCCGAAAGGACGCGCGCAAGGTACAGAAGGAGCAGGACGCCAGGAAGAATCGGCACGCTGAGAAGAGGGCAGGCGGCAGCTCGGGCACCGAAGAAGTCCGCCGCCCCCGCCGCCACTGTGCGCCCAAAGCCCCGCCCCACCGTCAAGAAAGCCGCCGACGCCGTTGCGTCTTCGAGCCAGCTTCCCCCTAGCTAGTAGCTTGGCGGCGATCGCGGAGCTGTCATCGAGCGAGGAGGAGGAGTATGACAGCCTTTTCTTGGGCGGGCAGGGTAGTAGCCCTAGGGCTCATTCCGGGTTGCAGTCGCGTTGCGCGTGTTGTTCCTTCGTGTAGTTCAATGTAGTTAATGTATATTATTTTGATCAATGCAAAGTCGTGTTGACTGCTGTACTGTGAGCCCTGTTTGCGCGCGTTTACACCACAAGCCTCTTTCTTCTGTCTTTCATCTTGCTGGTGAGTTTCCGTCCCTGCTTGCTCGCTTGATGTTTTTTTGTAATTTGCGTTCGATTTCTGTGTGGCTCACACCAAAGGGGCTGCTCGCCAGCGGTCCTGGGCCACCCAGCATGAGACAACTATTTTTTGTCTGATTTTCTTTTTTTTTCTTCTTCTCCCTTCTGCTGCTCAACGCTGACTCTCTCCCCGCAGTATTCCCGTCTGTACTTTGTTAGTTAGACGTGAGGAGCATTTTACGCTGTATTACCACCATCTGAATGATTGTAGTCCTTTTTGTTGTCGAGCATGTCCGAACCCACACCTGAAGCCGGTCCCTCTGCGCCTGAGGCTCCCATAGATACTCCCCCCGTCTCTGAAACGCCACCCTTCAAGGTCTACAGGCCTTCTTCTTCCTCTGCCGCTCCTCCGCGTAAGCCCGCGCCATACGCCTTGTCGCCCGGCTCACCGTCTGCAACCAGCGCCACTCCCTGATGACTACTTTACGCCCACCGCAGCAGATCTCAAGCTTGCCCAGAGCGGTCTCGCCGCTCGTACCCAGGCCCTCGTGAATGCACCGCTGCAGCTGCGCGCCGTGCGCGACGCCGCGGACAAGTCGAAGCGCGACCGCTGGCCGAACGTGCGCTGCCCCGTCCCGCACCGCACGCGCCGCCGCTGACGCCCCCCAGACGACCATCCGCATTCGCTTCGCCGACCGCACTCAGCTCGAGAAGGTCTTTCCATCCACTAGCAAGATCCGCGCCGTCTACGCCTTTGTGCGCGGCGCACTGGCTGCGGACGTCCAGCCCGTCAAATTCGTGCTTTGTGCGTCCCCTCGCCGCCCATTCTGCCCATAGACCCACTGTCTGCAGACCAGCCGCCGAAGCGCGATCTGAAGGTGTCCGACCCCGCCGTGCGGGACCTTTCGCTCGCGGACCTATACCTCGCGCCGGCGTCCGTGCTCCTCCTGCGCTTCGAAGACGCCGCGCACGAGGAGCAGGCGCGCGTGCTTAACGGTACACGCTCCCCTTTTTCCGACTTATAAATCTAAAGCTAACTCCGCACAGGGTCCGGCGTCTCCGCGCCCCTTGCGCCCGAGGTCCTCGCGCAGGCGGTCGACCTGCCCGCCCCGCCGCCTGACGCCGCCGCCTCGCAGCCCGCGCCGAATACGAGTACGAATACGAATACGAATACGAGCACGCTGGAGAAGAAGATCCCCAAGTGGCTCAAGATGGGGCTGAGTGCGTTGTGCGTTGGGTTGTGTGCTCGTACTGACGTGTTTTTTTTTCGGCAGAGAAGTGATAAGTATGTGTAAACGAAGGAAAGAGGTGTCTGGGATTCATTTGTATTTGATATAGCGTCGCAATTCACGTTGTGGAAATTTGCTGTTGCATCCCTCTGAACGCGGGAAGTCAAGTGCAGGATGAACCTCGGCGTTACATACGACTCTCTTCCGACAACGGTCGAGGTGCTGCGTGAATATACTTACGCGTTTGCAGTTGTGAGTTTTTGCCTTGGTGAGTTTGCGGAGCGGGATACGCGTCTGCGTTTTCTGTGTAGGTTCTTTGTGTACAGCATTGCATAGTGTACAAATGAGCTGGGTAGAGATACAAAGTGGGATGGAACGAAACCCAAATCCTTGTAAGTACACACGACTCATCTAACTCTGGGTTTCCTGCACTAGCTGCTGCACGCGCCGCCATCGCGAGCCGCCGCCGCTCCGCCCCGGTGAATATCTGGGACCATGTCTGCGAGTCGCCGGATGAGCTCTGCCGGGAGCCCCACCATGTTCTGCAGCAGGAACTCGCCAATCTGTGCTATCAACGTCGCGTCCGTCGCCGAGAGTTTCTGGGGCGGGCGTCGGTTGGGGAAGATGCTGTTGGATGTATTTCCTGGGAGCTCGTCTCCGTCGTCCGCAGGCTGCATGATCTGGGGTAGCAGGAAGGGAGACAAGAAGGGAGAGTCGAGACGAAAAAGGGGGTTTGTTTGGCATCGACATCCGGACCAAACAACGCGTGTCCACGTGCACTCATCTCTTTCGCCCTTTCATTGTAAAGGGTCTACTTACTTTTTCCGCTGCGCCCACCTCCTTCTTTACCACCATGACGAAAGCATACCTAATGACCAGTCTCATCGAGAAGGTACCGGGCTGCCCACCCACCCAATGCCGCCACTGACTCAAATGCACCGCCCCAGATGCAGTCGCCCGACCAGGATTTTCGGTATGGACGCGCGACTGCCCGATCCCGCACGGGAGGATAACCCTGTTGCAGGTTCATGGGCCTGAATGACTTGATGACCGAGATCAAGCAGGATCCGAGCTGCTTTGTCGGAGACGAGGCGGTCGAGAACAAGGTCCTCAACCAGGTGCTGGCCCTCGTGGAGGACAAGATCTCCGAAGTCAAGAACCAGGCCGTCAAATGGTGCGTCTGGACACTGGGTCTCGTCGGTCGTCCGACTCATTCATGTGTGGCGTACAGTCTCGGCCAGTTGATCAAGATTATCCGCCAGCCGCAGATGGAGACGGTCGTGGACAAGCTCATTGACTTTTCGGGCGGCCAGGACGAGGAGCTGCGCGATATCTCCGGCCTTGGTCTCTCTCCTCTTTCTTTCGTTTGTTCGAGCCCTAATTAGCATACAGCGCTCAAGACCATCACGGCTGAGCTGCCGCCGGACGGAAAGATAGCGGCGACCGCCTGCGCGAAACTGACCCCGAAACTGCTCGGCCAAATCTCGAACGTACGTCCTGCGGACCCATTGCAACGCGGATTCTGACCTTCTGCAGCCGACGACCCCGCCCGAAGCGCTCGTCGAGACCCTCGCCATCCTCTCCATCCTCATCTCGCGCTTCCCCGCACACCTCTCCAGCGCGACGCTCACCCCGCAGCCCCTCACCGTCCTCGCGCCGCTCCTTGTCCACGCGCGCCCCGTCGTCCGCAAGCGCGCTATTATCACCCTCGCTCAGTTCGTGCCCATCTCGCAGGGCTACCTCTTCACGGACCTGCTCGCGACGCACGTCTTCCCTTTCCTCGCGTCGAATGCGAACCTCGAGAAGCAGCGCACGACCGTGCACCTCGTCGCCGCCGTCGCGCGCACCGCGCCCACGCAGATCGCCCCCGTGCTCGCTGAGATCGTCCCAGGCGTGCTCAAGGCCGTCCAGCGCGACGACGACGAGCTGCGCGAGGGCAGCTTGCAGGTGACGCCTCTCTGCGACTTGCTGTGCGCCGTGATGCTGACTGGAGGCAGGCGCTCGAGGCACTCTTGCTACGGTGCCCCACGGAGATCACGCCGTACGTTGGGCCTATTATGCAGGCGGGGAGCCAGTACATCAAGTACGATCCTGTACGTGTCTTTTACGGTTCTGCGTTCTGCGTTCATACTTCAACAGAACTACGCTGGCGACGACGAGGACGAGGAGATGACGGACGCGGACGACGAGGACGATGAGGACGACGCGGAAATGGACGAGTGTGTAATTTACTTTGTCTTCACAGCTCCATTTTCTAATATTTGCCCAGATATTCGGATGACGAGGACACGTCGTACAAAATCCGACGCTCGGCAACGAAACTGCTCGGAGCGATCGTCGGAACGCGTCCAGAACTCCTCTCGTCCGTCTACAAGGACGTTTCTCCTGTCCTCATCTCGCGCTTTGGCGACCGCGAGGAAACCGTGCGCCTCGAGGTTTGGGCTACCTATGTCGTACTACTGAATCAGACCGCCGTCTACGGTGGGCACCCGCAACAAAGCAAGGATGACTCGTCCCTGAAACGCAAACGTGATCCGGAGACTATGGACGTCGAGGAAGGCCCGTACAGCCTGCTCAAAGCGCAGGTCCCCGCGCTGTCCAAGGCTCTCCTCAACCAGCTCAAGTCGGCCAAAACACCCCCCGCAACCCTCCAGGCCGGCTTTGCCCTCCTCCACGCCCTGCTCGACGTCCTCCCCGGCTCCCTCGCCAGCCAAGTCACGTCGATCACCGCGACATCCAAGTTCATCCTTGCCCAGCCCCCGTCCACATCCACGTCTGCCCTACATCTCGCGTGCCTCTCCTTCCTCGCGCTCTTCTTTGCGTCGCACTCGCCCCCGACCTTCGCGTCGTCCCTCCCGACGCTCACCCCCGCGCTCCTGCGCAGCCTCGGCGAGCGCCACCCGCGCGTCGCGTCCGAGACCTTCCGCGTCTTCTCCGCGCTGCTCAACGCGCTCAAACCCGTCAAGGCCGGCGGCGAGTGGCCCGAGGCCGTCTACGCGCAGGCCGTCGCGCGCCTCGCCGCGCACGACACCGACGCGGAGGTGCGCGCGTGCGCCGAGGCGTGCATCGGCGACCTCTGGGTCTGTGCGACGGATGTCGTGCGTACGCGCGACCGCCGCGAGTGGGAGGCGCTCTGCCGCGCGGGCGCAAAGTCCGACGGCGCCGTCAAGGTCGTCACGCGCGTCGCGCGCGAGGTACCCGGTGCGCTCGGCGACGCGTGGGTGAACGGATGCGTCGAGT
This sequence comes from Mycena vulgaris, assembly GCA_029204335.1. Classification (NCBI taxonomy): domain Eukaryota; kingdom Fungi; phylum Basidiomycota; class Agaricomycetes; order Agaricales; family Mycenaceae; genus Mycena; species Mycena vulgaris. The sequence goes on from JARGYA010000209.1 coordinate 49,371, forward strand.
GGGCGATGGGGCTGCTGAAGCGCGGTGGGCGCGCGGGGAAGATGGAGGTGTTCCAGGCGCTGGATGTCTTACTCCGCAGGTGAGGGTTGTTTTTCATCGCAAGGTACCCATGCTGATATTTTTAAAAGTTACACGGCAGGCGTACCGGCCGCGCTCCCGCCGTCGCTTGTGCCGCAGATCAAGACCTTCCTCTCCACGAGCGACATCCCGCTGTTATCGCAGGCCCTGTCTCTACTCGCGCTCCTCCTTGAGCTCGCCCCGACGACGACGTTCCCCGAAATCGAGAGCGACCTGCTCCCTGATATCTACCGCATCGCGCACTCGCCGCTCGTCTCCGGCGCCGCGCTCGACTCGCTCCTGAGCTTCTGCGGGGCGCTCGTGAGCGCCGACGACCAGATCGCGACGCACCTCGTCCCCAATCTCGTCATCGCGGTCGAGAAGGCCCCGCGCGCGGATGCGAGCCCGAGCAACGTCGCCAAGGCCGTCGCGCAGATCGTGCGCAGCCAGCAGAGTATCGCCGCGGGCACCATCGCGCAGTACGCCAAGAACGTCAAGGTGGGTTCCGTTCTGCCCTCGCCGTCAACTTGCTGATTAGTGATATGCAGAAAACGTCCAAGGCGAAGACGACGACGGTTGTGCTCAGTCTCCTTATCCTCGGCGAGCTCGGGCGATTCATGTGCGCGTTTCCCGCCCTGGCGCTTCCGCCCGTTCGCTGACGCACCGTGGTAGCGACATGTCCAACCAGCAGGAGATATTCCGCGACGCGATCGAGCACTTTGCGGCAGAGCAGGAGGAAATACGCGCCGCTGCCTCGTTTGCTGCTGGCAATATCGCTATTGGAAGCTTGCACCAGTTCCTGCCTGCCATCGTCAAAATCGTCAAGAGCGACGCGAAGAAGCGGCTGCTGTCGCTGCATGCTCTCAAAGAGGTTCGCCCCCCGTTCTTAGCTTGTGTTTGCGAGTTGAATCATTCGTGCAGGTCGTCACGCACTGCTCGCAGGGGCAATTAGAAGGCGTCGCTGACATGCTTTGGGTGCCGCTGTTTGAAAATTCGGAGAACTCGGAGGAGACGACGAGGAACGTCGCGGCCGCATGTCTCGGAAAGCTGGCGACGACACACCCGTCACGATACCTTCCCCAACTACATGTATGTTTTTGCTGTTGTCCTGTATGCCTTTGCTAACTTTGAGCAGGCTCGCGTCGGGGACCCCAACGCCGCCATTCGCGCCACCGTCGTGTCCGCCATCCGGTACACCTTTGCCGAGTCGTCGCAGTCGTATGACGAGCTGCTCGCGCCGCTTCTCGTCGACTTCTTGTCGCTCATGCTCGACCAGGACCTGGTAAGTGGCTACTCCGTCTCCTGCTTCCCCTACTAACCGTCTGCAGACTGTGCGTCGTTTGGCGCTGTCCGCTTTGAACTCTGCCGCGCGCACGAAACCGCATCTCATCCGGGAACACCTGGCTGCCCTGCTGCCGAGCTTGTACAAGGAGACGATCATCAATCCCGACCTCATCCGCACCGTGCAGATGGGCCCGTGGACGCACAAAGTCGACGACGGCTTGGATGCGCGTAAGACCGCATACGAAACCATGTACACTCTGGTGCGTTGATTTCACCGCGATCTTTATCATTACGCTGACGATCCTCGTAGCTCGACACCTGTCTGGCCAAGCTTGAGCTGCCGACCTTCCTCGGGCGCGTGCTCCCGGGCCTCGCGGACGGCTCGGACGAAATCAAGGTCATCTCGCATATGATGCTCTTCCGGCTCTCGCAGGTCGCGCCAGCGGCCGTTTCGCAGAAGCTCGACGAGGCGACTCCCGAGCTGGAGAAGACAATGAAGGGCGCGACGGTGACCAAGGATACTGTCAAGCAGGATCTGGAGCGCGCCGCAGAGCTGCAACGCAGTGCGCTCCGCGCGGTGGCTGCGCTCAGCAAGATCGGCGCGGGCGTCTCGCCGCGGTTCGATGCGTTCGTGGAAGAACTGAAGAAGAACCCGCAATGGGGGGTGGAGTTCAAAGAATTGGCCGCTCAGGCGTAATGTACATACCGCTCAACTCTACGTGTTTTTAATTGCTTTCTCTTGACAAAATGAAATACATGTACTCCTCTTAGTCTCGCGAGTTGTATTTTTCTCTCAGAGAGCGACTCGGACAGTCACTGTTATCGTAGTGGCATTTGGAATCTGGCATACAAATTCCTTTTGGCGAAGATCTTTGCCACACAGAGCTCGCAATTTTTTCTTTGTTCGAAAATCAAGCGAAGCACAGAAAGGAACAGTACGGTACCCATCCTTCGATACGACTTGTACTTCTACTCTGTCTTGTTCTGTATGTAATGGAGTCCGCGATAAAATGACCAGTGGCCCACATTAAGCCTAACCTGGACGGACACACGAAAACCTTTCGACCCTCTTCTGAGGGTCCGCACTTGAAGCAGCCTGCAGGACGGTGGCTCGCGGGGCCCGAAGGCCCACTCCAGCGGTCACACCAGCTGTTCATCAAAATCTTCCCCCACGCGAGCCACCCGTGCTGTCCGCACCGCAGAGACCTCGGGATGCGCCTGCCGGTACTCGAAGATGGCCCGAAGCGACCTTGAATACCCTTTGTAGACGCCCGCCGCCACCTCATAGGGCTCTGCAAGGGGCCACTGTGAGTTGGGCAAGAAAGAGGTAGACATCGCATTGAAGCTCACCGACAGGTCGGGAATTAAGGTCGTCATCCAGGCGTTCGGCCGCTTCGAAATCGCGCGTGCTTAAAGTGCACAGGTCGAAGGGAGGCTTGCTGGGAGGCTTGAGTACAGTGTCGGCGTCGGTGTTTGCTTCAGAGTCGTTGGGGTCGGTTGGCCTGTTGCGTAGCTCATCGTCGCCTTCGTCGGGACCGTCCTCGTTGAGTTTGCGCTTGGCGCCGCGTTTTCCCCTAACCAACTCCATCGGCACCTTGACGGTCGCAGTACCCGAAGCCGCTGAGAACTCTGAGAGAAGCTTCTGCGACGCTCGGAAGATGCCCCAGGCAAATCTTGTATATGCGTTCAGAGGGTGTATTCGGCCAGGAATGGTAACAGCCCGGAGATGGTACTTGACCGCGAAATCGGCGACTGCGCTCGTGAGGCACACGCAGACTGCCGTACGCGCGTAGGGGGCAAATACGAAATGGCCTTGGTCCATGCCGTCCCCGTTGAGGTCGGCGCGCATGGTGAGGCAATTTGGTGGGGAGTGGATGCCTTGCAAGTTGCGGGTTATTCCGCTCATGCCCCAGAATTCCCACTATCATTGAGATGAGCGATAAAAGTCTCGAAGGGCGACCCCTGGACGCACCCATTGTTCTTCCGTACTAGGGACCAAGTAGCTATTGTGGAGACGGCTTATGGCTCCGGTCACTGCACACCGGCCGTCGGACGCCCTCACCACGTCGCTGAACGTCGAAGGAGACGAGTATGGGGGAAGTTCCTGGGCTCCCATCACGCCGAAGGCCCAATGCGAGGGCACGGTGCGAGGCGGGGTCCAAGCGCGAAACGATGTACATATTGGGTAGCGTCTATGCCGAGCGCGTCAGAAACCGAATCCGAAGACACGGACGGCGTACGGTTCTGAGGCGACGTGGTAGGTGTACTCGCCGGGTGGTACAAGGTGGGCCTCGTCGACGGGCGCGGTCACAATGGTGTTGTGCAAGTCACGAAGGCTTCCGTCCTTGTTAGAAGCCACAATCCGACAAGCGCGACAGAAAAAGGTACACCATACTGGCCCGAGGAGGTGGGAAAGGCGACAAGAAGGAACAGGGTTCTGGGCGGGGTGTACCCCGGGTGGAGGACGAGGACGTGTTGACTGGCATCGAGGGTGGCGGATCGCGGCTCTGCAGCTCTAGGGGAGCTGCCAGCGAGGGTTACGCTCATGGTCGAGGCATCTATAAATGCGATCCTCCTATTCTCGCGGAGAGACTTTTGTTTCCCCGGCCCGGAGTCCGGACCTATGCGCTGTCCACGATCACGTGGAAATGGAAACCGAAACAAACAAACCATTCCTTTCTGGCTCCTTCTCTCCGTTTGCCACGGGCGTCCTCCTGTACCACCACCCTCCCACTGTAGCCCGAAACTGTAAAACCAACCATGCAAAGCCCCGGAACTTCTCAGTTCCAGCAGACGTCGGCGGAGAGCTTCGAAGCCAGTTTAATGGCTGGTGGATATGGTGTCTATGTGCGCAACCCTGCCCGCATTCTTATTTGCTCTAACCTGAGCCTGCGCTATCAACGGATTTTAGAAAACGACGGAATGGGTCCGCCAACCACAATTCACCGGCGAATTCGCCACTCCGCCACCTGGACCGTCAAAGCCTCCGGCGTTCAAGAAGGTCGAGGTCGCCGCGCCGCTCACGGAGAAGCAGAGGCGTAAGAAGCAGCGCGTGGACAAGTTCCGGAACGGAGGGTCGGGCCCCCCGCAGCGCCTTTTTGTGGGTGAGGTGCGAGGGATTGGGAGGGTCATATTGGATGAGACGCCACTGAACGGGGTGTATACGGACGCCACGGCAGCGGCTGCTGCAAGACGGCCTGCGGAGGAGCGACGGCGCAAGAAGGCGGCCGCGGATTTTGCAACGAGAGAGCGAGAAAGAAAGGAACGCGACATGAACTTTTTACCGACCCAGCCTAATTGGCCCGACGACGATTTTCCATGGCGATTACGAGAGGAGAGGAGAGTGCAGCTGCAAAAGGAGGATCGAGAGCTCAGGATGCGGTACATCGAAGAGTTTTTCGCCCAGGATACGGAGGATGAGGAGCTGGAGGATGCGGTGGAGAGATCTCTCTTGGAGCGAGAGTTAGCGGCGCGTGATGCATAGTTTTCGTCCTCTTACCCCACCATCTGAAACGTTGGTGGTGAGTCCAGGCACATTTGCCTGTATCTTGTTCAGCATGAATGACTCGAGTTTTCGGCGACGCGCCCCCCTTTAGGACCCAAGCATGAGCACTTCCTCGCTTTTTTCTTCACCGCGCCTCTGGAGTCTCGAATCTAGTGGATGGAAGAATTTTCTCTTCACCCCACCCTTTGGATCGCCGCCCGCAGTCTATCGAAATTACTTCCACGGGGAAAAGACTCGGGAATATTTAGATTTCCAATTCTCATGCCCTAACCTCCTTACAGCTACACCCGCCTATTGCTGATACAACAAAGTCGCGCATCTACCGCAAAAGTTATTGGATCTTACCGTCGACCGACGTCCGGTCTTTCATTTGAAGGTTCAGGATGTCCCTCCCGGCGGCCGAGTCTGACAAATATTAGCTCAGGGTGACTCTGAGGTTCGCCTGACCTGAAGACGAGCAGGCGCGGATCAATTCCAATTTCCTCCAAGCGCAGCGCTCACCTACGAGCGTCAGTAACCAACTCCTTATTTTGAGACGGGAGAACTCGTTTCAAGATTTACTGTTTTATCTCATTTCACACAGATTCTGGATCACTTCAACGCTGGACGGCCTGTGCTTTATTCCCTGATGCTGGCAGTCATCTCATACCTGGGCTCTGCTAGCGCTAAGCTTAACCAGAGGGTAGGTAGGTATTGAATGCACACATCGCGCCTCCGGCGGGTAGCAACGACGGTGTCACTTTTGTGGAGATGTCCCTGAATTTTCGCTGAATTTAGAATTTAAGCATAAAATATCGCACGCAGTCTCGCGGCCTCACTGGATGGGACTAGCTCGACTTCAAGTTACTCAGCCCGCGGGCAGTTTCAAGCCTTTCACTGGTGACCTACCTCAACTATCACGTCTTCCCGGGTTCATTTCGATTGCTGTGAGCACTCAAAGCTGTTTTCATCTGTCGCCCGCAGACAGCGGTAGTCTGAAATCACGGCAAGATCAGGATGACGGCAAGGAAACTTGGCGATCCGTCATCACAGGGGTGATGGTGGCACACGTCGACGAGGACGTTACCCCAAGTTTTTGCGGGGTACATAGCCTGACACCTGTACATAAATGGAGCCAAAAACTCGCATGACTCCGGACCCACTCTGCCCCACATATTGCACCTCTGAACCACGACGGTAGTGCCGGGCGCCTGCCATTGTGCCAGGAATCTTCACACGCGCGTCAGCAGAATGGCAAGTTTGCCAAATGTGAACGACGACATTGCAGAGAAGTAAGCAGTACTGCCTTCTACTGAGCCCTTCACGCTCATCTCTTTTTCATTCAGCCTGCGAACGAATGTATGTTATTCAGCCTCCTCTCCATTTTCTGGTCTTTGAATTCTTCTCAGTGTGTCGGCTTCGCCGCCTTCACAATTTTGATATGGGATCATCTCGACACATTCACTACCGAGGTGCGCGCTGGCGCTCTGTCGTTTTTTAGGGATGCTCATCACGACCCATAGGTCGAGTACATATGGAGAGGGAATAAAGGAATCGGCGAGTAGTATTTTATAGCACTTCAGTAATTCTCTGACGTTCTTGAGTAGTCGTGTATCTATTCCTCATTAATCGCTACTTGACGCCGTTGGGATTTATTGTCAATCTCTTTGGTGTGCAAAAGAAAGTGCATATTTTCAACCCCGCTGATCTGTACGTTTAAGCATACCTGGCGCCGATATGGACGTATGAGGTATGTCCATGCAATATTAATGCGCTCAGCCACCCAACCTTTGTTTAGCGGTATGAATGTAGTGCGCCATGAAATTCTTCGAGCTCATTCTCCGACCTAGGTGTAGAGATTTTATCCGGTACGAAGGTGCAATGACCGTGATTGGGATCCATATCGTGGCAATAATGATGTTACTACGGTAATCTCCTTCCAGGTCTCATTTTTTATTTGTTTTAACATCCATCCTTCAGGATTAACGCCTTGTATTCCACACAAAGAGGAATTGTTGCCGGTTTATTCCTGTTATTTATGGTCATGTTCTGCACGAACGCATGGCTTCTCACCCGGGGTGAACGTGCGTTGGATACTTCGTCCTCCTCCGTTTTATGTTTATGTACCGAAATTCAGCGGTTGCGCACAATCCAGAGTCGGGCGTACGCGGTACTTGTTCCGCGGTACAGTATGATACTCCTCGCTGACGAAACATCCCACAGCTTGCACTATGATCTTCCCTCCAAACTTGTACGTTTTGACACCCTCAACCTTGTTCTCCCTTTAAAATTTGCACAGAAGTACCATTGCGTCGTCGTCGGCTTGGCTCCCACTCCTCTACGACTCTGTCGTCCTTGCACTGACTCTCAAAAAAACCCTGCCGTTGGCTGGGAAAAGAAATGGGACCTGGATAATGAAGCGGCTGCTGGAAGACGGTCTAATTTATTACACGTTGGATATTCCGATTATTTCCCCGACGCTTGCGCTCACGCGGGTCCAGTGCTATATTTTCCGTCACGCTGGTCCTGACGATTATGATTATCTGTGCACCGCCAGGTTGGCTTTTTTATTCATCATTGTTGTTGTCTCTCATTCGGTTGCCTTCCCAGGGTTGAAAAACATTGCAGCTCAGTACGTTCAACTCCTTTATTCAGTTGATAGTCTAAACACTGAGCGTGTTCCGCAGACTCGAGCTTCTGTAAGTTCTTTCTTTGCTCAACCACCGAACGTTGAACTGATTTTTTATTTTGGCACAGTATCACAGTAAGTAATTGCTTCTCATTCCAAACACCAACTTGAAATCGGCAGGTTACGATGATGTCGCGCATCACGCTCAACCTCAAGAAAAGCGCCCACAAGAGACTTCGGAGCTCCATGGTACGGGATCCAGGGCCGATCGTCTTCCAGTCGGGGTCGGCGTGGCCAACCTCGGGCGGCGCGGTACTCGAGGCGGACGTGTATCGACATCCGGCGGACTGGTGAGAACGGACGATGGTGTAATTTATATTGTGTACAACAGGAAATTGGGCAATGCGAATAATGATAATGGAAGCATGTTGTATAGTTATCGCTATCTGGCCTGCACTGTACGGCTTGTTGATACCGTAAGAGGGTTGCATTTTCAGTGGTACTCACGAGCACTGTTGAAATATACGACGAGGAACGGGCCTGAGCCGTGCGAGCGCAGCTCGATGGCCATGCCCTCCTGCGCGAGGGCGGCGAACCCGGGGTGTATCACGGGGAACACGTGTGTCGTGATGAGGCAAAATGATTTGAGGCCGCCCGCCCAGCGCGCGCGGAGCATGTCGACGACGACCTCGTCGACCAGCCGCGGCTCGTTATAGCGGTCGATGCGCTCGCGGATGACGAGGTGGCGGAGGCTGGGGAGGAAGGCGGGGTTGGTGCGCAGGAGGTGGGGCAGTATGCCGTTCATCAGGCCGACGTGCAGCCCGAACGAGAGCGTTTCAACGGAGGTCATCGCCTCGAGGACGCCGATAAATTCGCCGGCGAGGACGGCGGTGCGGGCATCGAGGGAGACATTTGTGATGCTGGGGTAGCGCGAGATAAAGGCCGTGAGTTGGGTGAAGTCGTTATTTGGGCCGAAGCTCAGTGTGAAGCGCTCAAGGGCGGGGCACTCGAAGTGGTCTAGAATTTTGGTGCAGAGCTCCCCGGTGATGGTGAGTGATTTGAGACGGGGGAGTCTGGCGATTGGGGCGTGGTTTGGGAGGTGGAAGAACCGGGTGGGCCACAACGAGAATGTGCCGTCTACGAGGTTGGAGGTTTGGGCAAGTGTCTGGAGGCACTCAATAGGGAGGAGGTTTTCGGCGTGGACGGTGATCAGCTGCGACCAGGGGAGAAGAAGATTGGTCGGAGTGAATCCCATGAGATGGACTTCGCGCAGCGCAGGCGCATCCATGAGATTTGATAGGGTATTTGGAGGAAACGCGGTCGGGTGGCGGCCTCCATTGGAGAGGAGCAATGTCAACTTGACAAGCTCGGGTAGATTCCAGGGAGCATCTCTGTGCAGGAACACGGGGAAATCCTCGAGCCGCCGCACAATCTCAAGCTCGCGCCATCGGTGGGACGCGTGACGGATCTTTCTGAAGACTGCACTACGAGGACCGTGGAACAGTATCTCTGGTAGCGGGAGATTCGCACTATCAAGGATCATGGAGACTGAGAGGGTACAATTCCCAGCGCGCTCTAGCCAGAGGTCCAGCACGGCGCTGAGAAGCTCATCTCGTGGGTCAGCCGAGAGAACGACGGCGACACATATGGAGGTCCAAAGGACGGGCAGTGAGAGTGCGATACCTCGCCATTGGCGGCACACTTGCGCCAGGAGCAACGGCGCGTCTTTAGGGCTCGGAAGGGTACGCTGAGGGGGGAGACAATGGAGGAAGATCTCGCAAATGAGCTCCGGAGGGAGACTCAAGATGGGTGAAGTCACGGCGTTGAGGTCAACGAGAATGTCCATTCGACGAGCCTTTAGCCGCTGCAGATGCGCCAGGGTGCCCCCGATCTCGTCGTCTACGTCCTCGAGACGTTTGTGAACCTCGACGAGCCTCGCGGAGACAGACATGTCTGCGTGCCCTCCTTCCTGCATCTCAAGATTTGTGCCTAGTGGAATCGACATTTGGGTGGGATGTGGGGGTGAAAGAGCATAAATACATGGCGTCGGACCCGAGGGGTCGATCCGAAGCGAAATGAGTCACGTGCCTTGGACGCGTCTCGACGCGTCGATTAAGCTCAGCCAAGCGATAAACCAAAGAATTACTGCTATATGCCCCCAGGATGCGCTGTTACGCCAAAAAAAAAAACTAGTACAGATAAGCCATTAATTCACCGCTTTCTCCGCTGCCTCGAGTATCGCTACCACCTCCAGGTGGTCCCGCATGTCCGCCACCTGCAAGGCCGTTCGATGAGCATCTCCCGACACGGCACTCACATCCGCCCCCGCAGCCAGCAATTTCTGAACAGCCTCTGTGCTCCCGCGCTCAGCCGCGGCACTCAGCGCCGTGCTCCCATGGTAGTAGCACCCCGCCGCATTGACATCCGCGCCGTGTTCCAGTAGCACGGTGATAACGTCGAGCTTTCCTCCAGCAGCGGCTGCCTGCAGGGCTGTGAGGCCCTTGTATCGCGCAGGAGGGGCATTCACGTTCGCGCCTTCACGCAACAGGATTTGGACGACCTCGAGATATCCGCCCTCCGCCGCTGCCTGCAGCGCCGTGCGCCCCGAGTCTCGGCATGCAGGCTCGTTGACGCCGACGCCCTCCATTGCGAGCAACTCGCGTACCAGCGACGCGTGCCCCCCTCCGGCGGCTGCTTGCAATGCCGAGCGCCCATTGTACCTCGCGGGGAGCTCTCCGATCCTCGCTCCTGCCGACACGAGGACTTGCACCACTTCTGAAAAGCCACCCGCGGCAGCGGCCTGCACTGCGGTCCTGCCGGCGTTGTTGCCTCCTGGGGCATTGGGGTCGGCGCCGGCGGCAAGGAGGAGCCTGACGATCTCCAGGTGCCCATGAGAAGCGGCGGCCTGCAGCGCAGTACGACCGTAGTAGCCGCGCGCCGGGGCGTTAACGTCTGCATTGGGAGATGCGAGCAGTTGCTGGATGAGGACCAGTTCGCCCTGCAACGCCGCGAGCTGGAGAGGGGTCCATTCGTCGTTGTCGTCCTCTGCTTCCTCGGCGAGAGAGGACGGTGCATATGGGTTCGCCATAATTGTCGCCATGGTGGTTAGAGGCAGAGATGGTTGGCGACTTTCCTTCTTCTAGCAAATTCCAACAAAGTTAAACATGAAAGCCAGGCGTCCAAATAACATTTTCCTCGTTGTGTTGGGTATCCCCGCGCCGCATTTTACAGGGCCGTTGATGACCCAGCCTCGCAGTTACGCTGTAATGTCCGATAGCGTTCCTTAGCGTTCCGGTTCAGGGTTGGTGGTCACATCACAAACTGATTGTGATCACATGTACCCTTCCTGCGCTGGACGCGACGAACTTATACAGAACGCGTTCTCCTCTGCAGGGGATACCCTGGCCGACTTGCGGACCACGTCTGTGAACTTGCCCAGGAACATTCTCGTCTTTCAAATTCTTTGAAACGACGGAAGCAAATATTCTGACTCGCCCGCTCTAAAATTGTGCTTCCACCTCCACCATGTCCACGCCCCTGCGACCGCCCTCCAGGACGGGCACGGGCTCGGGTTCTGCTAATAATCCAAAATCACTCAATGACTATGTCCGTCGCCTTTTCCCTCGGTGGCATGCCCTAATACCGCAATAGCAACTCGGCGATTCGCTTGGCAAGGGTGCTTTTGGCCAGGTCTACCGTGCGTAGCACCCGCCGCCCTTCCTCGCGTGCTCAATTATTCCAGGTGCTTTGAACTGGGCGACGGGAGAGACGGTGGCAGTCAAGGAGATCCAATTGAGCAATATCCCAAAGGGCGAGCTCGGCGAGATCATGGTACGCGACAAGGTTTTGCTTTCATTGAGCCACCTAACAGCATTATAGTCCGAGATCGACCTGCTTAAGAATCTCAATGTGCGTCATCCCCTGTTGCGCTCCCTTTGCGTACTTACATCACTCCACAGCACGCGAACATCGTCAAGTACAAGGGGTTCGTCAAGACGCGCGAATATTTATATATTATCCTAGAGTGCGTTCGGAGAGCACCTCCCATTTCTACAAGCTCATTTAACGCCAGGTTCTGTGAGAATGGCTCGCTGCACAACATCTCCAAGCGCTTCGGTAAATTCCCCGAAAGCCTGGTCGCGGTGTACATCTCCCAGGTCCTCGAGGGGTTGATGTATTTGCACGACCAGGGCGTCATCCACCGCGACATCAAGGGCGCCAACATCCTCACGAACAAGGACGGCACCGTCAAACTCGCCGACTTTGGGGTCGCGAGCAACACGACGAGCGTCAACGACGGCGCGGTCGTCGGCAGCCCATACTGGATGGCCCCCGAGGTCATCGAGCAGTCCGGCGCAACGACTGCCTCGGACATTTGGAGCGTTGGGTGCGTCGTGATCGAGCTGCTCGAGGGCCATCCCCCGTACCACACCCTCGACCCCATGCCCGCGCTCTTCCGCATCGTGCAGGACGACTGCCCTCCGATCCCCGAGGGCGCGTCGCCCATCGTCAAGGACTTTCTCTACCACTGCTTCCAGAAAGACTGCAATCTCCGCATTTCCGCCAAGAAGCTGCTGCGGCACCCGTGGATGGTCGCTGCGCGGCGCCAAATGGCAGCAGGGAAGGCGGCGCCGGAGGAAAACGACACGCAGAAGCCGAGCGCGCGCCCTGGCGCGCAGGACGGCCAGCGGCGGCCGCTCAGCAACTACAATTACGACGAAGCGGTGTTAAAGGTGCAGGAGTGGAACGAGGCGCTGAAATGTGCGTCTTTCCATGCGTTTCCCTTTCCTTTGACTGAGTTGGAGGCAGCACCGTCGCGGCCGTCGAAGCACCCTGTGCGCAATCCGACTGGCCGGCCACCATCACCTGCACGGGAGATATCAGCGTCGCCGTCTAGTTTGACGTCGGGGGCGTGGAAAATCGCAGTGTCCAAGCCAAATCTCGCCGAGAAGATCCAAATTCCGCCGCTGTCGTTCTCCCTGCAATCGCCAGAGGAACAGACGGACAACTGGGACGACGATTTCGAGGAGGGCATTTCGCTCACAAAGCTGCAGGGTCCGTTCCCTTCTCCACCAGATGATGCGCTCTGATCTCATGCACAGCGCTGGAGAAGACCGCAGCGGAACCGGATCTAACTGGGTCGTCGGCGGAGGAAAATGCGAAAACTATCCGGCCCAATAAGAGCCCCGGCGCGAAGCCGCCCATACCGCTCGCGAAGCCGCCCCCCGATGAAATGCAGGGTATCGTTGAGGACTATTCCGACCTCGTCGGTGGGGAGGAGGAGGGGGTTCTGGAGAGTAAGGTCGCTGATTTCAAGGTACGCTTCCTTGTCCACGTAATCGCCTTCCTTAGAATGGAATACGCGTTAAATGCATTGAACTACGCTGACCATGGCGCATCCCCGCCAGATGAAGAACTCGTTCCGCCAGGGCCTGTTCCACCCGGACGACATCAAGACGTTCGGGCTCGGGCGCTCGCCGCCGGGTCCGCTGTCTGCGCCGAGCCTTTCGGGCCTCTTCAACCGCTCGACCTCCGACCCCAAGCCGACGCGGCCGCCGCTCAGCCCGCTCGTCCCCCCGCCGCCGACGAACGGCCCGGCGTCCGCGACGAACCCCCGCGCTAATTCGGGGTCTGTATCGCCCGCGCCGTCCCTCCGCCTCTCACACTCGCGATCGTCGTCCTTTGCCGGGACGAGCGTGGGCATCGGCGGGTCGGTAGGCCGCGCCGAGGCGCGGAGGGTGCTGAACGAGGCCGAGTTTGGCAAGTATGCCGAGGACGATGACGAGGACTATGAGGATGTTTTCGGGAAGCCCAACGGGACGAGTGCGTTTTCGTCTATGTTCGTCGCCCGGCAATTTCTGATTCCTTGCGGTAGCTTTAGAGCAGCCAGCAGCATTACAGCTGACTACGAGGCTGTCGAACAGGTCCTGGGTAAGACAATTCCCTTATTTTTTGTCACAGGGTGCTAATCCTTCTGGTATAGCTGGGTGATGATAATTCGGATGAGGAGGATCCTTTCGCCGAGGTATGTCCATCCTTTATTAGTTATGGAAGTCCAACTAAACGCGATTGCAGATCGACGAAGGATTTGCGGAAGACGACCTGGAGGCCAACTTGCAACGAGATAAATACGCTCGGCTATGTAACATGGTCAACGGGCTGATCGACCAGCTCACCCCTTCTGCTCCGGATTTCCAGCTCCGCGATGCGTGCGATCAACTCGTATGTCATGTATCTACTGCTGAAACGCGTTCTGACGCTGCGTGCCAGCTGGGTATCATGACGGATACGCCGGAGATGCAGCTGCAGCTTGTCTCGTCGCATGGCATGCTTGCAATACTGGAAGTGCTCGAGGGAAAATGTTCACGGGATGTCAGCATGCGGCTCTTGCAGATCATCAACCTGGTATGCTCTTTTCATCCTGCTTCTATTTCAGTGCTGACGGGCTCTTTAGTTGGTTAATGCCAATCTCGGGTTTTTGGAGAGTTTCTGTTTGATCGGGTACGTGGTTGGGGAATCCGTACTCTGACTTCGTTAACATAATTTCCTTAGTGGGATTCCGGTGATGATGAGTGAGACCTTGCTTAATAACCATCACGGTCGATTAATTATTTGTGGTAGGTTTCACGTCCAAAAAATTCCCATCCGAATGTCGCCTGGAAGCATCCAATTTCATCCGGTTATTGTGCCACACATCCGTCATGACGCTTCAAATGTTCATCTCGTATGTCGTCGCATTGCACGTTGGGAAAGACACGGCTCATTGAATACGCATCAGGTGTCGTGGCCTCAAAGTCCTGGTCGACCTTATCGACGAAGACTACACAGAGCAAACGGAGCTTGTAGTGCATGCCTTGAACGGCATCGGTAGCGTCTTCGAGCTACAAAGTCCGACGACCAAGAACGACTTCTGCCGTATGTTCATCAGAGAGGGATTACTGGACCCGCTATCGGCCGCACTGCTGAACGTTATCACGACCGGGGGCGAGACCGATACGAAGATGAAAATCATCCAGATTTTGCTGGTGTTTTCACAAGTCTCGCAGTCCGATATACATGTTCGCAACGCCCTTGGAACGCGCAAGGTCATACGGCGTGAGTGTTCCGCCCATTTTGTGCATATTTGGTGCTCAAGGTTTTGTTAGGACTTCTCCGGTCGTGTGAACTTCTCGAGCCGGAATGCTTGGTGCAGATGCTCAAGGCGGTCAAGCATCTTTCCATGAACGCGACCCTACTCGAGGTGCTTCAGAACGCCAACGCGATCGAGATCCTGATCCGGATACTCGACGAGCAGTCGTCGGGACCGCACAGTACGGTACGTTTCGAGATCTAGGTGAGGTCAACGCGGACTGAATTTGAGGTATAGGAAATGTCCAACCACATATTCCAAACTTGCTACAATCTCTGCCGACTGAACAAATCGCGGCAGGAGGAGGCGGCGCAGGCGGGGATCATACCGTGCCTCAAGCGCGTGATCGAGACACGGTCACCGCTCAAGCAGTTTGCCCTGCCGATCCTGTGCGACCTTACAAGCGCGGGGAAGAGCTGCCGGACACTTCTGTGGCAGCACGATGGGCTGGCGATGTATCTCAAGCTGCTGGATGACCCATATTTCCAAGTCAGCGCACTTGAGTCGATCTTTTCGTGGCTGCAGGACGAAACGGCGCGCGTCGAGGACGAATTGACGAAGCCACCGTCCGTTGCAGCGCTCTTGAAATGTTTCGTAACCGCGAAGGCCAACTCGTTCGAGAACCTCCTCGAACCCTTCCTCAAGATCACGCGGCTGTCCTCTCCGCTCACGATCGCCATTTCGCGCTCGCCGCCATTCTTCAAGCGGATCGTCGAGCGGCTTGCGCCTGCGGGCGGTCATTCAAAGGAGAAGGCGGTCGTGCGACTGAACCTGTTGCGTGTCCTGCGGACGGTGTGCGAGGTACACCCGAATCGGGCGATGCTAGTCGAACGCTACGGACTTCTCGGGATCGTGGAAGGGCTGAGTCGCGGCGGCGGCGACGGTGCAGTGCTGGTTCGCGAACTCGCGCGCGAGATCGTGCCCGTGCTCAAACCGGGATTGAAACCCGCCGCAGCTCGTAGTGGTGGGCACCAGACGACACGCAGTACGCCTGGAGGTGAAGGGAGCGCGCAGGCGGAATCACCGCGGGTCGCGGCGCTTGCGCCGAAGAAGCTACGACGCGCGGCCTCGGAGACGGTAGGGCCGTCGTTTGGGTCGACGAATAGACTGGGACTGGGACTGGGCGCAGGCGGAGTGGCTGCGGGCGGCACACCAGCAAACGGGAAAACAAAGCCCGGGCGGCAGAAGCTGGGCGACATTCCGTGGGCGCGGCGGTGATACGCAAGCCTGTGGCCTGGTGAGTGCTCGCAATGTATTTCTTAATATTCTATTCTCTCTGTATACTATACGCTCTCCTTTTTCTTGTCTGGTCTCTGCATCCATCGTATACTGTACGTACACTCTCATTAGCATACTTAGTTTCACGGCCACACACTCCTTGCATGAATAAATCTCTCGGCGAAGAGCTACAGATCCGGCGATCACAAATCCCAACACAGCCACTCGGAGCGATGAAGACCGCGCATCAGTCATCTTCAATTTCTCGCGTACCATGCCTCCTCCTCAGACCGCGTTGATCGAGAAGGCTCTTCTCACTGGAAAATGGGACACCTCGCTCGAATCTTCTCAGGTCGTTGACCTCGCAAAATCTGTTGTCGATGGCGACTTTGCGGCCGCACTGCAAGGTCCACTCGGGAAAAAAATATTCAACACTTCCTCGACAGCCGACGCTCATGATATGAAGCTGATTAACTTGGGAGGGCCAATAGCTGATGATCCTACCGACGACGACGCGATCCGCTTGATCCTGGCTGTCGCCTGCTTGCATGCGTTCATACAAATCAACTGGACGGGACCAGATCTGGATTTTAAAATCGTGGATGTGCTCCAGACGACGTCTCCGGATGTCACAGAAGAAAGCCTCAACCAACGGGCTGTCTCGGAGCTGGCATACGGGGGCGAACCTGCCTACCATCTGACGCAATACGCGGTGCTGCTCCGACTCGCACAGTTGCTTTTGGGTGTGGAGTCCCAACACTGCCTGTCTGTGCCGTGGTGGAAGCTTCGCGTGGCTCTTGCACATCAGCAGATCCTCGACGAGCCTGTACCGCTCCCGCCTGATATTATATCGGCTTTAGAGCCTTTGGCGCCGGTGCACGTTAGCGATCCGGAGCTTTCAGGCCGCCTAGAACTGGAGCAGGGCTTGCTACAGCATCAGGTGTCGCAGGACAAACTTGCCGCCGAATATTTTGTTAAAGCTGCCCGCGCCACGGGGATGGAATACGAACTCACGGGTGCCTTGGGCAAACGGACAAAATTCCAGCAAAACGAGCTCAGCCAGCTTGTCCTTCTAGCTGAGAGTCAGTTGAAAATAGAGGACAGCTATGCAGATTCTGCGTCCGTCGAAACTCCCTCTACCGGAGGTCAAGTCCCTGAGACGCTCGCACTAAACGACGACACTCTCCTCGAACAAACGGCATTCACATCTTCCTCTCCTTCCGCCCACGCTCGACTCTCCCACCTCGATCCATCAGGCCAGCCGGCGCTTCACCCCCTCGACCAGAGTATCCTGCTCGCCATGTGCCTCAACGTCAAAAACACCTCTCCCGTGCACGGCCTCACTGCCGAGCAGATGTCGCCCTACGTTGCGCGAGTGATCACACACCCGCGCAACTGGTCGGTGCACACCATGGCGCTCCTCCTCCGCGCGCGCCTCGAGTCCACGCGCACGCGCACCGTCGAGCGCGCCACGCTCCAGCTGCAGGCGCTCATTGAACAGATGCCCACGGCTGACGCGCCCGTTGCCGAGCGCCTCCTCTACGCGCACGCACTGCCTCTGCCAAGCAAGTGGGAGATGGAGCGCGAGCTCGCAACGCGCTTCCTCAGCCTTGGTGCCGTGCGCTCCGCGCTCGACATTTTCGAGCGCCTCGAGATGTGGGAGGAAGCTGTTAAGTGTTGGCAAGCGATGGAGCGGCGCGACATGGGCGTCGCGATCGTGCGTGATCTACTGGAGGGGCGCAAGGCTGAGGCGGACGTGGTCATCGCGCGCGGGAAGGCGGGGACCGAGGCGCGCCGAATTAGCATGGATACGACGCGCGAGGCGAAGCTGTGGTGTCTCCTCGGCGATCTGGAACCCGAAAACGCGGTCGCACACTATGAGCGAGCGTGGGACATTTCCGGGCAGACCGCGGGACGAGCGATGCGCTCGCTGGGCGGGTATTATTTCGCGCGGGCGGAGTATCCGGCCGCGATTGCATGTCTCAAGAAAGCGGTGGCAATCAATCCACTTCTTTCACGCTCGTGGTTTATCCTTGGCTGCGCGTGCATGCGCGTGGAGGAATGGCCCGACGCCAAGGCCGCTTTTGGCCGTTGTGTGGCGATAGACGAGGAGGACGGAGAGAGCTGGAGCAACCTCGCGAGCATGTACATGCGCATGGGGACTGATAGTAAAACGGTAGGCACGGAAATCTGGTTTTATTTTCGAATTGCTAATTACTCTCTACAAGATTGACGACTCGGCTGACGGCTCGGCCGCCGTGTCATTCGAGAACAAGCTGCTGGCCTTCCGGGCCCTCAAGCAAGGCCTGCGGTCCGCGTACGAGAATTGGCGGATGTGGTACAACTACATGATCATCTCGATAGAGGTAGGCGAGCTCGCGGAGGCGTGTCGGGCGCTCGGGCGCGTCATCGAGAGTCGCGGGGCAGACGCGGTAGACGAAGACGTCGTGGAACGACTGGTGAACGCTGTGACGCACGGTCCCACCGCAGAGGAGGCGGAGGCAGACCAAGACCCAGCGGCGATGAACCCCAACGAAGGCCGCAACCTCCTGCGGCCGGTGAAGCACCTATTCGACGACATCGTCCTCCCGCGCTTGTCATCCTCGCCCCGCGTCTTCCGGGCATACGCGCGGCTCCTTACGTGGGAGTGTCGCTGGGACGACGCCCTTAAGGCGTCCATGGATGCGTACCGCTGCAGTGCAGCTGGGATTATGGAGCGCGGCGAGACAGATGTCAGCAAGTGGCGCGACGCTATCAGCGACGTTGAGGATATCGTGGACGCCTTGCGTAATTTCGGGCCCCGCGTTCAAGATGAGGGAGCCAACAAGTGGCGGTTGCAGGCGCGGAGTATCGTGCGGACGTTCATGGGGAAAACAAAGGATCCGTTTGAGGACGAGCCGGAATGGGGGAAACTTGAGGGGATGTTGGACGAGTTGAAAAAGCGCGCGGAGGATTGAACCACAAGATTGAACTGAATGTAACTGTGCTATCCAAGCTAATCGAATTAATCCTCGGCTCAGTACGATCCCGTAAGCAGTCAAGCGCACGGCACGTGCAGCTATACAGACTTGCACAGCCACCGCACGCTTCGTCCGTTTCTTTCCTTTTGCGCCAGGTTCGCACATACACCTTGAAATTTGCATTCCGTCTCTGACCTTCGCCCAGGATGAAGATCAACATCGCCAGTACGTTCTGCGCACCTAGCTTTCCGAGATTGCGTCCTAAAATCTTCCACAGACCCCGCAACCGGGCAACAAAAACTCATCGACATTGACGATGAGAGGCGCTAGTACGCCGTTTTCAGTTTGACCTTTTTACTTCTCCTTACACACGCACAGCCGGATCTTCTACGACAAAAAAATCGCGCAAGAGGTGCCCGCCGACTCCATTGGGCCCGAGTGGGCTGGCTACGTCCTCCGCATCACCGGCGGAAACGACAAGCAGGGTTTCCCGATGAAGCAGGGTGTCCTCCTACCGTACCGTGTGAAGCTGCTCCTCGCCGACGGCCACTCCTGCTACCGCGCCCGCCGCACTGGCGAGCGCAAGCGCAAGTCCGTCCGCGGTTGCATCGTCGGCCCCGACATCGCGGTGTTGAGCGTCGTGCTTGTCAAGCAGGGTGACGGTGAGGTCGCCGGCCTGACCGACAACGTGCTCCCCAAGCGCCTCGGCCCCAAGCGCGCGACCAAGATCAAACGCTTCTTCAACTTGAGCAAGGAGGACGACGTCAGGAAATACGTCGTCCGGAGGGAGGTCACCCCGAAGAAGGAGGGCGGGAAGCCGTATACCAAGGCGTGCGTATTGTTTCTTCTTCCCCCGTCAAGCAGTCGCGTATCGGGATCGAGGATTGCCTCCGCGAGCGCGCCGTCTTGTCCGTCTCCGTTACTTCTGCGTGCTGATCCCCTTCCCCAGCCCCAAGATCCAGCGTCTGGTTACGCCCATGCGCCTCCAGCGCCGCCGTCATCTCAAGTCGCTCATCCGCCGGAGAACCGAGCACCAGAAGGAGCAGAAGGCAGAATTCGAGTACGTCATCTCTCCGCAACCTTTCCATCCCAACATTCGCTAATCCTCCCGCAGCGTCCTCATCTCCAAGCGCGTCGCAGAAAAAAAGGCCAAGGTCGCTGCTATCAAGGCCGCACACCACAAGCCCACCACCGCTTGAACGCTTCATGGTGTGCCCGCCGACGCAGACGCCGACTTGCTGTAGATACGCGTATCTTTGTGGTCGGATTATGCTACTGCTATGTCAAGTCTTCTAAGCCTTATGATGCATGTTTTCTTCTTTTGAGAGCGTGCGCAATCCCTTTGGCATAGCCTCAGCCTCTCCCTTAGCGTGTGCGTCAAGATGACCGCCCGGACTTGCACGAGCACTGACAGCTACGCTCAAAATGATAGAGACATTGATTTGCGAGCTCAAGTTCGGGCCGAGCACCGCCCCTGACCAAACAAATCCTGATGAGAGCCTTGTGAGAGCCACCAGCTAATTTTGTCCTTTGTCTCGACGATCGTCCTCCACAAAATAAACTTTTTATGACGACTCTGCTTCCAACGTCAGTGGGGCTTCAACAACAACAACAACAACAACAACAACCACGACCCCGCACCCCCGAAATCCCGTCCTCCCGAACCGTAGAATATTAAACTCTCCAACCATTCTAGCCCTCTCCACCGTCCCTGATTACCCCCATCTACCTTAAAATTTCCCTCGAAAACTCCGCCATCTTGTTTTTTAACGCCACTCTTTCTTGATATCAGAATATCATTATCCTTTCTTGCGCAACGCCCTCCGAGCTAATCATCCTTTTGAATACTTACATCCTCCTCTACACCCTCCCAACCTACATATATCATAATACCAGACTCCTCCACCCATGAGCACAGAACCTCCCCGCACCCCTCCTCCCTTCCAAGGACGCACCGCGCGTACTCCTCAGACCCCCTGCACTCCCTTTGATCGTAAACTGACAAAAGCGATCCCTGCCGGCAATTTCCTAATTGTCCGCGGCGCCCACATCGCCGGCAACCAAAAGATAGACCCCGTTCCCCTTGTGGAACGCAAAATTGCCGAAATCCGGACATCAAATGCCTCTGTGCGCGACATCCCCGTCGACGTCACGCCCTTTAGCACCCGAGACGTATCCACATCCTGCTACATCCGCCTCCACCCATCCCTCGTCTCCCCAGACCCTAAGGCCGAGCCAAGAGCAGACCTACTCCTACGCTGGATGGACGCCCTCGCAACAACCGGATGGGAGGTTAGATGGGCCCCGCAGATGGAAAGAAGGGACAAAAGAATGTGGTTGAGGGTGAACAACGTGTTCGAGGAGGAAGGGAATGTCGACAGCAAGAAAAAGGACAACGCGAAGGTGAGATCCAATGTCCGCGAGGTGTTTGATACTGCGAGTCTACAGACTGTAAACGGTTTCAAGTCTGGCACCGGCATAATCCTCACCTTCGCCTTCCCCACCGACGTCGATCAAGCTGCCCGCGACCGCTACATCACCATCGGCACTGACTGATTCCCCGTCGCCCGATGCTGACAAATCGAAATTGAATATGCCTTCAAGCTCGTCATCGGTGGCATCGCGAACATCGACCCCAGTGCCATTCACAACATCCGCGGGTGGTTCTCCGCCTTCGAAAGCGATGGACACTCCCTCTTGGTCGAGACTCGTACCCTCCACAATGAGAAGGACTACCTAATCATCTTCATGTATGATTGGGCCGCGACTGCCGACATCCTCACCAGCGCGAAAGAGTTCGCTGAAGATTTATCCGATTACAGCCTACGGTCCCCACAGCTCCTCTTCCGCCTCAACACAACTACCGCTTGGAAAGCCGACCCAGCAGCTATCATCGCGGCAGGTGCAGAGCAAGTGACGGACGCTGTAGCAGCCCTCACCCGCCGCATAGAGGCGAACGAACACGATGCTCGTGCCCATGACGCCGACATGAAGAGTCGTCTCGTAACCATTGATGCGAATGTGAACACTGTCACCTCCACCGCCAGCACGCTCACACATCGCCAGGAGGAGCTGGGGCGCAGCCTCCTTCTCCTCCAGCAAGAAAACCAGCTCGGCTCCGCACTCACGCGAATTGACACTGCCATGATGATGGCCCGCCAGACCTATGCCAGGCCCATTGATGACGAGGAGAAGAGCTCGGCCCACGCTGATAAGCTGGCTAAGTGAACACACATGAAATCTTTCAATTTTACATCACTTAGTCGCCGCTAGCGGCTATAAACTAAGCTATTACACCATCTCAGAGGGCTGGTGTGGGATCCGAGCAACCAGTTAAGGATATAAGCGCATGCTACATCGAGTAGCTTGCCCCAGATAACGGTCACCGCAATGGGCTTAAGTCTGGGTAAGCAACAAACTTATAGCTAAAGGGTCACTTTACCATTCTCAAACGGAATTGGAGTACTCTGTGCGCTGTTCAAAGTCAGGATATATAAAAGCCGTCTAGACTACGACTATGCGACACTGGGGGATCACTATTGAAGATTAGATTACATTCGACGGACGATAGTACAAGCGGCGGGAGATCCCGGCGGCGGCCGTAAAAGCGTTGATGACTCACCGGACCGGAACTATAACCGGTTCTGCGGGTGATCGATGGGATCCCACGTTTGACAGCGGTTGAGGGCTTCTACGATCGAGCTCGATCACTCTGTGAAATACAGAACAACCAAAAAGGCACGGGACGGGCAGAGGGTGTTGCACGTCGGCCAGGAATAGAGATGAAGCGGCAATGACCAAGCTTAGGCGGGGTCTAGGCCAGGACAGGAACCAAGGAAGCTGATGGCATCACAAATATCTCAGGTCTTTCGATCACGACCAATCGTTTATGCAGGAAATATACCAATGTATTTGAAACTAACCTTTTACAGCCTGTTTTCGTGACCATAAATCATATAAAGCTCCACAGCCCTGGTCATAGGGCATGACTCATTTTATTGTTTGTTTGTTTGTAAGCGTCCGTATATAGAATCTTGGGTTTGTATAAATAGCAGTAGAATAGCAGTAGTTTGCCAGTGGATTCACCCCTCTCCTATCGCAAGTGTAGCTATTACAGCCTGCACGATATTAGGAAAGACTTGAATTCGTTCGGAGTACCACTGAGAAATAATAATTGTTTTTCCGCTTGATATTTCGTTGTTTACTTGAGAATCATTGAACCGGACATAGTCCAAAGACCGTACGCAGCGAGAATTGATAAGGGTTATTGCAGCGAACAGCGGAATATTAAGGATCAGCGATTATCGGGCATTGTAGACATAAAAGTCAACTCTAGCTATAGCTTGTAAACACTGGAAATACACCAGACAGCGTTATAAAAGCGAATTACCAACTCCCAGGAAGTCATTCCACCAACCTTGTGATAAAAACCAAGCTTTCCGAAGCCGTTAGACCGCCCATAAAAGCGCCTAGATCGGTATAAAGCCGTTCACCATCCCACCGTAGCACAAAGTCTTACTACTTTGACCGTATCGTACCAAATTGCAGCAACCTAATACTTGGTTGGAACCCCGAACTTGCGCGTTGTATTGAGTGGATTGTGTTGTGTTATTGGTGTTATTAGTGATCTCTCGAGGTCATTATATTGCATTAGATTTCATACACGGTTACATACACAGCGTTTCAACACAGAGCTATTGCAGCTCAAAGAGGAGAAGAAACTAATTGAGCAGAAGATGTCTGCGCTAAACGGGACTAATGTTGGACTCATAGCCTCCGCTGGCCCCTCGATCCCTCTGCCGCCATCGCCCAATGCCTCCCCCCCGCCTCTCCCGTCACAGGCTGCTCCTTCGTCGCCGCCAGGAATTCCAGCATTGCTAGTCAGAGTTGCGCCCGAAGACCCTACCCCCAACCCGCCCAAACGCGCACATAGAACTTCCAGTGCGGACAGCGTCACCGAGATCCAAGGCACGCTCACGGACTCCCAGGCTGATGTCGATATGGGCACGGTGTGTTCCAATCTGCATCGCCCCCGTAGCTTTCTGATGGCAGCTCGTTGCGACACCGAAGGAAGTCAAATGATGACACCATGTCTACGACACAGCTACACCAGAGGTCCTGACGGAACCCGCGGTTTCAGCTTAAAAAGGCGACTGATTGGTCCGAGTAGAGTCGCAGCGAGCCGCCCCCATTTTCCCCCAGATAGTATATGAACCATTGTACCAAAAATACCTTTGAAGACAATCCTCTTTCTTGCTGCTATCATATTCCTCGCTTCAATTGTACATGTCGCAGCCGCTGCCACGTTGTTCACCATGTACGCCCTCAACGCGAATGGCCTCGTCAACTCCGCAAAGCTACACCACATCAACACGGTCATCAAGGCCCGTAACCCACACACCTTCATCCTCTCCGAGAGCAAAACAAACACCAAAACTGGCCCCAACCTTCCGAATGATGACTATAATATCTTCGAGGAACCAGGTGTGCAGGCTGAAAATCACCACCTCTATAAATGGGGCATGGTTCTAGGTGTATGCAGATGCATCCAAGTAGCGCAGCGCGTACAAATCACGGCAGCAGCGCTGCGTGGAAGAGTTGTACCAGTCAATGTCGTTCTACAAACTAACAATGGACAGGATTTCTTCCATAGGATCATCGGCGCATACGCGCTGTGGGACCTCGGCCTGCCTACGACCTGCGACTTCTGGCCAGAACTGACGAAGCTCTGCCAATCAACTAAAACATCATGGTCAGTTGGTGGCGACCTTAACACAACTGTCTCCGCCAGCGAACAAGCATCCAGAGGTACCGAAGCCCGAACACAATTCCTCGACTTCCTTGCGCACGCCAACGGACATGACATCTGGACCAACCACCCTGATCGGAACCGCAGCTATGACTAGACGAGCAGGGCAAACAGCGAGGTAGAGACTGGGAATATCATTGATCGTATTGTTACATCAAAGCGCTCGTATGTGGATGCTGAAATATCTGCCGCTGATTGCTTCCAGGACTTCGTCCCTTACACCAACCACCGTGCGGTCATTGCCAAGATTGTTTACACACCACCATCCAGTACAGGAGGCACAATCTTCCCCGCCTTTAATACCTTTCTCAACAAAGCGCACATCAAATATCCTACGCGCATGGAGAAGCATAGACACGAAGATTTCCGCACCGAAATGGACCTTGATATTGATGGCACAGGATTATATGAAGCGCACATCGTCGATGATAAAACTTTCCTAAGCGTCTATGACTCCTTTACAGAGCTCTTAATACTGGCGGCCGAGAAATGCTACGGACACGTCGCACGCTTCACACGCCGTTCCAGCGAACAAATAACATCCCCTCGCATCGAAAAGCTAGTGGCACAACTCCGCTTTATAGGAGGCGCTATCTGCACTATACGCGACACCAACACACCAAACATGACACATGGGGCGCGGCTTGCGTACAACCGGCTCGCCAACCACTATCACTCGGAAGCTTTGAACGGACAAACCTTCCTTCAATACGCCATACTCGAGAAGCGCAAAGCTTATCGGGCCCTCTTCGCAGAACACATAGCAGAAATTCGAACACGTAAAGAGAAACAAGACCGCTCCCGCATTACCGCCGCGCTGATGAACGGCTCAACAAAACACCTCGCGACACCAGGGGAATTCATTGAGATGCCTATTACAGTAAATGAGCCAGACTCTGACAAACTTGTCAGCGACCCAGCCGCCGTCAAAGAAATCACACGGGAATACTGGTCGAAACTCTATCACCACAACCCACCTCCAAATATCCCAAAGCCGTGGCTCACGACAAAGTCCGTTATGGCCATCAAGGACCGAGTGCAAGCCGAACCCTTCCTATGGCCTCAAAAGACGAGCCTTTCTGACTTTCGAGCTCTCCTGCGAAAAGGGACTGCGCGCCCCGCGCCGGGTCGAGATCAATGGGAGAAGTGGCTAATCAAAAGTTTGTCAGATCGAGCTCTCGAAGTCGTCCTCAAACTCCACAATTACATCGTCATGAACTTGCGCTTCCTAGGCGACATCAAAGACATGTGGTTAACAATGTTCCACAAAAGAGGGCTCCATACAGATCTATCCAACTGGCGAGGCCTTCTACTCTCAAACTTCCTCACTGACTTCCCAATGTCATGGCTGAATTTCACACCGAGGGCAAGAGCCAACACACCTGAAAACCACATGCGTTTAACGCATGTGGTCCGCAGGTGGTCAACAAACATGATTATGGTGCTTCGGCGGACAAAGGGGGGCTTTGTCGGCTGCCCCAAGCCGACAAAGCCCCCCTTTGTCCGCACAAAGTACCTGTGCCAATTTTATTACTCGGTGCCGACCACATGTGGACCACATGCATTAAATACATGTGGCCTTCACATGCGTTGGCTTTTGCCCCCAGTGTCAACCTAGTGCCATATCTCACAAAGATGAGAATACTCTCTGACACCCAGGTTGCTACGCAGCAAGGCGTCCAAACAAGAGACTTGATGAGCTACCTCGCAGGAATCAAATGTTGGGCGAGACGGCACAAGGTGACGGTCTACGCCCTCAAGCGCGATCAGATGAAAGGCTTCAATTACCTTTCCCCACAGGGCATGTATGACGCCATGGAGGCTTACGGCCTTCCCCCCGCAATAATTGATCTCGACTGCACAGCCCAAACCGACACAAAGTGCTTCATCCATACAGCCCACGGCATAACGGAGCCAATAACGATAACCGGCGTCACCAAACAAGGCGGCTCCCTGTCCCCGATTAAATCCACCCTCACCACCAGCCTCAGGCATCACTACCTAAATGACCTCATGTCTAGCGACCCCGACGCGCTCATCATCACATCAGGACAAGCCCAAAAAGCAGACCCACACCTTCCCGACGACCTTCTTGAGACGAGAATTACGATGGCGGAAGCAACAGATGACAGCTATATCTTTGCCTGGACACTACCATCGCTTCGACGAAGCATACTGGCCATGGAGCGATTTCAATATGCTTACGGCTGGCTCACTCAGTGGCTGAAATCAATGGCGTATGTTCTCGAGCCCCAAACCGACACAATACCCAATTCGGTCAAATTCGACTCGGTTACGGACATCCTGGGAGTCAACCCGCTAATAGTCACCACGCACAATGTTAAGCTGATCAAAAATGAACTAGATTTTCTCTGCGCCAAGGTCGACAACCCCCACGCGCGCTTTGAGGAACTGCAGGCCTTCATTGACGACTTCACATTTCCCAAATTCCTCCGACGCCCGCTCATCACCCTCCTTCGTAAAATTGTGAAGCAGAACATCATATCCAAAGCCCGCGCATTGCTGTCCCTGCAGCCCATCAAACGTATAGACACTGAAGATCTCGACAAGCGGATCAAAGCGAAGATACATATGGAATCAGGGATGCCATTCATGCCCAGCACGGATGTATTGACGCTTCCTATAGATCTTCACGGCCTCGACTTCCCTTCCATCGCCAGAATCAACGACGGCATCACCATCGACGGTCTACATCGCGACCTTAACCACCCCATCCCGAGCTACCAAACTCTCGCGAGAATCATGCTCGCCGACTGGTCATGCAGCATCAACAACTGCATCAACCCCATCGACACTGGTGGATTAACTCGCGATTTTGCAAGACACTCAAACCGAGTTCCCTACAGATGGATTGTAGCTCAAAAAGCCATGACAGAAATGCTACCCAAACTTGAACTCAAACGCACGGACTTGAAGGGAATCCTATCAGGCGACGTCTCCCTCTCTCATATACTCAAGACGTTCAGTAACTACCTGCCTACAGTCCAGTGCCTGAACGGGCATGCCCTCAAGTTGCTACGCGGGAAAGGCATACGTCAACTGAAAGATATGGGTGAATAGCGCCTCCAAGCCGACGGAATATGGATAATCCAAATGAGAAGTCGGCCCACAAACCCGACGTGGTCAGCCACGGCGAAGGCAAACTGGGACAAGCTGAGTAATGTTCTCAGATGTCTAAAGGCCGACTGGTTCGCGCTCGGACAGCCCGATCTGCTCCACTCAAGAGATCATCGCCACCTCCAAGCCGAATCCTCCATCCGTCAAATGGCCGCCATCAGCAATTACCACCATCGTCGACTACAACCCCAGATCAAACACATACCTGGGGCTCGGATGGATCGATGCTCCCCACCGCCGCCAGAACCTTTGACCAAAGATCTGTCACCGCCGCATTAATCGAGCCCAAGACATTGGTGCTCAAGATCGAAGGGCGTAACATTTTCATTCTCCATGGAGAGCTCATGGGTCTGATCATGTGCCTGATTCTATCCAGCCCAGAAAACGTCGACGACACTCTCTACTCCGATCACCTCAATGCGGTCTGACTCATTGACGATAGCAAGACCGCCGTAGACCAACAGGCACGCCTCCATGGTATGACCAGGCGCTCTTATTATAGATTGATCTTACGGCTCGTCGCAAACAACCCGTTAAAGATTGTCTACACACCCGGACACTCCAGCGAAGTATCAGTTCCTGCGCGCATGAACTTCGAAGCTGATCACTATGCTTCCTCCGTGCAGAGACATCTACACGAAGTCTTCACCATGCCCCTCCCCACCTTCTTCATGGACGAGTTCACTTTCCACACCCATGACGACGGCTGGATCGAGTCGAACATACGCACCTACGTGAATCAATCACAAGTTACTGCCGTGAGTATCCAGCTAGCGGCCTGCCATTACCAACGAATGGCATTACACCTCTACGATGACAAGTCACCGCCCAAATACTCATATACCCATGCATATTCCGCCTACTCGGCCGTCGTGCAGCTCTACACCTGTTCTGGACAACTTCCCTCTGCTGATATTCTAGAGGCAAACTAGACAACCCTCGCTGTCGAGTGGGATGCGACGCAATTGAAGATGATCACCATAGCTTCGTCACCTGCACACAATACACCGAATGGAGAACCAAGGCGGCCGCCGAGTTGCACAAGTGCACAAACACCAAACTCGCTGAGAAAGAAATAGAGGAGTCCAACCGTGTCGGTCTCCTCACAACAGCTACGTCCCTCTTCTCTGACCATGATACTGTATGGCCACTCCAGTACAGTACCTATTATCTAGGGCACATCCCCAAATTCTACCACTTGATCCTGAGAAGCGCAGCCCTCCCCGACAAGCTAACACACACGCGGTTGGCTCATCATCTCGCAGCCAATTGGCACACAGCCTCAATTAGGCTCTCGGGAAGAATCTGGGGTGATTGGCAACGAGAAATGGCGAAGAAGACGAACACAAGAGGCCGAAGAAATGAAGCAGGAGCTGATGTCGTGTTGGCGTGAAGTTCGGACAAACAGAGAGATATACAATGGGGAGAAATTGGAGAGATCTACATGGGAAAGGACACTTTATTAATTACTCCACACGTCCCACCGTGGTCGGCTTCGGCCGTACCCCAGTCTTGTATTAGACAGAGGCGAGGTACTGAATCGTAAACATTGTAAACAGAATAAAATGGACCTCTCGCAGCTCTACATTCAACCACAACATGGCGTACTACAACTACAACGCGGGCCCACCTGGCGCTTTTGGACCCAATGCAGTGTACCTCCTCGGAGCAGGACCGCCTCCCCCAATTAATAATCGTCAGCTTGCTGTCACATTGATGCAGAACTCCCTTGACAGTGGAATGTTCGATCAAACACGGCACTCTCAACCTTCGTTTGAAGAGGGCAGGGAAGATGATGATGACGACGATGACGAGAATATTCAAGCGCAGCGCGGTGCTGCACAGTATGTGCCTCAGATTGACCCTGCACTGGCAGCACTCTCAAACCAGGGGTTATAGGTGCGTAGCTCTGTGTTCATCACTTACTTCCAACTTACTGATTTGCCTCTGCCAGCTGTCGGCACAAACCAACCAGGTATGTTCTGTCCTTCATCCAGTCTATTCTCTTATTGACAACTTCAGTGCCCAACATCATGGTCGAGGTTGTCGACTACGCTGCAAAGGACAAGAACAAGCAGATGAAAACGCAGCTCGTCATCCCTACGAATATTCCTCTGAGGGAAGTTGACCTGGATCTCGTTGATATACGGTGCAATGGTTTCAAAAATCGCTTTTTGCTGTTGTGTCCTGACAAGCCTGAGTTTTTCCTGCCGTTTTGAGATGGTCTTGGCACTGAAGAGTATGTGAAGCAGAGTATTGACCATGGGAGAAATTCTTACAAGCAGCTATGTTGTTCTTTGTCAAAGTGGTCCAGAGCATGCAGTGCAATGTCTTTGTCATTGAAACCGAGCCACAAATAGTACTGGATTCATGGGTCAAAATCCTCCTCCGGAGCTGAGGGACTGTCAACTGCAGCAGATAAAGGGGGACCCAAGTGCTGCTTGGTTTGCTTTGGCATGGAGGTCAAGACGAAAATATAATAGATGACTTATCAAGATTCCACCGAAGGTTTCAGTATTTGATGGTTGTACACTGATTTAAATATTGGAGGACACATGTAGCGACATTATTATCTACGTTATAGCGACAGCATCACATCGATGATTACCTTGCGTGGTGTGGCTGCTGCAGAACATTGTCAGTGTTTCTGGTGTATACCAGTCGAAAACACTCGGTACTCAGATGTATCGGCCGGAAAGCCAGTTGCTTGTAAGGACAGAGAGCTGAGAGGTTGAGGGGAGATATGATTGAACCCACCAGAAGACATCTGGTCACTGGTGAGTTGACATGGTGTGCGAGGTGTGGTCAAAGCGATATTATGGGTATAGTTATTGAGTAATAGGGTGTATTCAGGTCCTATATACTCTGCTGAGGCTTAGAACACTCAGCCTGTGATGTGATCAAGCGAGCGCACAAAAAACAGGCTGTCCACTCCCGGTTTCCATATGTGGAAGAGTAAAGAATGGTGCTGGAGAAACCCCGCAGTGAATTTGCTGTGGAAGATTGGTTGGATTCTGGAAGGGGTTGGGTGCGAGAATTACTTGGCGTTGCAGCGGACTCTGCCGGACTCCTGCATCCACATAACTTCGACCTAGGCCTTTTGACTTACAGCTACACTCAAAGCGATAGACAAATTGATTTGCGAGCTCAAGTTCGGGCCGAGCACCGCCCCCGACCAAACAAAGCTCTATCCACTCCACCATGTATCCCACCACCGCTTTTGACTGCTACCACAATGGCTGGCAACAGACACCACATACCAGAAGAGCAAAAGCGACTTGTCGTTATAATGGCCAGTAAAATGAAGCCAAAAGACATCACTGCTGCCACCAATATCGACATTTGCACCGTATACCGTATTCTGGAATTGTGGCGCGACACCAGGAAATGCATGCTCAGACTGTTGGAGCTGGGAAGACCACACATTCTCACAGCACTTGATGTATCAGTAAGGCCGTCCCCTGTTTGTCCTTTGCATCTATCTTACGTCCCCAGTCTCTTGAGGGTCTTGTACTGAGAACCCCTGACATATACACATTTAAGCTCCAAAGATTCTTTTTTGTCCACACTGGACTGGATTTCGACAAGGAAACCATCCACCGAGTGCTTATTCGTCGAGGATATATGAGAAAAACTGTGAGGGAATCATTCTGGTTGTGTTGAGCTCATCTCAAACATTTTCGAAGATTTCTCGCTCAGCATTGGAAGCCCTCGTGGCCAAAGAGCTAGCATATCAAGCCAAAGTAGGCCAGCACCCAGCTCAGCGACTCGTCTTTCTTGATGAGTCTGCCTGCAACCGGCACGTCAAAAAGATTGAAGGTGTGGGCTCCGGTCGGGGAGAGGGCTCGCCGCCTGGATCTTTTTGTCAGAGGTGTACAGTGAGTAACATTCTGCCCTAGAGACATTCAATGACAAATAATACACAAGTTATTCTATCCTCCTTGCCATCTCACTCGACAGTGTCCTCCACCTCAACATCATTACTCGCTTGTGGACGGCGGCCAAGTTCCACAACTATCTTGATGTTCTGTTGGACATTATGAACCCTTTCCCTCCGGACAATTCAGTTTTAGTAATGGACAATGCTAGTGTCCACCATTTCGATGGCATCTGGGAGATGGTTGAGGGACGGTAAGTTGATGTTTGTTGCCTGGGTGCTACGCAGAACTGATGAGCAGATAATGGCCGCCATCTTATATTTATATATCTGTCGCCGTATTCTCTGCAATTCAACCCTTGCGAGGAGGGCTTCTCATGCCTGAAATCCTGGATTCACCGAAACCGTGACAAAGTCCTTGGTGAGATGACGGGCAGGGAGGATTGCAATCCAATTGACATATTGTGGAATGCTGTATATGACACCATGACCCTGGAGAATATCGAAGGGTGGTTCCGCGATTCCAGATATATTCCTTAGTTCCCTCGTCTTCCCATATACACTAGAACAATGATAATACAGTATATTTCCTGCTATTAATACAATATTTGTGTTAGGGAACATTCAGTGAGTCAATATTCATCAAATCAAGATTGCAGAAAGCGCTGCAACACCTTCTAATTTTCCTTCTCGTTCTCCGGCACATCTGTCCTCGTGTGTTTCTTGCCATTCTTCTTCTTCACAGCTCTAACCATCTTCCCTGCCTTCTTGATCAACGTTCTGATAGCCCCATCTGCCATTCCCACATTGTCCTTGTAATAAGCATAGTCAAAGGCAAGTGTGCTGCTGGCATAGACAATCCCTTCGTTTTCGAGGGCAAAAGAATACTGAAGATAGTCCAGCGTGGGGTACTTCTTGTTGAGCTCCCGGAGGACATCAACAATGGTCAATGCATCTTCATCATCATCTGAGTCGTTGTCCGAGGACTTTTCACATGCGTGCTTGTGTGACATCAGCAAATTCACATCAATGTCGTGAAGCATGTGCTCACTGCCGGAGCCACCACCAACGTGAACGTGAATTGGAGGCAGCGCAGCCTGTCCACAGCCGCGTGCATTGCGCTCCTCCTGAGCAAGGCCTGGCTCGGCCATCTCATCAAAGTTGAGAACATTTTGGGGTCAATGCAGTCATTGCTAGCTTCACCATCATGCTTCAACATGCTAGAACAAGATCAATGAAAGTAACAACAAGCAACACATCACTTTACACGCCCACAATCCGACATGCTCAATACCGAGGTGGATGTGCTTCCCCGGATACTTGCTCTTGGGTGGCATCATGTAGCACCAACGGTTCTTGCCCGGGTGCAGAGCACAGGTGAGCTTGGCCTTGACCTTCTCGAGTTTAGGGATAGAAATTGCAGTTTCTGACTGCTTCTCGGCCTGGTCTTCCTGTCAGGCTACACCTCCTTAGAGTACTGTTAATAGAGAATGACATAGATGCTTGGCTGTGATGCACCATATTGACTATCTCTATAATAACTGGCTTCTGGTGACGTGTGCTGTTCTAAAGCGCAATCATCTTCTTGAATGCGTCCAAAAGATCATTGGCAGTCGAAAGTCTGTCGTGAGGGTCTCGTCGACATTCTTGCGACTCCTTCCAGCTGAGAACAGCTGTGGCAGGATTCACGTTCATCCGCACGTGAACCTGGGAGAAGAAGTCCTATGGGAGCCTATGTCAAGCATAACATGCTAAGACAAGACTACCAGCTCAAGGTCCAGGGGGAGATAGCCAGCTTCTCAACAACTATTTCAAAATTTCTGAAAGCAAGGCCCAGAACTGCAGGAAAATGAGGTGCTTCAAGTGCAAACATTTCTGGTCAGCTGGTGTCATGGATATCATAGCTGTGGACCAGCACAACAAGTGGAAATGGTTCAATCTTTGGCTTCATGTTGGGCTTGACCCTTTTACCGGCCGCATTGCCTGGATTCACATCTGGTGGACAAACCAGAATACACACCTGATTGCAGCTATTACATCAATGCGGGCAGAGAGGTGGGTATGTCTTGCCCACAACCACTCATCTGCTGTGACTTGAAAACAACTAGGTATTCCTCTTGTTATCCAGAGCGATCCAGGCTCTGAGAATTTCGATTTTGCAAATTGCCACACCAACATTTGCCACCAGCTTGACCCTTCCCTTGCAGATATGTTGCAGCACCGCTGGATGCGAGAGCATCAAAATGTCAAACCTGAAGCACTTTGGTCTCAGCTCCACAGGCAATAGACCCCTTGTTTTGAGACTGTTCTTGACTATGAGCTCCATGAAGGTATCTATAATCTGAATGACCCACTTGAGAAGTACTTCATATTCTATATCCTGTACACCTCACTGTCTTGCCATTTCATTTCAGACTTGTCTTTCACTGGCTTGCAATCCCATGGCTTCAGGCTGAGCTTGATAAGTGGCGAGCACAACACAACTCCATGCCGCATCAAGCAGATAGGAACAAGGTCCTTCCCCACGGCATTCCCAATGTAATCCATGCAAAGCTGCACATGTACGATTCCGAAGACTTCACCGTAAGTTGTCTGGTAATTATTCAGCTACAACAACATACTGAAGATGGACTAGGTCAAGGTCTCCCCCTGAATTATTTGACAGTATCGAGCAACAATGGGCTCCCCAAACTGATCCTGTCTTTTCATGCACACCACTCTGGTTTGATCAGCAAGCATCTGAGCTATATGCACAGATCGGCATGCTGGCAGTGTCTTTGCAAACATTTTGGGGTGATTTTTGTCCAACTGCTGGAAGCCTTCAGGCAAGAGCCATGCTGACGAGCTATTACAAGCTGCATTCACCGCTGCAGATGAAGGCTTCTTATTTTCTATGTCTCTTGTTGGGGGTCTATGCAAGCTGAGAAATGGTGCACCTATTGTGGGTGATGCAGAGTATGCATATTGTTGGAAACTTGCCTTGATACCAAGAAGGCAAGAAACACTAAGTTGAAAGAGAGACCAAAGTAAATAGAGCCAGTGTGTATTCAGAGAGCGCCAGACAATGATAATGGTACAATATCAAAGAATAAATGAGTATGTAATCAGTGTGTGGTGTTGTTAGCACCTCTCCCAGGCTTACACTCTCCCATCAATGAAAAACTTGTGTCCCCCCAACCATTGTCAACCAGAGAGAAAAAATAGGTAACATACATAAAAATGTGTATGAGGGGACAACCCCTGCACACCGTAGCCATAGAAGAAAGAGACCCAGACCCCAACCCTGAACCTTCAATTTTGTGTGCGGGTTTCCCAGAGTTTGAGGGCAAGGTTTCAGCTGGGGAACCAAAGATCCTTTTCGGGTCCGTAGCCAGTGAAGCGGACAAGATATTGCTTGCTGCGGCTTCTCTTCTGCTCGTCAAGGATAGATTCAACAAAATATTCTTCCTTGCCTTCGTTCCTGATTATCAGGCCAGGTATTGCTTGTTGGTGCTCTGTTGAGAGCTTCACTTGATCATCAACTTGAAGGTCCTTGAAGTCAGGGCCACGTGTCTTGTTAGCTTGCTTGGCTTGGCATAGTTTCACAGTCAGTAAGTTGTCCTTCGCATCCACGGTGCTGCGTTCGAGCGTCTCGATTATATCCTTGGCTTGGATTTCCTCAGTTGACGGTGTTGAGTTCAGGACTTCAATCAAGGGCAGAATCACGCACGGGGATTGGCCAGTCAGTAGTTGGAAACCCGAGTAGCCCGTGGACACGTTAACATTGTTCATGATATCAAAACAGATGTGGAGCAGTGCATGTACCCATCCTCGTTGGTTACGCACAATGTGGAAGTGGATACTTGGATTCACGGTCTTGTTAGTTCTTTCGCTCGAGCTGTCTGTCTGGATGATATGAAGTTTTCAATATGACACCAGTCAGCGTGTGCAATGCTCTCCAGAATTCAGAAATGAAAAGCTTATTACGATCCAATATCGAGCGGTAGCCCATTCTTGTAGTACCAATGTTCAAAGAATACAAGGGCGAACTCTGGAGTGGTAATGTTGGTTCATGTAGGGATTAAATGCACATCTGAACCCAGACAACACATCATTGTTACGATGCAGTTGAAACCTTTGTTGGGTGGGAAGGAACTGATGAAATTGATTGCGACGGAGTTGCAACATTTGTCGGGAATGGGCAAGGGGTGTAGCAGGCCGGCTTTCCTCTTGGTTCATGATTTGTTTCGCTGGCAGTCTAGACACAAGGGAATGTACGCTTCCTCGAGATCTCGTCGTATGTTCAGCCAATAATATGCTTCACATAGTGACTCGTAGCACTTATTGAAGCCAAAATGTCTCATATTGTTGTGGCAGAGCTGGAAAAACATTTCGCTTAGATTCTTCACTCAGGGGATGATCAGCCTATTGCCAATGTACCATAGTTGTTCAGGTTCACAGAAGTTCAGCCCGATCACCCTGTGGCTTGCAGATTCCAGTTTCTGGCATCAGGGGTCGTTGCAGTAGCCGTTGTAAATGCAATTAAGTAATTTTGCATCCATGGTGATCAACCACATTGCCATGAGTGGCAGTGCAGCAGTGGGTCCATCTCTGATCCTCGTCCTTGCTAGGCACTGTATGGCGTAGAAGGGCGAGTTTTTGCTATGCTGCAATACTGCCGCAATTGACACCTCATCGTCGTCATTCTCCAGCCAAGCTTTAGTCACCTTAGCTTCCACGGCTTCGTGTAAGCCAGTCCGAGGCGCGTTCTAGACCACTACACCAAAAGGTAGATAATTGATTAGATGACTCTAATCAATTGCGTGCCTATATAAGGACATGGGAGGCTGTCGTAAACTGGCAGGTTTACACTTTGCTGTCTTCGAACTC
The DNA here is from genome assembly GCA_029204335.1 of Mycena vulgaris. Taxonomy (NCBI): domain Eukaryota; kingdom Fungi; phylum Basidiomycota; class Agaricomycetes; order Agaricales; family Mycenaceae; genus Mycena; species Mycena vulgaris. Next base: position 85,825 of record JARGYA010000209.1, read on the forward strand.
CATTCTCAAAAGTGCATCCACCACTGTATTGTCTTCACCTTTAATGTAAACAATCTTGTAATCATATTGAGACAGCATTTCAGACCACTGGGCCTGTTGGCGCGACAGGTTTACCTGCATGTCAAATTTTTTTTTTGTGAACAGGATAATTCAATTCCGCATTTTTAAAGGACATTGAATCAAAGGCCATGGGTTGTGAAGTTTCCCAGGTGGGTCCCCATGACAGCACGGCCCCTGATCGCTTGTCTGATGCATCTGCGGTCATGTAGATATTATTGACCCCAGGATTTTTGTGGTCTATGGTTGTGAGGCATTCAATGCCAACAACTAGCTCTTTTATAGCATCAAAAGTGATCTGGTGCCATTTCGTCCACTCAGGAAACATAGTGTCACACTCTTTAGTCGTGAGTTTCTCTAATGTTGGCGTGAAATCCACTAACTTTGGTAAGAACAGCACAATGTACCATATTAGGCCCAAGAAGGCGCACACATTTGTGGAAGACTTTGGCTGAGGCCAGTTTAAGATATGTTGTATTTTCTGCTTGTCCACTTCAATTCCATGCTGAGAGATGTGATGTCCTAGGAAATCCACCTCGTAACAGAAAGGCTTGGTCTCCTTGGGGTTGCAGTACAGGTGTGTTGCTTTCAGCATGTCAAAGACCATTCTGATGTGTTTTTCATGTTCTTCTGCATTTTCTGACCAGATGATAATATCGTCCAAGTATACATGGCAAATCTTGCCTATCAATTTGCAGAGGGCCATGGTCACCCTGTGATAAGGACCGCGGTGCTACAGGTGTGAATGGGATGGTATTCAGTTGGTAGCTTGGTTGTCCTCTAGGAGGTGATACAAATGAAATCCGGTTAGAGGAAGTGGTGGATCAGCGCTCTGGTGGTTCCGGTTGGTTGGCACTTGGGTGAACATGGGATGGTCAACGCAAAATGGGGTAAAAGGTGGAATATACTCGTCAGGCTAGCTGTTCCCTAGCTTCCTGAACTCCTAAAGCCTTCTACTTTGTCTCTAGTTCAACACCTTTCCCCGAATGCGTGAGGCGTGAGCTGAGATGCAGGAATCTGCTGGTTGAGGAGGGCGGTGAGCGCGAGCTTCAATGAAGAGCTGCAGTGGGGAGGGAGGTAGAATATTTGAAGACAAGTGTGAACTGTGGTGGTGGTGATCAACTCTGTATTGGCTAGGCAAGGTACACAGGGGGGGAAGAGTGGGGGAAAACCACTGCCCAAGAGGAAATTGATTACTATTGAGTCTAGAATATGATCTCTTTTATACCCTTTCTCGCTGCACAGCCTCAAGGCGCCCACTACATGTGCTACTTGCCTTGAGGCAGGTGTGTCCATGTGGTCGGTATTGGTGTCTGGGCGAACACGAGAGTGAAACTGAAGATTTGCACAAACACCAGCTGCCAATTTGAATTGAAGGTCAATTCGGTCAAACGCAAGGGTTCAGAGCGTAAGGAGTGGACACCCTGTTTCATGGTTCAGCTGCATACAGGGTGTGGGCTCCCACAATGTGTCAGTGCCCTTGTTTTGGGGGTAGAAAGTGGTGGGGATGTGATGTTTGACCAGAGTTCTCTTCCAACTGGCGGTTCCACACCCGCAAGTGTCCTGGTGCCTGGCGATCACGGAATTTGAGGATGTGAGAACTCTCTTTGGGGAATCGCCTTTGAACCAGTGGTCGGAGTCGTGTGGTGTAAGTGCCATGGCGTTGTAGAGTGTCTCTTGTTGGTCTGTGTCCCCGTTGAAGGAGTGTCAGGACCTCGAAAGGTCTTGTCATATGGTGTGTGCGAAGTGGGTATGGTGCGTTTTGTGAATTGCGATGTTTTGCCGAATCGGGTTTCCTGGTACTTCCAGATTGGGTGATCACTGGGGTGTTGTTGCTCCTGCGCGAGGGCATACACAGAGCGTATCCAGCCCTCACAGCACGTCGTTACTGCACCAAAGGTGCGTTTCACAACCCTTGTGGCATTACTAGCCATTCATACAGCCCAAAAGGGGTGCTCACTGCTGTGTATTTTATAGAGTCCAGATGCATCCTGGTTTGAAAGAAACTGTCTGTAAAGTCAATTGTTGACCAAATCTTTTCTTTAGCACAATCTGCCAATATATTATCAATTTGAGGGAGTGTGAACAGTTTGTAGACAGTGTTTACATTCAAGGGGCGGTAGTCATTGACCCAATGCGGAAGAACAAACTTTTCCAATTTGGGTACCAAGAATGCGGGCAATGTGAAAGGGGAGGATGAGGGACGTATGCGTCCAGCATCCAGATGTTGTTTAATCAATGTCAGCCACGCTTCTTGGTACTTCTGTGGGCTCTGGTATGTCCACATCTTAAAGGACTTATTGGCTTCCTTAATCTTAATTTCGCAGTAAAAATCTGTGGTTAACTTCTCCACATGCAGCATCGGTTCGAAAAGGCAGCTATATTCTTTCTTGAGCTTGGCAGCACATTCCTGTAGCTTGTCCCAGTGGGTGAGGACCTCAATATGTTTGCGCACTGCCATGATAGGGTTAACTTCTTTCACTTCTGCGAATAAATTTCTATTTTCCATCAATTTGTGTCAGTTTTTGCAGATGGTCTGCAGCTCTGTTACATCCGTGCATCCGGACTCCGGGATCACCCGACTCCTTTCCGGTTCCGGTTCACCGGAACCATCCGGGCCGGCTTCGGACCGCCTCGGCTGAACGGGTTTTTACGCAATGAAGGATTACTGAGCGTTTCCCGTTTATCCGTCTTCTTTCTTTTTGTCTTGTACTTGACTTCTCTTCTTCATCCGCATTTGGACATCCTCTTATTGTTATGCTCATGGTCACATTACCATTACCATATTTAGGATTACAATAACGGACTTTATTATATATACACTTTAGTTATGCCCTGTACTTCAGTTTGATTATTAACGTTGCTTGACTTCCTCTTGCTCTGAGTCGCTTTCCGGTTTACCTTCCGGTCTTCACCAATCGACTTCCTAACTGCCGGCCCAGGTAGTACGCACACCCTTACCTCCTGTGGTGTCTGCGATCCACTTACTTTATTTCCGAACGTTCCGGTCATCCGGCCTCCGGTTCCGTTCCCGGTCCGGAACCTTCGGGCCTTGTCCCTCCCACATCGGCTCGGTATATAACAGTATAATCAAACTCACCTATCTCGGCTGGCTATGTCTCATTCCGACTCCCCGTACACCCCTGCCGCGGTTATCCAAGATCGCCAGCAACGTGATCGCCGCGAATCTCGCCTCTTCTCTCAAATAATTCCCATGTCCCCTCCGGTTCATACGATGGCAGATATTCCGACGTCTTTCACCGGACCTGTTCCTCATCTTCCACCTGCTGCATTTCGCGGTCGGCGTTCTGTTCCGACTGCTCCGACTACCTTTCCGGTTAATGTTCCGGGCTTGGTCAACAGCCCTCGCACGCCGGAAAACCCCACTTTCTACCCACGATCTCCTCATCCGTCACGTGCCAGGACTTCCGACTTCAACCCGGCTCCTATTCCGTACCCGCCTATAGTCGAAGTTCCCGAGTGCGCTGATATTCCGGACCCTCAGGATGATGGTGCTAGCAATGGTGGTAGCGACCATTTTTCGCATCATTCCGCTCACCCTTCCGGTTCCGGAGATCCCTCAGGAGATCCTCCTAGTCCCCCCCGAGGTGATAGCCCTTCCGGCGACCCATCCGGTGGTGGTGGCGGTGGTCATGGTCCGCCAGGTGGCGGTGGTGGAGGCCATGGTGGTCCTCCTGGCCCACCGGGTCCCCCGGGCCCACCCGGTTCTCCGGCTGGTCCCGGACCTCAGGGTCCTCCTGTTCCTGGTCCTGAAACGCAGGATCAGCTACTTGAGAGCACTTTTCGCTCTTTCCGGGACGCGGTTCAAATGTATCTCCACTCAGCTTCAACTCCTGCTCTTCCTCCTCGCTCGACTCGTTCGAACCTCCGGAATCCGGATACGTTCGATGGCTCGGATCCTTCCAAACTCCAGTCCTTCCTCACCCAGTGCTACTTGCACTTCGCGGAACGTCACCAAGACTTCACTTCGGATGACGACAAGATTTTCTATATCATGTCGTATCTCCGAGGCACTGCCCAGCAGTGGTTCGAACCCAACCTTTACGACCACTCTTCCGGTTCGGTTCCGGTCTGGGACGGAAACTTTCCGCTTTTCATCCAGGAACTCCAGGACAATTTCGGTCCTCACGACCCTATTGGAGATGCGGAGGATCTCATCCGGTTTTGTCGCATGAAGTATACCGACCGGATTGCCACCTACATTGTCGAATTCGATCATCTCGCTGTTCTCACCCAGTGGGGCGATAACGCCCTCCGGCATCAGTTTTACGAGGGTCTTCCTCGCCGAATTAAGGATGATATGGTTCATCATAACTATGTCAACACCTTGCTCGGAGTCAAGACGATTGCGCGCCGGATCGACGCTCGGTACTGGAAACGCGAGACGGAGAAGCAACGGGAGCGGGAGCGCGACAAGGCTTCCGGCTCCGGCCCCACGGGTGCCGTATCCGGTAATCCGTCTGGTGGACAGAAGGGCGGGAATAAGGGGTCATCCAATAAAAACTCTTCACCTTCCTCTCCCTCCAATCCTACGTCCGGTCAGAAGAACTCCGGGAAATCATCCGGTTCTTCGCCTCGTCCTGCACCCAGCTCTAGCGGCAACGCGGCTCAATCTTCCACTCCGAAGGCCGTTCCGAAGCCGTACGCCGACAAACTCGACAAGAGTGGGAAGATCAAGCAGGATGAGCGAGAACGCCGGAAGAGGTTGGGCCTTTGCATGTACTGTGGAGGTTCCGGTCATCAGGCTTCCGAGTGTCGGAAGCGCCCGGAGAATGCGCAGGGAAAGGCCGCTACGGCTGAAGCTCCCTCCGAGTCAAAAAAATAGACAGCAGCTCGGATACCTCTTCACCTGGTCCGAGTTGCGTTGACTCCGAGGTGCTTCCTGAGGTCCGTCTCAACGCGTCCGCTCTTTCCCTTAATGCCTTATATGTTTTTCTCTACGCTGCGCTATTCCGGTCGGACTATACCCATTCCGGTTCGGAATCATGTTCAACCATATCTCCGTCCCTTGTATCACGAATTGCCTCGGAATTCAACTTCCGCTTACGAACTCTCATTGACTCCGGATCTTCTCATTGTTTTTATCTCCTCGAAAATCTGCGAATCCAATGGTTTTACCCCGTATGCGGTTGCTCCGGTTAGACTCCGGTATCTCGACGGCTCTTCATCTATCATTAATCAGCAGCTCCGTCTGCTTATCCGATTTCCCTCTGGCGACGTCCAATCCGTGGAATTTTATGTTACCCGTCTTGACTCTCCTTGCGACTTGGTTCTCGGATACAATTGGCTCAACCGCATTAATCCGTTGATTAACTGGTCTGATGCCACTATCTCTTTCCGTTCCGGGTCCTCCGGAGATTCTGTGTCGACACCACAGGCAAATATGCCTGTTCCCGCTTCGGTAGATCCGACTACGGACGAGGCACTTCCGGTTCCGGCAGCCCCGGCCGACGTGCCTACACCGATCCCCACGTCTTCGCCTGATCCCGATCCTTTTATGGAATTCCCGGAGGCCTCAGAGCCTCGTCCATTCTCTGCCCCTCCGCTTGTGTCGCTCGTTTCCGCTGCGGCATACAGTGCTATCATCCGAGACAAGGACACCACCCAGTATACCTTGCGCGCCTGTCCGACCGAAGAAGTTCACGCCCGGTCCGCGTCTACCGACGTTCCGGACCTATCCGGTCTTCCTTCGGAATACCAGGACTTCGCCGATGTCTTCTCTGAGAAGGAAGCATACAATCTTCCTCCGCATCGAGAGTTTGATCTGAAGATCGAGACAAATGACGGCGAAGTTCCTCCGGTCGGTCATGTATATTCCCTCTCCCCGAATGAGCTAGCCGCTCTCCGGGAGTTCATTGATCAGAACTTGAAGTCCGGATTCATATATCCTTCTCGTTCGAGTCATGGCGCCCCTATCCTCTTCGCTAAAAAGAAGGACGGCACTCTCCGGCTCTGCGTCGATTACCGTGGTCTTAATCGGATCACGAAGAAGGATCGTTATCCTCTTCCCCTCATTTCCGATCTACTCGACGCTCCGGGGAAGGCGCGTATTTATACTAAACTTGATCTCCGGCACGCTTATCATCTCCTCCGGATTGCCCCGGGCGACGAGCCTAAGACGGCTTTTCGAACTCGCTATGGATCCTACCAGTTCCGGGTGGTTCCGGAAGGCCTCACTAATGCACCAGCGGCCTTCCAACGTTTTCTGAACACCCTCTTCGCTGATTTGCTGGACGTCTACGTTGTCGTCTATCTAGACGATATCCTCATCTACTCCGACGATCCAGCCCAACATACAGTGCATGTCCGGGAGGTGCTCCGGCGCCTCCGGGAAACTGGACTTTATTGCAAACTGCCGAAATGCGAGTTCGGCGTCGACACCTGCGAGTACCTCGGCTACATCCTTTCTCCAGACGGTTTCCGGATGGCACCGGAAAAGGTTTCCGCCATCCTGGAATGGCCTACACCACGCAAAGTCAAGGACATTCAGTCCTTCCTTGGCTTCTGCAACTTCTATCGACGTTTTATTTGGAACTACTCCTCTACCACCATTCCCCTTACCCGACTTACTCGTTCCAACGTTCGATGGAATTGGTCAGATGATTGCCAATCAGCCTTCGACAACCTCAAGCGGGCCTTCACAGAAGCTCCGGTTTTGCACCACTGGATCCCGGATCGACAAATCACAGTCGAAACGGACGCTTCTGACTACGCCATCGCCTCCATCCTTTCCATCCTCGGAGACGACGGTGACATCCACCCGGTTGCGTTCCGGAGCCGGACCCTCGGTCCTTCGGAACTCAACTATGACACACACGACAAGGAATTATTGGCGATCTTCGACGCTTTCACCATTTGGCGTCATTATCTTGAAGGTTCCGCCCTCCCGGTCGATGTTGTCACGGACCACAAGAACCTGGAATACTTCGCGACGACCAAAACTCTTACTCGTCGCCAAGTCCGGTGGTCCGAGTACCTCTGCCATTTTAATATGGTCATCCGGTTCCGACCCGGAAAGCTCGGGGGCAAGCCCGACGCGTTGACTAGACGATGGGACGTCTACCCTAAAGAGGGGGATAGGGCTTATGGCCAGTTGAATCCGCAAAATTTTCGCCCAATATTTACCCAAGATCAACTCTCCGCGTCGCTCCGGTCAACTCTCCTTGAAGAAATTGTCCTTCGAGCTACCGTCGTCATGGACGTCGAGAAGCTTCACTCCGATATCCGATTATACATTAACGACGATCCCGCCGCAGTGGCTGGCCTCAATGCTGCCAACTCCGGTACTTCTCCGCGCTGGACCATCGATGACTCCGGTCTTCTCCGGCTCGATGAGCGCATTTATGTCCCTTTGGTCTCAGGAACCTCTCCGGAGTTGCGAGTACGTGTTCTCCAATACTTGCATGACCATGTACTGTCCGGCCATTTCGGACAGAATCGGACTCTCGCACTCGTTCGCCGCGAGTATACTTGGCCGGAATGCCGGAAGTTCGTTCGGAACTACTGTCAATCGTGTATCCTTTGCAAGCGCAACAAGAAGCCCAGGCATCGCCCTTATGGGTTGCTGAAGCCTCTTCCGGTTCCCCTCCGTCCTTGGCATTCAATTTCTATCGACTTCATCGAGCAGCTTCCGGCATCCGGCATTTACGACACTATTCTTGTCATTGTGGATCGATCTTCGAAGCAGGTTATTCTCATACCTTGCGACCAACATATCAATTCACCGGAACTCGCTCGACTCTTCCTCATTCACGTTTTCTCCAAACACGGTGTCCCATCCCATGTCACTTGTGATCGGGGCTCCGAATTTATTTCCTCGTTCTTCCGGTCCTTGGGTGCACTGCTCAATATGGAGTTGCATTATACTTCCGGTTACCACCCGGAAGCTGACGGACAGACGGAACGCATGAACCAGACTGTGGAACAGTATATCCGGATGTATTGCTCGTATCAGCAGGACGATTGGCACGAACTCCTTCCCCTCGCCGAATTTGCACTCAATAATTCTCCGAACGCATCTACTGGAGTTTCCCCGTTCTTTGCGAACAAAGGCTATGATCCGGCTATTACTATCCACCCGGAACGCGACGTCGCTAACATGTATGCTAAAGATTTTGCCGTCGACCTTCAAAGTCTGCACCAGTTCCTTCGGGAGCAGATCACTTTCGCTCAGCAGCGCTACAAAGAAACTGCTGATCGGAAACGGATTCCGGATCCCCGGATGCAGATTGGCGATCAAGCATTCATTTCGACGAAGTTCATCCGGACGAAGCGACCGACTCCGAAATTTTCGGAAACCCACCTTGGTCCTTACGAAGTCATTGCCAAACCTAGTGCGGCTTCCTATACCATCCGACTTCCGAAAGCCCTCCAACAAGTCCACCCGGTTTTCCACATTTCCCAACTCGAACCTCACGTTCCGAACCCCTTTCCGGGTCGTGAAGAGCCACCTCCGGCAGCCGTTGAAATCATCGACGGAGAGGAGCACTACGAGATCAAACAAATCGTTGACTCAAAGATTGACAAACGGTTCCGGACCAAGCTCCGGTACCTGGTCGAGTGGCTCGGATACGAAAATACTGATGAGCAGTTTAGTTGGGTTAGCATGGACGACGTGGATGCTCCCGAACACATCGACAATTTCCATCGTCGTTTTCCGGACAAACCCGGACCAAATCTTTAACTCATTTTCACCTTTCTCCGACGCTTCCGGTCGTCTTCCGGACTTCCGGATTCCTTCTCAATCCACCACAAAATAAACCAAGAAAAAATCAATTACAAACTTTGCTGAGTCCAAGAAAATTTCCTATATACAATTGACTCATTATTATTCAATCCGACTCTTCCTCCGACTCGTCCGACTCCTTTGCGGTTACGATCGGGGGTACCGACTCGTCGTCACTTCCTTTCTCCGGAAAGTCTTGCTCAATCGGCTCCCCGTCTTCATCTTCCATCCGGTATTCATCCGGCCACTCGGCCGACGAAGCCGGAGACGTCGTGTCGACCATCTCATCCTCGACCACTTCCACCTTCGTTTTCCTCTTCCGTTCCGGTTCCCGCGCCCGTTCCTCTTGAGCCCTCCGTTCCTCAATATCCAACGAGAGCCGCTCCAGCTCTAGCCCCTTCACACACCGCCTCATCCACCTCGGCACCTTCGCGGATCCGATATCCTTCACGGCGTCGCGGAGTAAACCGATGACGCCCCAGTGCGTCCGGTAGTAGCGGCTGCGGTACTTCTCCTGGGTTTTCTCCAGCCGGACGATCCGGCGCTCCGCCGCTTCGAGCCGTTCCCGCAAATCGTCAATGCGGGTTCGGGGGCCAACTTCTCCGGACGGACCGGAAGGTCCTGCCCGCCCGGAAGACGAAGGCGTCGAGGAGGGAAGGCGTCCGCGGCGGCGGGACTTCACCCGGCGAGCTCGGATGATGGATCCGGGGACGTACGAATTCGCCCCTTCCATCGCGGCCTTGCGCTGGTTGATGCGCTTTGACGGACCGACGAGGGAACACTTGATCTTCTTTCCCTTGCACCGGTTGCAGGCAAGGGAGGTGGCCTTGGATCCACCTTCGACGACGCAGTTGGCCTGGGCTTTCAGGCATTCCTCGCAAGCTAAATTCCGGTTAGTAAATTCGACCTTCCGGTCACTGCGACGCACCTTCGTTCCCCATCTTCTCCACATCACTGTCCGACTCATCGTTCGGACCTCCGCTCCCTTCCGATCGCTCTCCGGAAACCGCCCCCTCCGCGGGGTCCTCTTCGCCCAACTCCGCATCCTCCTGGTCCATCTCCGCCAATTCCATCCGGAGTCGAGCCTCCTGCTCCTCCACACTGATCCGATTGGCTTCCGCCTCCTCCAAACCCCTCCGTATGCGCTCCTGGCGCTCCTCCCTCTGCTGCTCGCGCTTGCGTCTCTTGCGCTCCCGCTCTTCATCCGAGAGCTCCCGGGACGTGGCACGTTTCTTGCCCTTGCGTCGGTCGTCGTCATGGCGGTCGTCTTCAGGCTGGTCGTTGTTTAAGGTCAACCCGGAAGCGTAGGGGGGCATTTGGGAGATGGTGGTGGTAAAGAAGAAAGAAGTGATGATGAGTCACTTCCGGCTGCGGTTCCGAAAGTCAACATGTCACGTGATTTTCTGGAACTTCCTCGGATCGCCGGAGATCGGACTTCTTCGGACTCTGCGGACTTTTTCGGACATTGCGGATTTCTTCGGACTTTCATTTTCCTGTAGATCTCACTCGGAATCAGTTCCTTGAGGGCAAGGAACGCAAGAGGGGGATACTGTTACATCCGTGCATCCGGACTCCGGGATCACCCGACTCCTTTCCGGTTCCGGTTCACCGGAACCATCCGGGCCGGCTTCGGACCGCCTCGGCTGAACGGGTTTTTACGCAATGAAGGATTACTGAGCGTTTCCCGTTTATCCGTCTTCTTTCTTTTTGTCTTGTACTTGACTTCTCTTCTTCATCCGCATTTGGACATCCTCTTATTGTTATGCTCATGGTCACATTACCATTACCATATTTAGGATTACAATAACGGACTTTATTATATATACACTTTAGTTATGCCCTGTACTTCAGTTTGATTATTAACGTTGCTTGACTTCCTCTTGCTCTGAGTCGCTTTCCGGTTTACCTTCCGGTCTTCACCAATCGACTTCCTAACTGCCGGCCCAGGTAGTACGCACACCCTTACCTCCTGTGGTGTCTGCGATCCACTTACTTTATTTCCGAACGTTCCGGTCATCCGGCCTCCGGTTCCGTTCCCGGTCCGGAACCTTCGGGCCTTGTCCCTCCCACATCGGCTCGGTATATAACACTACATGCCATTGAAGGTCTGAGATGAGGCTGGCTTCTATTGTGTGTCGGAGGTGGCCAGCGTCAAGCTGGGAGACAGTACTGATGCGGAATGAATGAAGGGAAACTTAGTTGAGAACTGGACTACTTGTACGCTTATTGACCTTACTGCAACGTGGTAAACACGAGTCTATTAAACATACCTGGACTACTTGTAAGCTTATTGACTATCGTAGTAGGTAAGTATAATGGCTATAAGATAAGTAGAAGACGACTCACCCTTACTGCGACATGGTAAACACGAGTAAGGGCGGCCAGCGCGGATGTCACAGCTATAATCGCCTGTGACATCCCAATTGGGAATACAGTGTCCGTCAATTGCCTAAACCTCCTTCAACTAACTTTCAGACACAATAGCCAATCAGGCCAAGGTTGTGCTCAAAGAGATAAGGGATAAAGCCTTTATTGCTAGTGGAGATACGACCGGCTCAAGACTGGAGTCTTAGAGCGGCCTATACACCTACTGACTACATGGGAACAGTATGAGTAATCATGGCACTGCGGGCAAACCCCGTGACAGTCAAATTTCAACCGCTATGGTGACAGTTGCCCACCGGTTGGCATTTCGGCACAAGCGGCTTTGAACGCGGCACTGCTGATCCGACAAATCCCCATCTCCATGTTTACGTCGCCTGACTCTCTTCACTTACTTCCTCCGGTTTTTGATGATTTCACGCTCTGAGACCAAGGTCTCGACACCCACGGTATGGTGAAGCCTGCGGCGGGCACATTATGTTGTTCATGTCACTTCCTGAGAGCATGATCTGGCGCTGACTTCTATTTTTTTTCTTGCAGCGGCACAGATTTTTTGACTTTCTCATTATCTGGAAGTGCTGAAGCAGATCAAGTATGTCCCATCTTATGCTTGAATACCGGACCGATAACCATCGACTTCGCAGGGAGCATCACACAAATGAGCTGGCTGCTGCACTGCCTAGCTCACCAGCATCTCATCAACACCGGTACCTCTGCCCGCACAGCCTCAGCAGCTGCCCTACAGTGCCTGCCTGCTGGTTCCCCATCACCACTGCGCACTCGCCCGCCTCCTCTCAAGATCTCGAAGATGTCGACGCTGCAGCAGACTAGGGACGCCGATACCCATGTGATATGGGAGCATCGAAATCAGAACTTGTCTCATGATGTGTGTACCTTCCTTGATTTAGCACTACGGCCAACAAGCATTTAGGGGAACAAGCTGCAGTCATTTTTTTCAACGAATTTTGTTTGCATTCAGTCGGTACATAACAACCCGTGATCCCCCAACCCTCACAGACTGCGACGCCAGCTGACGCCTGAGAGGATAATGATCCGTCAGAGCAATCTCGGGGATCATTGATCAGATGATTCATCGGCACATGCAACCCGGACTTCTGCCGTCCTGCCGAGAATAAGTTACCGGTGGGCAACTGTCACCATAGCGGTCAGATTTTAACTGTCACAGGTAGTGTGTGACACAGGTACAGATAAACCCGCAGTGTCACGGGTATGGTGTCATGGGTCACGGGTACGGTATCTATTTTTTTCGAACCCGCAAAAGAGGAAACTTGTGTATCTTAATTTAACTGGGATAAAATGTTGTTTTACAGATTAAACCCGTGGGTATAACCGTGGTATTACGGGTATGGTGTCACAGGTCACGGGTACAGTATGGTCCCGTGACACCCGCGGTGTCACCCGTGTCACACCCTAGTCACAGGGTTTGCCCGCAGTGTGGGAGCATGCTGACTGAGCTTGACAAAGTGTGAGAATACTCAGTCAGTGAGAGACTACGGCTATACTAGGTATGTGAGAGATCATAGCTGTACTTGGTGTGACTGCATATGTGGGAAACTTCTACTATACTAGTACGACTACATAAGCATCAGATAAGATAGGATAGGATAAACCCAGATTAGAGACAGCGATCATGACAGAAACTATGTGGGTGTGGAATATTTCAAAAGTGTCTTCGGGGTGCATGCAGCACTTCAGCAGTTTGTGTCGTGTTTTTGACTCCCAATTAGCATCCAGAAAACACTTCCGCAGCTCTGCCATAAACTCCTTGAAAGATAGAGCTATGATGTGAACATGTTTAGCTTTGGGATGAAGCCAGTCAAGCATATGCACGTTCTGTAGGTCGCTGATAGTGTTGGCCACCTGTTTATCTGGTTCTTCATTTTGAAGTAGTTTTTGTATGCATATTCGAAGCTCGTTGCTACCAAGGGAGTGAGTTCTCCCGGTGTGCGCATGGGCGATTTACCGGTGGGTGTGATGACACTGGCTTGCGAGGACATGGCAGGAAGAAGGGAGTATGAGGAAGAAGAGGAGTCTGAAGATGAGGGGGAGGTGGAAGGAGAAGGAGAGGAAGGAGGCATCTGGATTTGAGGGGGGGAAGGGGGAAGATTCATGAGCAGGGAGAATATCCTGGGCGGTTTGGGGTCACACTGCGGGCAAAGAGCAATATAACAGCCCTGTATATTGCAAGTATATGCTCAGTATATTTCAAACATACCCGGAATATCCGGGGTCTGGATATGCTCAGTATATTAGCTAATATCCTGAGTATATACTTGCAATATCCTGAGCCCAAAAGGAGATATGAGTGATGGGAAATTACCTGGAGTGTGTTCAATCCTGGGAGAAGCCATCTTTTTACATCCATTCTCTTGAGCTTCCTGCACAGCTCTGACATTGGGAAATTTGCTAGGAATTACATGTTTGATTCTCTACCATTCCTGAGATTTCACCAGCTCATTTGAAGCAAACAGGGCCCATCATATAACTGTCCAAAAGAATGGCACCTCTCAGGATTGAACACACTCCAGGTAATTTCCCATCACATATATCTCCTTTTGGGCTCTGGATATTGCAAGTATATACTCAGGATATTAGCTAATATACTGAGCGTATCCAGACCCCGGATATTCTGGGTATGTTTGAGATATATTGAGCATATACTTGCAATATACAGGGCTGTTATATTGCTCTTTGCCTGCAGTGTCAGTGGACTCCTGCACTTGGTTTTGCGCTCCTTGTTGTTAAGGGAAAGAGGGTCGAAGGGACTCTGGAGGATGAAGAAAGGGTGGCTGTGTTGTCGATGTGACATGGCACTGGAAAAGTTTGAGTCAAGAACAGTGGATGGTAGACAGTGGACGGTGACAGTGGTATCCCTGTAGGGAACATTAAACAGTGGGAGCAAAATGGAACCAAAAGGCCAATGCCAAGGGCGAGGATCTCTTGATCACCGTTGATGTGGGGTGTCAGCGAATAAAATGGTTGTTATTTTTTAAAAAGTGGAAACTTGCCTTGATATCAAGAAGGCAAGAAACACTAAGTTGAAAGGGAGACCAAAGTAAATAGAACCAGCGTGTATTCAGAGAGCGCTAGGCAATGATAATGGTACAAGATCAAAGAATAAATGAGTATGTAATCAATGTGTTGTGTTTGTAAGAATTGTTTTGAGTCTACAAAGGGGAAGCCATCGTACACGTACCCTGGTGAGAGATAAGGTGAATAAAGTGGTTGCCTGCTGGCAACGACCCTGTTCAAAGGATAGAGAAGATTAAGGAAGGTCATAAAGAGGTTGTAGAATAAGGGTCTCTTATCTATGAGCCTGTATTCAATAGTGTAGCTTCATATGAGTCACCTGGTGCACAGTGCCTCTTCTTGGAGTGTATCACGAGTAAGGCTTGGTGCACGGGCGAAGGCTTGAGAGTATAGACAGCATAGCCAAGGACCCTTCCCTGGAGCAACTCAACAGGAAAGGATACTCAGAGTAACTCGACGAGAGGACACGATGGTGGTAAATGATAAGAGGTGATGATGTCATTACATAATACTGAGCACATGACTTGCAGCTAAAGAGTAAATAATAAAATAAGGAAACAGTTCCTTACAGTGTTAGCATGGATGGGCTTACAATTGTGATGGTCTGGAAATTCCTGGCCTACAGCCATCCCCAGGTATTATGTGTGGTGACAATAACACAGGGGGCAAGTGCCGTGGCTGTGGATTCATGGCATTTGCATGGTGTTTGTCCGACACTTGCCAGGGTGTTTGCCAGGCATTTGCCATTTGCACAGCATTTGCCTTTATTCTATTTTTAAATATGATCGTGCCTTGTGAGAGCAACTCATCATCTTAGCCTTAGTATTTGAGAGATGGAAGCCCTGTAAACACCCAAACTTGCAGCTGGGGATGCTACAGGGTGCACAGGGTGCAGAACGAAATTCACCCTGACTTCACCCTCGGCCCAAATAAAAATCTGGGCCCAGGGGAAAAAACCGTGATGAAGTAGATTTGCGGAAGCTCAGAAAGATGGTATTGGTACAAAGAATAGAAAAAAGTGGATAGAGCAAGGTCCATGTCTGTAGGGGTGCAAGGGTTGAGAGAGCAAATGATGCGGATGTTTGAATTTTGGCGCGCGAAAGCTCAACTAAAATAGAACAAAGGGAAATGCTGTGCAAATGGTAAATGCCTGGCAAACGCCATGGCAAGTGTCGGACAAATGCCATGCAAATGCCATGAACCCACGGTCATGGCACTTGCCCCCTGTGTAATGAAGATAACATATACCTTAGAGAATTCACTTATTTTAGTGATTAAATGTCTTACCCATCTAATTTATTCTGTGGTACTTGCCAGTTGTATAAAAAATGTGGGATCACTCACTCATCCTTATTACCTATCACTCTCTATCTTCCCAATTTTCTGGACACCAGCATCCACTAACATGTCCCACACTGCTTACTCTACCAACACTGACAGTACTAAAGCCGTATTCTGTGCATGTGTTACATCTGTGCATCCAGATTCTGGGATCACCCGGTTTCCTCCCGGTTCCGGTTCACCGGAACCATCTGGGCCGGCTTCGGACCGCCTCGGCTGAACGGGTTTTTACGCAATGAAGGATTACTGAGCGTTTCCCATTTATTCGTCTTCTTTCTTTTTGTCTTGTACTTGACTTCTCTTCTTCATCTGCATTTGGACATCCTCTTATTGTTATGCTCATGGTCACATTACCATTACCATATTTAGGATTACAATAACGGACTTTATTATATATACACTTTAGTTATGTCCTGTACTTCAGTTTGATTATTAACGTTGCTTGACTTCCTCTTGCTCTGAGTCGCTTTCCGGTTTACCTTCCGATCCTCACCTATCGACTTCTTAGCTGCCGGTTCAGGTAGTACGCACACCCTTACCTTCTGTGGTGTCTGCACTCCATTTACTTTATCTCTGATTGTTCCAGTCTTCCAGTCTCCGGTTCCGTCCTCTGTCTGGAACCATCAGACCTTATCCCCCATCATCAGCTCGGTATATAACAGCATGTGAAAAATGCAGGACCAATGTTTACCCTCCTGGCACTCAGATGGAAGACTTGCACTCCATGGGCCCTAGCCAGCCGGGCAAGGCTATCTGCACTGACTGTCACCAGTGCTATATGGGCAAGGATCACACTGTCAGCCATAGTAAAGTGGCCATATTCCTCTTCAATGTTGTTCTAAACAAAAGTACTGTCTAGATGCAACACCGATTCCACAGCAAGACAACTGGGTCAATCCGATTCAAGTACTTCTTTCTTAATCTCAGACCGATCTCCCCAAAGATGTACACAGAAACATTGCAAGTAGCCAACAAGAAGGTATTTATTTTTCAGGCTCTTTTTTCACCTGGACTGATAGACACAAATTTTTAAGAGGCTACTATGTCCCTCCAGCATGTGGGACACTACAGCATGATGGCCCTGCCCCCACCCTGTTCAATCACTTCCATGTTGCCTCCTTTCAACTACAGTGGGCACATGTACCATCAAATCCAGCTCTTGCATAATGGCCCTGCAGCCAATTTGCCTAGTTATGATTATGGAGGAAACTCTCTCCCATTGTGACACCTACTTACTTTGTCTTACACGGCTGGGCGCCATTTACTTACATTTACCTATGATTCGCTCTATTCTTACTTCACGCGTCCCAGAGTAGTCACGTGTACATATTATTACTTAATCTAACTTTACTTTACACTACCACGGCGTGAACAAAGACTACAAGGGAACACCCCTGCAACCTCAAGGGCGCCGAGCCAGCGATACAGGCTCCCCTTCCCAGGACTACAGGGTCCTTCCCGGGGTCACAAGGACCCTCATCGCAGGGTTACAGCGATGGCGGGCGCCAGAGGCGGCGGCCCCTGTCTAGCAGCATTCTCGCGACTCAGCGCCACCTCCTAAGGCAGCTGCTCTGTCGCGAGACCCTTCTTCAGCCACAACGAAGCCTCTCAAACCGTGACACATCATACCCATTCAGCTACCCTCAAATACAACAGGAATATACACTGGCTCACTCCCGCCACACCAAATTGACTAAATTAATGCAAAATACCACATATGCTGGACAAAAGGGTGCTGCAGGCCACATTATTTGACTCTTGCACATGTTTCTAATGGCAAGGATCAACCTGTGCAAACCACTGTGAGCCTATCCTTCTTGACAGCATCCACCAATCAAATACTGATTTTTACCTAACAGGACATCACTGAAACAGTCAGAGAAGCACCTCTACTATGCTATTCTTCTGAAGTAGGCCTGGCTCAGCCAAAAGATGCCCCTCAGCATTGAGATCCTCCAGCTCCGCCATGGTGAGACAAATCACAAATGGGTCCGCATGAACCCTCATGATCCTGGAATCTCTGCCGGCTTCTTTAAAGATCCCAAAAAGGCTGGTCAGTTGCCTGTATTCAAGACCGGTTTCCTATCTTGAAATTTTAAAGGACTTCATGGATCAAATGAATGAGCGACTTGACCAGGCCAAAATAAATAGGCAAATGCCCCCTGGGGTACACAAATGATCCTATTTACTATGTAGCTCTCTAATTATCTGATGCAGTGTAAGTCTGGCACTTACAACAGTTGACGAAACCCGGTCCAATTATTACTAACCATCTTTGATGGATGATCCCAGTATTTAAACCTTTCACATCACATGTTCTTCTTTATCTTGTCTTTCACTTACACTACGACAATCTAGGTTACTATTTCTTTTCATGTATTCCTATCTTGTCTTTCACTTACACTACGACAATCTAGATCACTGTTCTTGTCTTTCTGTCTGAATCAGTGAGGACGCATCGCCGGCGTCCTTTCATGCAGGGGGGTTCATTGAGTCTTATATGCAGCGCACACAGTGGCAGGCAGACATTTACATCAAACAAAAAATGTTCTACTCATATCTATACATTGTGATAAGGACCGCAGTGCTACAGTGTGAAAGCTGATGGTATTTGCAGTGTAGCTGTGTTCGTCCTCTAGGGGTTATATCAGATGGTTTCTAGTTTAGAGAGGGTGACGGTGGAGAAACAGGTATGTTGGTCCAGATGGTGTGCTCAGTTGGAACTGTGTGGTTAACAAAATGGACGGTTTAGAATATAGAAATACTTGTTCAGATAGGTCAGTGGTGAACGGTTTGAAGCTCCTAAAGTCTCCTCTTTGATTCGGTTTAACACCTTTCCCCTAGGTGCCGGGCGAGAGACTGAATGTGTGAATCCTCTAAGTCAGGGATTCTGTGGTGGCTTTAACATCAACAAGAGTTGGTCGTACAGCAATGGTGTTGCTTGGTATGTCCTTGCGGTCGTAGACAATTTTCTATGTAGGCTTTTACAAGGTTCCCACTACTGCATGACGATGTGTCTGCATAGGAAGGTGTGCACCGGTAAGGCTTTTGAGGATAATGAAGTGTGAGCTCTTTGAAGAGGAGCTGCAAGTGTGGGAGGAGAGTAGAGTGTCCTAGAGCAAGCGTGAACTGGTGTGTGTGTGTGTGTGATCAACTCTTGTATTGGGGGACAAGGTACACTGGGTGAAGAGTGGGGGAGAACTCTTGTCCAAGAATCAAGTGTCTACTGGCTAAAATGGGTGGTCCTTTTATACCTTTTCTGACTCTACACAGCCTTTGGCCCCTGTAACACCATAGGACCTTCCCTGGCTAACGATCCCAGTGGATAGAGAGCACCAATCCCTGAGAATTCAGCTTATAGAATCACTGCATCAGCAAATCCAGTGGGATTTGGTGTCAAAACCTTGTTGTAACAGTCAATTCCAGCAGGATTCAGTGACAGACCAGCAGGATTTGGGGTGTGGACTCATTGGGTCGTATTTCATGCCTCAAACACGTCCCAACATGAATGAATTGTCACGCATGTTGTTGGTGTCTGTCCTCTATCCGGCGGGAGCTTGGTGGTTGTTACTTGTGGGCGGAGTGCGAGGATACAGGCCTCTCAGAGGGCATATCCCAGGGGATTCTCATGGGTAGAGCCTGTATCTTGTAAAGTCCGAACTGTAGGTGGTATTCAAGATGTCTAGAGGGTTAGTGGTGCGTGAGCTATGGCGTAATCCTGTGGGATCTAGTCGTACCGTGCCGTGGTGACAAGATGTGTGCGAAATCCCGTGGGATAGAGTTTGTGAGGATGCTTGTAGCATTAGAGTTATGTGAGATCCTGAGAGAAGAGGTTGCTGGGGGTGTGATTGTTGGTGTTGTACGAGGTGGATTCTCGTGGGAAGGGCCACAGTGAATGCAGATCCCGGCGGAATGTCCGAATGTGGATTCTTGTAGTCCAAATTGGGTGATTGTGTCATGTCAAGTTCGTCACAGCCACATTGGTGCATGAGGGCATACACAGAGCGTATGGAACCCTCACACCATGAGCACTGTGTGGCACTTTGGGAATATTATCAATCAAACGGACATGCATGGGGCCAAACACAGTGAGCACAATCTGAGGATTGTGTTGGGTGGCGAAGGAGAATGGTGAAAAAATGGGGCACGCACGACTCAAAGCACAAGGCTCCCACTTTTGAAGTGCTTAAGCATCCATCTGTCCTCTCCCCTCCCTCTTGCCACCTGGAGTGCCAACGGGCAAAGAAACTGAGCAGGGCCAGTTGCTGGAAACATGGGCGCATCCGAAAATGTGTGACAGAGCTTGAGGAAGTCTGTGTGGCTGTCGTTGGTGCTGGCTCACATCCACTGGTCGAAGGTGGGTCCAAGTACTTTGGCGGTGGTCATGTTCAGCGTGGAGAATACCAGGTAGGGCTTCCTCCTCGCCTCAAACAACATGCCGGCAAGGATGAATTCAGCCCCAGCCCCCAGCTTTGCGACTGTGTTAGAACGTGTGAAGGCCAATCCGCCAATGAATCTGGGTACAGGTACAATGACCCACCAGACCATGAAGGCGGCAAGGAGGGTCGCGCACTGTAGCATCTGGTGGATGCTGTACCTCCACACCAGCTCTGACGAAGCAGAGGCCAGGGCTCCCCAAAAGAGCTGCCCTGACATCCTGCCTTAAAGCATGTGAACTGACACCTTGTGCTCCTCAAGATCTTCTGTAGAGAAGGCAGCCGCAAGGATAGGCAGCATGAGATGCATCTCCTCGTCCATGGAAGTGGGATTCCACTTTTCCACATTGTCGCCATGTGTGAACACCTCCTTCTGGGCTTCGCTGATGAGACTGAAGGCTGAGGGAGCCGATCAGTGGAGGGAGGGGGGGACCAGAGGCTGACACACATGGGAATATGCCGGGATGCCTAACCAGTTGGGCGACAGTGTTGCATCGGCTGCATGGTTCCTCACCATCACATGGACATGGTGAGCGCCTCTGAAGATAATGATCTTCAGCTTCACGCCACCCACCATGGGATCTGCATTGTGCTCCCAATGGTATGGCTGGTCAGGATACCCCTCCAATATCCCATAGATGGGGTATGACTTGTTGTCTTTGGATATCAGGAACACTTTCTTGAGGTCGTTAGTGTGTGGGTTGTTTAAATCCTGCTGGTGCTTGGGTTGGACGGCTTCTCTGCAGTTGACTTGGTAGGCACCAATTTTGCAGATGTCAAAAAGCATTGCAGCCGCCTCTGGATCAGGGATGGATGAGCGGAGCCTGGCCTTCAGTGCTTCTGAGCAAACCTGAGCCCATCTGTCAGTGTCGAGATCCATAGGAGCCTATCTGGCAGATGCTGTCGCACAAGACAGAGTGGGGGAGGATGAGAAGAGGAGGGGAAAGATGCTGTCAGGCAATGGGGAGTGCAGGCTGATATGTGAGCGAGCTTAAGGCCCCATGATATCTCTGACAGCTGGTGATTTCATTCACATCATATCTTTCCTTGTTGGACTGCGCGGTTCTCGATCACATAGCTCACCTTTTTCTCGCCCTGGTCTCTGCGTGTCTTCTAGGGGTGAAATGCAGGTGCTGGGAACTCACACATAAAACACGATTGTTGCCGGCTGTGGCTATCTTGTAAGTTTGGTGCACCATCTTTATTGAAGTGATCCCCAGCGCAGCCGCTGGCATTGGCGCTCATACCCAAATTGCAGCTGTGCAGTGGGAGTGGAGGTCAATGATCATGGTTAAAAACTACTTTATGGCAATGGGATAGTGGGTGGCTTTGGCAATAATCCACAAATTTCGCTAGTTGGCAGTGGCACGCCAAAAGGTGAATGTCTCCACTGACCATCAGCCCCTTTCCAAATTGGGACACATCCCGCTATCCTGCCAAATGTGCGTTGCTTGGTAGGTGGGTCCTGAACTTTGCACCGTGGCTGTATGAAAATAGCTGGGAGTTTGCAACCATTTAACCCATTTGCTTACTATTCATTTACTGTTTACCCAGGTCCACAAACTAGATGGAAAAAGGAACAGTTTTAGCCATTTAAAACATTCTAAAATGGATACGGTTGAAGCTGTGCTAGGGTATTCCCAGCCCAATTCCTGCTCTTGTAGCAGTAGCAGATTCTGTACTTAAAGTCCTTGGAAACCTGCTCTGATTATTTAGAACATGTACCCTGCTTGCTCTAGCACACCTCTGGCCCTCAAGATCTTGGTTATCTGACCAGAACTCACCCTACGTCGGGCCTTATAAAAAGGGCCATATTTCTGCCACTATGTGCCAAATCTCACTAATTCCCACCACCTTGGGGGCTCAAAACAACCCCTTTTCTGTCATCTCTGGACCCACGACATGATCTCGTCAGGTGAGGAATGTTCTGAACTCCCCGCTTCCTAAAGTACATCACATACCTGCAGGCCCTAATTGTGGTTTTGGCACCTGATTTCTCCATCACCATATGTGCTCAAATGTGTATTACTTTTCTGGTGAATCATGTGAGGCTTCATTATTGGGGAAATTTACAAAGCCTTTCAACCACTTGTTCCTGATCCAGCCTGTCTGCACCTCAATTTGGGGGGGGGGGGGGGTGAATTATTTTTCAGGTGAGCTGTATAGAGCATCATTCTAGGAGTTCTGATGATTCCTGGGGTTACAGAGGTGGCACATTCAGCTGTAATTTTTTCAGAATTGTCCCAGGACTGGTTCTTGGTCCACTGCATCTGGGCCTCAATTTTTTGGTGCAAATTATTTTCCACTAAGTGCAGCTGGGCTTTGTTTTCAATAAGATTATGTTCCCCAATGTTTTCCAGGCCTGTGCTTTCATTTTTGGAATTTTAAGAAGTGTCTGATGGCTGGTTCCTGGTCCACCAAATTTGCACCACTTAATATTTGACTTTACCCCACTTGCCGTGGTTATGGCCAGCAGGCCACCAGTTCTGTTTTTAACTTTGGTGACCCTGTTGGGGGATGGATGACGAGCCTTGAAACCAAGGATCTCCTGAATCCAGCGGATGCATTTTGATAGCAGTCACAATTTACATTTCACACCACACAATATTCAGCTTTACCCCACTTGCTGTGGCTATGGCCGGCAAGCGACCAGTCCTGTTTTTAACTTTAAGGACCTTGTTGAGGGACGTATGAGGACCCTTGAAACCAAGAGAATCCAGAAGATGCATTTTGATAGCGGTTGCAATTTACATTTCGCACCACACAATATTTGACTTTACCCCACTTGCTATGGTTATCACCAAAAATCTTACAACTCCAGCACATGCATTTTCATAGCGGTCGCAATTTAGATTTTGCACAAGGCAATCTTCAACTTTTACCCTGCTTGCCTTAGTTATCACCACTGCGCTGCGAGTCCTGTTTTTGATTAGGGTGACCCTGTTGAGGGATGTATAAAGACCCTCAGAACCAAAGATCTTCCAAATCCAGCGCATGCATTTTGATAGCGGTTGCAATTAACATTTTGCACCACACAATATTAGGCATACAAACAATTCTTGTTACTTTGACCCTTTCATCTCAGCACCTCATATACATAATGAGTAGACCAAGTACTTTTGTGTGGGATTTGACAGCCGCCAAAGTTTCATGGTGTGGGAAAAGTTGCATAGGTGTCTATATGGGCTTTGATACACACATCATTTATTGTTGAACCATAAGCAAGGAAGGAGAAGAGAGGAAGGGAAAGACAACCCCGAGGCAACACCCTACCTGTCAAGTGGATATTAAATGGATTAATCAGGGGGGGGGTTGAAAATAGCACTAAGAAGCATGACCCAAGAGAGTGGAAGGAGAAAAATTGAAAAGCAAGGATAAACATAACAGCCTCATGGCTCGTGTGGAACACCATTCTACATCCACCAGCTGTATAATTCCTTTTTGCTTGATCCTCCCACTCTTGATGTCATCTGAGACTCTCCCCTGACACTCTAGTAGGTGCCCGCCAGTCAAAGTGTCTGCCAAATTGACCACACCATCTCATCATAGCTCCCCTATTACTCCTGACATCCAGGAGCTGCAGGAGCTAGCCAATGTACTGGACAAATTCTCATACGACAATGAATGGTGTCCGTTCTTGAGCATGTTGCAGGAGGTCTTGGACCACCACTGACCAGGGTTCATGAACATGTTCCCCACGCCGATCACATGTAAGGACTCCAAAATGCAGAAGATGTATGTGCAAGCCTTTGTCGACCATGCTAACTGTGATTTCATGGGCATGCACAGGTTGAAGCAGTGGATTGATAACGATGCCACATGTGGCCACCACTTCAGCTTGGTGGTGATGACGACTCCTGGGGGCAGCCCTGTGGCAGTGACCAAGGAGGAGTATCGAAGTAGCCCCAACACATGTGGCTGCTGATGACAGTGCACGCCCCAGATGGGACAAATGGCAAGCCAATCATCACATATGACACCAATGTGGAGAAGGAGCACAACGAGTCCCGCAAGAGGAGGTCCTTGGGTTTCGAGCATTCCTATGTCCAGGACACCTAGCTGCTCCTGTGACAGAGTCTGGCAGAACTGCCCGGTGCCAGCCAGCCAGCCATATGCAGGAGACTACTTCAAGTATACAATGGAGTCATTGCTAGCACTGCTGGAAAAAGGGATGTAATGGGAGCACTGAGATCATACATTGGTGGGGTTGAAAGGTTTTTGGCAGATCACGTGTTAGCATGTTTCAAATGTTTGTAGCAAACACATTATGGTGTTTCTCTATCATCTGTTAAAGTACCTAAGTGTTCCCCTCATCACGTGTGTGAGACACAGATTGCAGGTGTTATGTCCTATACAATTACCCATGTGTGAAGCTTTTAAACTCCACTTTTAGTGAATCAGGTTCGAAACTTGGGATTGGAAACTCACTTTCACAAGGATTCTGACTGCAGACAGGTTCATGAGATAACCCACCGGGTTAAAGGCGTCAATAGCATGTTCCACACCAACAGCCTTTGAATTGAGAATATCTACAACCAGGCCCTGGTCAAATCAAAGTCAGGGGAGGCTGGTGCAAGTTTTGCTGCATTGAGTGTTTTGCATTGAAGTTTAGGTGGGGCTGAGACAATTTCCGCATGCAACCTTCCCTGGTGGTTTTCGTCAGAGTAGCCCCTGTTACCCTCAATAGCTTCACAATCACGGAAGCATTGTGTACCAATTTTCACCTCGGTTATGGGCTTGTGGTTGTTCATTCGCGAGGTGAGGTCGTGTAATCTATCACTTCACGCCACACTATTTAAGCTGGAGATTGAGGTGAAGTGGATTGGCAGACAAGCTTCCAGATGAGTGTGAATATAAAGCTGTCGAGGTCAATGTGGAGCTGGAACACATACCCCCAGATCTTGATGCACAATTGTCAGTGTAGGGTAGGTATCAATGCGATCACACACAGGAATCAAAGCTGGTCCAAGTGGGGAATCCCATGTGGCAGATTTTTACCCCGCACAATTGTCCAGTCTGGTCACCACAGGATGTCCACAGCGAGATGGTCCTGCACCGATACAATTACACATGGGAATTAAATCTGGTCAAGGTATGTCAGGGAGTACCTCGCAATTTTTTGATGCCCACTCTCCACAAACATGATCTTTTGCAGGAACGAAGTGCGGCCAAAACTTCAAACTCCTGCCCCGCTCAATTTCCAATTCTGAGACTCTCCGTGTCAACCATAAACAAGTGCACAGCGAGTCTTCGTTGAACAGGATGCCGAAAGCGGGTCTTCGTCTCTTGGTACTGGGTACCAACCATTGAGTAAGCACATAGCTCTGCTAGGAGGGAGGCCTGCATCCATGAGAGTTTAGGATGCTGCTGGCAGAAAGACAACTGAAATTTATGGAACAACAGGGAATGCGGCAAATGTCTGGTCGTTCAACGTTGGCCTTTACAGCGAAAGCATATTCCTTGGCATATGCATAAAATTGGTCCATTTGTGGAAGGCATCTAGCACATACAAAGGTCTGTACTACTGTGTGACCCCTCCATTTCATCAGGTGGGATCTCAGGCTGAGCTGCTGGGTGAGTGGAGAACAAATTGAGGAGAACTAAACATCTTCCCAAACAAATAGTGGCCAGACATTGTATCGGTTAGCAACTGGATAGGGTGGCTACATGTTATATACCGAGCCGATGTGAGATGGACAAGGTCCGAAGGTTCCGGACCAGGAACAGAATCGGAGACCGGAAGACCGGAACGTTCGGAAATAAAGTAAGTGAAGCGCAGACACCACAGAAGGTAAGGGTGTGCGTACTACCTGAGCTGGCAGCTAAGAAGTCGATAGGTGAGGACCGGAAGGTAAACCGGAAAGCGACTCAGAGCAAGAGGAAGTCAAGCAACATTAATAATCAAACTGAAGTACAGGGCGTAACTAAAGTGTATATATAATAAAGTCCGTTATTGTAATCCTAAATATGGTAATGGTGATGTGACCTTGAGCATAACAATAAGAGGATGTCCAAATGCGGATGAAGAAGAGAAGTCAAGTACGAGACAAAAAGAAAGAAGACAGATAAATGGGAAATGCTCAGTAATCCTTCATTGCGTAAAACCCGTTCAGCCGAGGCAGTCCGAAGCTGGCCCGGATGGTTCCGGTGAGCCGGAACCGGAAGGAAATCGGGTGATCCTGGAATCCGGATGCACAGATGTAACACTACAACACTATGACACCATTTTTAGGTTAGCTTTGGATGCGAGCAGGGTAATTGCTAGCTGGATCTATGTGAGCCTGTGAATGGCTAGAGTAAGCAAAAGATAAGGAAAGTTACAAACAAGATTCTGACCTCGGTTTGTATTTGTGTGGCAACATCTCGTGTCTGGTCACCAACACGTGATGAGTGAAAATAACAGACCATGGTCTGTGCACGACAACTTCTTCTGCTCGTCGCATTCATCTCCCTCATTCAGTGCTACGGAACCAGAAGATTTTGAGCCCCACTGTAAGGCTCTGATGGTCTTACTTCGGTTCCAGTTAACGAGTTGTCTGGTGAGTACTGATGATTGCTTTACAGGGTGGTAATGACCCTAGGAAGATAATACTACGGTCTAGTTCAATGAGGCTCGGTCAAGAGCAGGAAAGCCTTTCTCTTATTGACTGGGCCTTTATCTCTCCGGAAAGCCGTAAAAGACTGAGGGTCAATGTGTACTATGTGCTAAGTCGATCTGATGGATCAAATGACTATAATTGGTTAGTTATAGTATAGGTACAATGAATGAAATATCGCCTGGTGCCTTCTGGTTCACTACTCAGAGAGGCTCGACGAGAGGAAAGATAGTGAGGCGAGCTGGGCGAGGCGATAGTGTAGTTTGTGTGAAATATAAGATGATTTATCAGCATGCTAGCAATTATATGATCAGGCTATCTAATCGATCATGTGACTGCACACTCTACTTATATCTAAGTGTTTGCGCGGACAGAGACTAATAGTAAAAAGAAAAATATGTATATACCCCAGTAATGTGGAACTCCGTACACCCACCCACCATCCCTTATTTATTCAAGCTCACGCTTGGTATGCTTTTGTCCCTGATTGGTATTCCCTCAGACCATTGTGTACTTGGTGTACTGAAGTTGAGCGACCCGGACTGGCAGCTTGGAACCTCAAATAAATTTGAGGTCAGGTTGATATGAGCACCATGTTGGAATAATTCAGCAAGCCGATGCACTGAAACCGTTCAGTGGGTAGCATGGAGATGCACAGCAATGCACAGCCTGGAGATGCTGTGTTGAAACGACTATGTGTTCAGCTGGTCTGAAACACATTGTTCTATGTCCATTGTTCTATTTACATTGTTCTTGAGGTATAAAAGGCCTCTCAATAAATTACCATCTTGCTTTCCCTACTCTTCCCCTCTCTTTGGATACCCCATTCTCACACACCAATCATGTCTCATCCAGGTTCAGGTCAGGCCGCTGCATGGCACATCAACTTCATTGACAAAACACAAATAATTATCTGAGATGATACATTATTGTCGCAGACCACAAGGCGGTTAGCTATTCATGCACACATTGAATATGTGGGGTCTTATCTTATCAAATACCTACTTTGCTCATGGGGCTTTCAAAAATCAATGAAAACTAACGGCATGAATTAGACACACATGATGGGATGGATCACGGTAAGACTGTTAAGAATAGGTCAGGAGCTGTGTAGCACAGTGAAACAGAAAAGATAACATGCCTAAAACACATTCCATCCCTCGCAAATCCAAAAAATGTTGGCAGTCCTCAGATGTGTCAGTGCCATGCTCAGAGCACATGGCACGCTGGTGGGACCAAGTTTAGTTGGAACATCAGTGATGGTGGGAACGGCTCCATCATCGAAACTAATTGGGAATATGTCTGTATCAAGTTCAATGCATAGCATTATAGAATGGCTTGCCAGAAATGTGCTGGTGTTGCGACTGCCGGCAGCTATGCAGGGCTAGTTGGATGGTGGAGGGCTGAAAGGAATACTCAGGGCTGCTGATATGTCAAGCCTCGGAGGGCGGTGTTGAAGAGGGTTTTTCCCGACACGAGGTTCGGAAAAGGGTTGGTGGTTCCAAAGGAATCCCTGGACTGCTAGAGTGGGGAATATGGGAGAAAAGAGGATAAAGAGTGGAATAGGATGAATGCGGGTTTGGAGAGAAGGAAGGGAGGTAGATGGGAAAAGGTAGAGTACATGTGGGATAATGAGGGATTGATATGTAGGGTACGGCTCTGGAAGCAGAACCAAGTGGGTTGGGAGTTAAGATTCTCTTTTTGGGTGAAACCACAAAGAGTGCGCGAGGAGAGCGATCAGAACAAGTCAAAAGGTGATAGCCAGATGACGGTAGTCTGCCTTGCTATAATTACGATGCAGCTGAGGAAAAGGGGATAGATCTGCACAGAGGGAAACCGATGCACCTCAGTGACAGGACGGACGATGGTTGAGACGATTTGATGCTACTTGTAGCAAGAGTCAGGCCCAAGTGGCATGGTAAGAGGCAAGCAAGAAGATGATGTTTGGTGTACAAACAATTAGCTAATCAACCTGGCGTGTCCGTATTCTAAGACCACTGGGGCTGCAGATATCTACAAAAATGATGTAAGTAGCCCATGTCAAGGCAAAAGCCAGGGATCTACACAACAAGTCACTCCCTTGGCCCATGGCATGCAAATGCAATGACTCAGTCAATAATTGGCAACAAGAGCGAGGAGACTGCCCACCAACAGTCTCAGTGTCGGGCCCAACGACACTCTCCAGTGTATGACCTACAAACCATGGACCTAGAAAAGCAACTCGCCGCTTGAACCCCTGTCAAAGAAGCGATAGTAAGTAAGTATAGGTAAAATAAATCAACCACCCATGACTGAAGTCCATCTAGGTTGTGAAGACGTCCGAGTGCGCAGCTCGGAGATGGCGATTATAATGAAGGGAATGGAAGAATCTAAATGACGCGAGACGTGGCTTGAAGTTGAACTGTGGTATATGATTTTGCACTGGTCCGATGAACTGGGAATGTTGAGTTTTGAGAACATAAGTCTGTTAAGCGCCAGTGAAGCGCCCGTGGGACTGAGAATAAAACCTGCGCGAAAAGATGGAAAGAATAGAAGTATTGGTTAGCTCGTAAAATGGTAGAGAAGGGAAGTATGATTGGAGCGAAGGTTTTGGAGGGATAGGAATGAAGATGGGGAAATGGTTGTAAAATGCCTCGTTGGGAGGAGGAAGCTCCAGACAGCGAGAAGTGAGGTTTCCACACCTCGGCCTTCTGCCTCTGCCACAGCGGAGTCATTACCTCTGAATAAAACATCGAGAAGGAATTCACCCCAGTGGTGAGATGCCTCTTGCCCATGAGACCTCAAAAAAAATTGATTTGACATCGAAAAACTGCTCTAAGTACATTAGGGGTGCCGCAGACACAATGGCCACCACGGGGGAGTGCGAGAAGTTGAATTTGAAGGGTCGCGCTGCTCTAGGTCAAAGAAAATATGAGCCATGGGTTAGAGGAAGTCAGCCTGCAAAAGAATACCCGAGACACATGGAGTCGGATTGCATAAAAAAAGTGACCGGCTGGAATTCAAGAAGAGTACTGAGAATTTTGCTGGAAAGTGAGCAGAAGAGCAGTGTAGGATTGCAGGAGCATGATTACCTACCTTCTTGGGTCCAAAAAACAGGCCGAAGAAAGAGAGGGCCGTCAGGGAACAGAGGGTGCGCCGAATGTGCGACATGATTGCCTGCGTCATTCTTGTCAGGGTCCGGCTGTCACTACATGGACCCAAGGATTAGTACAAAGCGGCGCTACTCGCAGTAAGATGAGGGTGTAATGAAAAGTAAGTACATGCAGATCTATCTGGGGTCTGCCACCCCCAGTTGCTAATTGAAGCCGAGAGTGAATAATGAAGGATAATGAGATCAACGCAACGTCAGCAAATTGTGAACACACTGCAAGAAGTTTCAACACTCGCCAATCTGGAATGAACACGATGTTAGTGAGCTGGGTGAGCCTAAGAGCGCAGAACAAAGATGTCAGACACATACTGGGGTAAATGCAACATCACAACACAGTCCAAAGAAGTAGACTGGCCTGACCCTATGGCGTCTCTTAGAACCAAGAACACTGCATGGGACCATTGAATCATCCCCAAGGATCCTGCCTGAGCACTTAGTTGTGTTCGAGTCTTGCTTCTTTTGGCACGTATGGTAGGGCTACAGTCCTAGTGCAACCTAGGGGGCAAACATGAGAAAAGCACTTAAAAGAAAATACAGAAAACACCCCATTGTGCAGAGCATAGTACCTCAAGCTGTTCGTAAATCAAGGGCAAGGAGTCGGGGAGAATACATCATGTACTCACTCACCTGTACATCGAGTATTTTGATAAAGAAACTGTCCATTCATGGACTCTGACACACTAGGAGGTGTTGATGTTAGTTACAGAGAAAGTTGGGAATGATTTGGAATGAAACTGGATGGACGATGCAAAGGAGCCAAACAATACAGGGCGAGATGATGGGGGTGAGAATGAAAGACAGAGATCACAGGAGACACCTCCTTTTGAACGGTTGTTGAGCGGCTGATCGGCGAGATTGAGAGCGTCCAGTTCTCTGGATCGAAGCTAATTTCTGATGCACTGGTTCACAGAAGAACCCCGAAAATATAATGGGTAATGGGATGCACATACGGAAGCTTCCAGCAGGGAGTGGAAAAAATGAAAGAATACATACAGGTGCATATGAAATCAGGGCATCTGTTTAAGATACGAGTAATGATAGGGTGGGTTAGCAAAGATTTCAACCCAAAACTAGACTATGACGACGTCTCCGGTCCACAGGAACAAACAGTGGACATCCTCGATGCAGTATACTCACCCGTACTTGCACAATGTGTGCTCCAACATGATCGGACCCCACTGACACTGCAGGCAAAGAGCAATATAATCGCCCTGTATATTGCAAGTATATCCTCAGTATTTTTCAAACATACCCAGAATATGCAGGGTCCAAATATACTCAGTATATACAAGCATATACTTGCAATATCCTGAGCCCAAAAGGAGATAGGTGTGATGGGAGTATTCTCGAGTGTGTTCAATCCTGGGAGAGGTCATTCTTTTCAACAATTATATCACTGGCTCAGTTTGCTTCAAACAAGCTGTTTAAATTACAGAAACAATGAAGAGTCCAAAATATAATATCTCCCAATTCTCCTAGCCTCAGGAATGCTATGAGACGTCAGGATAATCTATATAAAAGATGGTCCCTGCCAGGATTGAACACACTCGAGAATACTTCCCATCACCCATAACTCCTTTCAGGCTCAGGATATTGCAAGTATATGCTCGGGATATTAGCTAATATACTGAGCATATCCGGACCCCACATATTCTGGGTATGTTTGAAAAATACTGAGGATATACTTGCAATATACAGGGCCGTTATATTGCTCTTTGCCTGCAGTGTGAGCATAGTCCTTCTGTTACATCCGTGCATCCGGACTCCAGGATCACCCGGTTCCTTTCCGGTTCCAGTTCACCGGAACCATCTGGGCCGGCTTCGGACCGCCTCGGCTGAACGGGTTTTTACGCAATGAAGGATTACTGAGCGTTTCCCGTTTATCCGTCTTCTTTCTTTTTGTCTTGTACTTGACTTCTCTTCTTCATCCGCATTTGGACATCCTCTTATTGTTATGCTCATGGTCACATTACCATTACCATATTTAGGATTACAATAACGGACTTTATTATATATACACTTTAGTTATGCCCTGTACTTCAGTTTGATTATTAACGTTGCTTGACTTCCTCTTGCTCTGAGTCGCTTTCCGGTTTACCTTCTGGTCCTCACCTATCGACTTCTTAGCTGCCGGCTCAGGTAGTACGCACACCCTTACCTTCTGTGGTGTCTGCACTCCACTTACTTATTTTCTGAACGTTGGGTTCTTCCGGTCTCCGGTTCCGTTTCCGGTCTGGAATCTTCGGACCTTGTTCCTCCCACATCGACTCGGTATATAACACCTTCTCTGGCTGTGTGAGGTGAAAATTGATGTAGTCATAGAGCTGTTTGAACACCTGTTGCACACTGGTGGGGGTGTGAGAGGCCTTGTCACGCAGGTAGCCAAGCTGAACAAGGCCGTTCAGCCTGCCAGCCCGTAAGGTATGCGGACGCCACATGCAACTGACCCTCGTCACATCAGTAACACCCATCCAAATTAGGAAAAATGATGCTCGTAATTGAAAGACAAAAGTATCTAGTCACTTCAGAGGTGGCAGAACAAAATATGGCTCGATCATATTGTAGTATCATATCCCATGTATGTTGAGAAAAAATATTGGCCCAAGAGGGTACAAACTCGCAGACTAGATGTGATGTTCGCAAAAAATCCTAAGTATTTACTCAACTACGGCGCCGTTGCAAGTGTTCCATGCCCTGGATGACATCCCGAAGGCTTCCACCCAAGCTCATGATAAATCTCTTTGCTCCGGCCAACTGCTCTTCCACCGTCTCACCACTTTTGAGGAGTTCCCGTTCAATGAGTCGTTCCGAAGTTCTCAAAATGAGCCGGCGCAGCTGGTATATTTCGTGGTCTTTCTCCATACTCTCGTTGATGGACTCTTTGAGTTCACTCTGGGTTTTGGAGAGTGAATATTTGAGATCGGCCTCATCGTCGCAGAGTTCTTGGACAACCTCGTCGTTGCGCTTCTTTACTTCAGAAAGTTCCTGCTCAAGCAGGATGATGTGAGCTCTCAACTGCTCCAAGGTATTCCCGTTATCTGGGAAAATCGCTTCTCTGAGTCTCTTATTCACAACACTCTGAGGCGACGTACCAGCGCTCATGATCGCAGAGGGATGAGGACTGGTCACATCACACTCGAGACTAGCGGCGCAAATTAAATTGAACTCCTATGATATTCCTTCTGCCTCCATATCATCCATTAATCTATCAGGTACCAATCGATGTCCGGGGTACTTGCACGCTGCCCACACCGCTGATACGACTGGTATTAGCCCAGCCGTGAAATCTCGCATTTTTGTGATTTCTTGTCAAATACAAGAAGTCCCCTGCCTGGTGGCATACAGATTAGAGTCAGAGCGAGCTCCGCACTGCTGACTGCGTAGCAAGGACACGAGAGAACCGTATAGGCATTAAGGTTATACTACGACTTGGTCCTTCAAATATCGAGGATCAGTATAGTAAGCTTAAGGATGCCTCGAAGTTCGTCAGATTCAGTCCATAACTCATATCTGAGGGCGGATTGCACTGCAAAAGCTAGTTACCATACCCAGGAGATTAAACACAAAAGCCTAAGACTACTAGTTGGAACACAGTATACCAGACGCAGAGACAGGACCAGTCCGAGGACTGCTATTGGGCCATCCTGGACAGGACTGGCACGAGCGCGAACTAGACTGCAGGACCAGGGACAGTCCGAGGACTCCCAATAGACTTACATTAGGGCAAAGCATCGCCCGAGGACTACTATGTCGGTCACAAAGTACCGGTAGGTACAGGTCCGAGGACTCTAACTCGGTCCGAGGGCAAACCCAAGACTTGAAACAACAGCACGGATGAACTAATTATAGTTCGAGGACTTGTGCGCCTGACAAATACCGATGCTCGGAAGCAGCCGAGCTGAGCCTAGACCATCGTGGAACCCATGTGACGTGCGCGTCGCGTTCGAGGAACCTAACAAGTACAATGAAAGTTCTAAACAGGCAATGGGTGAACAGTTCAGCTCGGACACAGCTAAAACAACTTCACGGAGTGGATACCCATGGCCGAGCCGTCTCCATCGGCCAGGATAATGACGTAGCATGAGCTATTTACAGCCATGCCGAGGCAGAGCAAGCGCGAGGGCGCGGACGGCAAAGCACGGCCGTCCGAGGACTCACTAAATATACACCAAAAGAGGTTCCAGGCACCAGTTGTCTGCGGCCGGACCTCACCAAAATAGAGCGGCATCGTCGCATTTCCTTTTTCAGTTTCAAATTACTCTTTTCATTTTCAATTTCTCTGTTCCTGTCACATATCCTCGGACTGTCACATAGTAGTAAATTAGTATAAAAGACCAGCCAGAACGCGATGTTCAAGCAGCACATTATAGCCCAGTTCGCCTAGACTCACGTCGAAAGCTTATTCCCAAGGCATTTGTGACTCTGTATCGTCCGCGGAGATTTGTTGTAATAAACACATCTGTTGTTGTAGATTCATTAACAAGAAAGTTCGATTGTTGGCTACATCTAAGCTTTAAGGTTCATCTAAGCCATTCCTACTAGTGCATACAGTTGCCTAGTCATTGTCCCCTTGGTTGCAGACGGTTGTGCACCAAGTATTGTCCTATCAGCGCATACAGTTGCCTGATCATTGTCCCCTCGAACTGCAGACGGTTGTGCAGCGAGTATTGTCCTCCTAGTGCATACAGCTGCCTAGTCATTGTCCCCTCGCTTGCAGACGGTTGTGCATCGAGTATTGTCCTACTAGCGCATACAGTTGCCTAGTCATTGTCCCCTCGAACTGCAGACGGCTGTGCAGCGAGTATTGTCGAGCCGAGCCCATACAGTTGGTGTCCTCGAACTCATTTACACCCTTTAAAACCATATCCTGGTATCTCCGAGGCCTATCTTTAGGTAGTTCTAAACTATCTGTAGTTCCGAGGACGTCCTAATAAGACTCCCTACGAACGGTTTCTTCAACATTACCTGAGAGGATTCAATCTTAGTCGTATATTTCGGCGTAGACCTGAACTCAAATCATTGGCACTGTGTATTGGTTGTGTGGTGTGTGTGTGTTGGTTGTTTGAGTGGTGTTCATAGCATCCCTCGAGTCAGTCAGTTAGGTCACAGCCGTACGCAGGTGCACCGTTTCACCGCCTGCGACCCATTCAAACCTTTGCGATATGCGTCCATAAATTTCGTTGACCGATTAGCAAAGCTGCAACGAGTGAGATTGATAAGTTAGCAGCGAAGGAAATAAGAACTCACCGACGCACCGATTCCAAAGGAACGGCGTCGAGCGCTTCTAAAGCATTGCGTTCCAGGGCATCCTCCCGTGAGGACTCGGGGTTCAACCGATACAGACGCTTTGCATACCCCCAGCATTGCTCAATGAAGTTGAGCTCCGGGTGGAATTTGGGAAGGAACAGAAGGCCAAAGCCACGCTCCTCGCAGTCCAGCTTGAGAGACGACTTGACATACTCGAAGTCCGGCTGGTTGTAGAGCAGCCGACGGCAGCAGCAGTCCAACGCGGGTGGAGCGCATTTGAAGCCAGTGCACTGTGCCAGTTTGCCGGTGATATCGATGCCACGTTCCTGGAGCAGGATTTGCATCCCCTTGAACTGACCCGCGAGGGCGTGGCCGTCAGGAAAATAAAGATGCTGGGGCTGACCCTGGAATGTGGTATCGGCCATACGAATCTTCGTCTTGATGTACGCGCCGGTGCTCGAATAAACCTGGGCACCGTGCTCATCACGGAGGTTGACTTCGACAAGGAAATTTGCAGACAGGCCCTTGGTCATCTTCGTCGCTGAGAGGGATCCCTCCGGGCGCTTCAGATGTGTGGTCGCATTGTCGTAAACGAAGAAGTGCTCCTCGTCTGGATAGAACTCGTTGAGAAGATCCATTGCTGCCTGTGCCTGTTCTCGGATTTCGACATTAGTGAAATATCCATCCTTGTTCTTGCCCGGGCTCATGATGACACGAACGTCGCGCATTTCATCCGGAGAGCGCAGCCAGCCGTATTTTGAAGAAACAAAATTGGCAATCATCAAAGACGCACCCTCGCCTTTGGCATACGGCTTCGCGGGCACGTTTTTGTGATACCAAGTCTTCCGACGACAATCATGAGCATAAAAGATGCTCTCGTCGTGGAACCAGACGACGATATGTTTACCAGGTAGATGGGGACCATAGAAGGGGAGATTCTCCTTCGACCAGGCGTCCATCCGCTCCTGAATGCTAGCCCATCCCGGCAGAAATTTGTTTTGCTGGTAGTCAACGACATCGGGTCGTTCGTGGCCATCCGCATACTGGCCCTTCTTGGGACTCATCCAGCTGTATTTACGACATTCAATCAATCGTAATGTCTGCAATAAAAGACCTACCGGTATCCCAGTGTCTTCAGTTATCGTTGAGCGGTAGAAAGACAGATTTTCCGAGTTATGCCGTGTGTGGCCATCACCTCGGGGCGCCCGAGATACTCAACCAGCTTCTCTGCAGTGATATCCTTCCCAAGCTCCTGCAAGTATAGGTTGATATCAGCCTGGAGAGGTTCGTCGACGAGCATGGATGTGTTCCAATAGCCGTAGGGATTGATGGGAAGGACACTGCAGTCGGCAATAAATCAACGTGAGAGAATCCGAAGCTGCCGTGCACAATAAGTCCCCCGGCCGCGTGAGACAGCAGCTTGAAGAGACAATGCCGCCCAGAAGCCTTTGGTATTCGAAAGATCCCGAGTGTACAAGTTCAGCATAATTTCCATGTTCTCCATTCGGATGCAGATGAATGGATCAATCGCTGACAGTTTATAGCCACGCCCCGTCTTCCGATGGGGCCGAAGAAGCTCGCAGAGGTCCTTGAGAGCAGCCAAGGCGGCTTCAACTGTAGGCGCCTCTCGCAGCTTCCCATCTGGGAGAGAGGACTCGGCATGAATTTGGGGAACAATGTTTGGAGGCGGAGCTTATTTACATAAAATTAGCAATCTGTTCGCGAGGGGAGCAGCTAATTACAGGTACCAGGAGGAGCCTGGTGTTCCCTTGACTCATGTTCCATCTCTGCTCGAAGCTCAGCCTCCAGATCCTCATTATCAATTGACGTGTCGGACGCGTTAGAATGACGTGTCATCATGGAAATGACATCTTCATCCAACACCTCTTCCACGCTGGCGCGCTTACGCCGCGGCGGAAGAAGCGAGAATTTGTGATAGGATTGGGCGTGGGTGCGCTCCGGAGGCACCAGGGGGCTTGTGTGATAGAAGAACCCCGTTTGCGGGGCAGATGGTGACAGATCAGATGCTGGCGACGACAGGAAGACATCCAATATGTTATGCTGGATGGGATCGACGGAGAAGACGGAGGCAGGTGGGGAACTCTGTGGGGAGGCCTGAAAACAGAGTGTTGTAGCTTTACGGCATGTACGACGCGCTCTCGACGTGTTAATGATAAGACGCGTACATTTTCCTTTCCTTCTGTTTTTCTCTTCTTCCTCGGTGAAAACCTCTCAATGGTCTTCTTGGTGAAGTTGGCTATGCGCTTGAGGACATGCCCGGCTTGCTTGGGCATTGCCAACTCGGTATACACGGTCGGGACACGTCGAATGTAGCGAGTCGGGCACAGAAACGTAAGATCTTTTGGATCTGATGGACTAAAAATGCATCTAGATATTCACCGCATATATTTCCCACAACCTGACTATATGAGGCGTTTTGTACCGAATATACCCTCAAAATGACCGAGCCCGACTACTGAGATTGTGCCGCACAATTATCTGACACCTTTTTCTCTCCAATATTATCCATTTTGGGCGATGTCATGCTTGATTACATAAACATCAGTTGCATGTGGTGTTCACATACCTTAGCTTTCAAATGATGAGGCCTGTCTCTGCAACACTCGGAAGCTCTATCTGGCCGTGCCAAGCATAGTCGACCGCCAAGAGCCATGACACCAGCAGTCCTAAGTTGGGGAAGACACCAATCAACTTGTTTTTGTTGCCCTTGGTGTTTGTCCCATGTGCATGCACCTGAAAACGGTGAGAACAGACTCGAAGTTGGGGAGAGCTGCACCCAGTGGTCGGTTGAGGAGCCAAGAGGTGTGCTCTGCAAGTCCTGTCGCTGCCCAGTAGTGCTCAGTGTTGTACTGGGTGTTTTTGTGTTGACTCGGCTGCGCTGCCCCACCATAGGCAGTAGAGATTGCAACATCCTTTCCAGGCAGCCAAGTCTTCAAAATAGGGGTGGTTGGTGATGAACAAGGTGAAGTAGGTGATTGATCCTCACTATATCATGGTGCTGAAAAGCCCGGCGCAAGTGGTGATGTAGCCAGGTGCAAAGGGCCCAGTTCTCATTGCCACGTGCAGGAAGGAAGGCACAAATTGGCGATACGACAGGCGATGGTCAGCGAATTTGTCGAGCATGGTGAGGACCACGAGCCGGGCCTCGGCGTGCTCAGGATTGGCAGGGATGTGGTGAGGGCCTGGATAGGAAGTAGCTGCAAGGCTGCAATGCAGAAACAAGAGCATATTCTGTGGGCAGGGTGTGAGAGCAGTGAACGGTTCCTTCTCCAACGAAGGTGAATAGAGATCTTTCTTCGTCTTCTTCTTCTTCTTCGCATCCTTGTCCTCACCTGCATCCATTGCCTTGTGCTTCCCCTTTGCAGGGTGCTTGCCCTTTGCAGCGCGCTTTTTGCCCCCTGACGACAGCTGGGGAGCAAACGACTGGCCCGCGGCAGAGGCACGAGTGGGGGCGCAAGCAAGAGTGAGAGTGAGAGTGGGGGCGGGCACAGAGGCGGGCACAGAGTCGGGGGGCTTGAAGAGGGCACAGACTTCAGCATGGATCTCCTCAACGTGTTTCAGCAGTTTTCGGACTGCAGAGTCCACGTTGCTCAAAGGATGACAAGCCAGCTCCTCCTCCCACCTCGGGATGAACACCACAGGTTCAAACTTGCCTGACGTTCCTGTCCAGTTGCGTGGCAGATGGCTGAGCCCCCAGAAAGCCCTTTGCACGTGTCTTCAAACACAGGGACAAGGAAGATCACAGGACCAATGAGCTTCATCACACGTACAAGGAAGACCTCTGTCATCTGCAGGACAGGTTTGGTGTTAAGATTGACCCATGTAGAGACGACTTCGCCCAAGAGGTGTGTGATCTCCTTATCACGGATAAATTCTCACGGGGTACCTACCTCCCAAATAAGGCAGGTCTGAGTCAGTGGTGTCGAGTCGGCCATCAATTGGCCAAACACCTGCAACTAACCACCTACGGGCACATCAAGTGGTTTTCATCCACCCATTCAGTGCGTGCCAACACAAATCTGCAACACTCAAGATGGAAGGCTAATAACTCTGTGAATATTGTAAATGCTTCGCTGTCAAATAATGGAAATTGATCCAGATTTTATTCCGTAGCGTAGTTCACACTGAATGAATGTATGAATTAGTGGGCTTTATGCAGAGGCTTCCCATTTTTCCATTGAGTGTGAGCTCATTCGAATCCTTTCGCTGGAGTTGCCGGCACTATTGCCGGATTGATCTGATCACAGCCGAAGTTTGTTCTGATGTTCATCAGTGGTGTTCACGTGAACAGATCAATTTCCACGATCTAGAGATCACTCACCTCTTGACTTCGCCCACGATTTTCACAACATGCTCGTTGACAGTGTCTTTGTCGGCTCCGAGAATGCCGGTCCCTGGGGGTTGGTATGTGAACATACATGCGGGAGGGGGGGAGGAGGAGGGGGTGGAGAAAGATGAAAGGTGCTGCAGGTAGGCTTTGACTGAAATCGTGTCTACGAGACGCGAGACCCGAGAGATCTTTTGATTGACCTCTGTGAGATCAACAGTAATGGTGGGAAGGTGGACACACACAAGGTGCTCACTTGCCTCTTTACAAACAAGAGCAACCCAGCCGGAGAGAACGACGCGGCTGATGAAGCTCTTTTGCTACAAGACATTCCTGGCGAGGTGCTGGACATCAGCACTTGTCTTCAGCACACCCTAGAGCTTCCTCATCTCCACCGCGGCAACGAGCAAGCCGTTGTGATAAGGACCACGGTGCTATGGTGTGAAATGATGATGGTATTTGCGGTGTAGCTGCGTTCATCCTCTAGGGGTTATATCGGATGGTTTCTAGCTTAGAGAGGGTGGCAGTGGAGAAACAGGTATGTTGGTCCGGATGGTGTGCTCAGTTGGAACTGTGTGGTTAACAAAATGGACGGTTTAGAATATAGAAATACTTGTTCAGATAGGTCAGTGGTGAACAGTCTGAAACTCCTAAAGTCTCCTCTTTGATTTGGTTTAACGCCTTTCCCCTAGGTGCTGGGCGAGAAACTGAATGTGTGAATCCTCCAAATCGGGAATTCTGTGGTGGCTTTAACATCAACAAGAGTTGGTCGTACAGCGATGGTGTT
Organism: Mycena vulgaris; assembly: GCA_029204335.1. Lineage (NCBI taxonomy): Eukaryota > Fungi > Basidiomycota > Agaricomycetes > Agaricales > Mycenaceae > Mycena > Mycena vulgaris. Next base: position 125,967 of record JARGYA010000209.1, read on the forward strand.
GCTTGGTACGTCCTTGCGGTCGTAGACGATTTTCTGTGTAGGCTTTTACAAGGTTCCCACTACTGCACAACGATGTGTCTGCATAGGAAGGTGTGCACCGGTAAGGCTTTTGAGGATAATGAAGTGTGAGCTCTTTGAAGAGGAGCTGCAAGTGTGGGAGGAGAGTAGAGTGCCCTAGAGCAAGCGTGAACTGGTGTGTGTGTGTGTGTGTGTGTGTGTGTGTGTGATCAACTCTTGTATTGGGGGACAAGGTACACTGGGTGAAGAGTGGGGGAAAACTCTTGCCCAAGAATTGACTGACTACTGGCTAAAATGGGTGGTCCTTTTATACCTTTTTCGACTCTACACAGCCTTTGGCCCCTAGAGAACGATCCCAGCGGATAGAGAGCACCAATCCCCGAGGATTTGGCTTATAAAATCGCTGTGTCAGCAAATCCAGCGGGATTTGGTGTCAAAACGTCGTTGTAACAGTCGATTCCGGCAGGATTTGCTGACAGATCAGCAGGATTTGGGATGTGGACCCATTGGGTCGTGTTTCAGGCCTCGAACACGTCCCAACATGGATGAATCTTCCCACGTGCTGTCGGTGTCCATCCTCTATCCGGCGGGAGCTCAGTGGTTGTCACTTGTGGGCGGAGTGCGAGGATACAGGCCTCTCAGAGGGCATATCCCAGGGGATCCTCATGGGTAGAGCCTGTATCTTGTAAAGTCCGAACTGTAGGTGGTATTGAAGATGTCTGGGGGGTTTGTGGTGCGCGAGCTACGGCGTAATCCCGTGGGATTCTGGTCATATCATGCCGTGGTGATAGATGTGTGTGAAATCCCGTGGGATTGGGTTTGTGAGGATGCTTGTAGCATTGGAGTTATGTGAGATCCCGAGGGAAGAGGTCACTGGGGGTGCGGTTGGTGTTGTACGAGGTGGATTCCCGCAGGAAGGGGTGCAGTGAGTGAGATTCCCAGTGGAATGTCCAAATGTGGATTCTTGTAGTCCAAATCGGGTGATTGTGTCATGTCAAGTCCATCACAGTCGTGTTGGTGCGCGAGGGCATACACAGAGCATATGGAACCCTCACAACGTACAGCGGTGTTTGCGTGGTGAATAGATCAGCTTCCACGCATTCTGAGATGCTATCCTGGAGACTAGCCCCACATTTCATCAGCCTACCACAAAATTCAGAGGGGGAGATTACCATGCAGGATTATTCATGGCCATCAAGAGCAAGAGGTATGATTCATTGACTGCACTATCCCACTACATCCCACCACATCTCACAACACTGTGGGGTCACCAAATACGCTGGTGGGCATTGCATTGACAATCAGAAACGGAAACATCCCCAGTGCAGCCCACTCTGCATGTCTTGGAGTGCCTCAACCAGCTGTGTGATCTCCTGATCTTTGTGCATGATCTGCTGCTCCAAGGCTGCAATCTTCCAGTCCCTCCTCGCACAGTGCTCTGCACATCCTGTTTGCAGCGCCTCAATCTTTGTGTCCTGCGCTGCTATTCCATCCAGTATTGGGTCCAGCAGTTCCTTCAAGAGCACCCTATCGGATGGAGGTTAATCTCTCGGCATGTGCATGGTTCTGTGGACATGTACTGGAGGCAGCTACCACTCTCCTCCACATGGGCCTCCCTCAGCTCTGAGATGGACAGAGCTTCCATCAGCATCTGTACTAGGGTGTCTCTACAAGTCAGAAGACTGATCTCAGTGTGTGTGTTTTGGGGATGGCAAATAACATGCCCTTCAACCTGCTCAACACGGTGGATGGTTCCTCGCAACTCCAGAGCGGAGGCATCAGTCCTGAGGATAACTTCAGTGCGGTACCAGACGTAGCGGTGTCAAGCGGAAAATATGTTTCCCTTGAGGTTCTCGGAAATAGCTTTATTCAGATAAATCCTCAAGTGTCTGTATCCACAAATAAAATTTCCTTTCTTGGAATCTGGCGGTGAATCTGCTTCTGTTTTGATCTGCTAAAAACATCTACACAGGGCCTTCAGTGTTAACTAAGTACCGTACTTAGGGGACACATCGAATCAAGCAGCGTGCAGCAGGCACAGAAGTTCTTGTTGCGGATGGTCTGGGCGAGAAATGAATATGCTTGATCACACTAAGGAGAACAGGCAAACAAATGAGTAGTAGAAGTAAATTTATTTTTACTATGTAGTACAAATGTGGGGTGCTAAAAAGTGCTTCTGCCGTGATTCGGCCGTTCTTATATATATATCTTTCTTGCACAACCACCCGCAGTCCGCAGCGACTCCGCCTGCAGTCCGCAGTCCGCAGTCTGCATAGCCACTGATCGGATCATTTCGGAATATCATCCGACTTTTTCCCGTATTTTACTCAAAACATAATTTGGTGAGTGCATGGTTTTTATCACTAACACTTTTCAGGCATCATATTGTGCAGGGTCATGTTGGCGTGGGTATGCTAGCTAATAGGAGGCAACTGAGGGCAAGCAAAGATAGCAAAAAGCATGAGGAACAGCAGCCGAAGGAAGGTAGAAGCAGGTAGGAGGGATGCATGGTGCAGCAGAGGGAGATGGTGGTGGTACGGAAGCAAGAGGGATTTTAAACTCTGCCTGATGTTTGCGCCCTTTTGATGCACAGAGAGACATGATGCACTCACATGCATGGGAAGACAGTGAAGTCAAGTTTCTCAACTCATGATTTATCAATTCCGGCTTGCGATTCTTGGGTTGAAACCAGTCAGAAACCAAAAATAGACAGATAAAATCAAAAAAAAAACTGAATAAATTCGATCTGTGCAGCACAGATCACAGCATATGACCCATACCTGAACACATCTGCGCACATCTGCATGCACAGAATTCTCACTGGGACTCAGCGCAGGCATATCTCGTCTCATTCAATTGGGATCTGCTCAGACATCTGGAGTAAGTCGGGGATGATGAGCACAAGGCCAAACATTGGCAAACCAACCACTTTTTATCTTGCTACTACCGTGAGCCGCTGAGAAGCAGCAAACATCTCTCATGATACTGACCTAAGCGCAACCTCTGTCATGTCTACTGTGCCTCACCAGCATGTATCCCTCGAACTGGATGTTCTGCTCAAAGCACCGACACATTGTGTGCCACTCCCTTGCAAAAAAAAAATGTCCCTCCTAGGCACCCCATAATTCCCTCAGCACCTCCTGGCAAAGCTCCCTGTTTAATCGTGGACTCGAACGACACATCTGTCACTCAGGAAAACACACTCAGCAATTTGACTCAACCCTCGGCACACTGCTCTTCAGAGTGTGCTGTGCCGAGTGAGAAGGACTTGCTAAAGCGTGTTTCTGGGCCGGCCACACGTCGTGGGCGTAAAACTGCTATTGCAGGAGTTGTCCCACTGATTGCTACTCTGAGCCCGCCCCACTGCTCTTCAAAGTGTGCTGTGCTGGGTGAGAGTATGTCTGGGCTGTCCCCAATCACAGATGTAGTTGAGCCCATATCTCACAAGGATTATGCTGTAAATTTTCCTGATGTGAGTGAAGAGAATCGCGGTATGAATGAAAGCTGATCTGTGCAAGACGACCAAAATCTACAGTGATTTCTCAACATCTGATCTCTTGGGTGCCTACATCGCAGAGTGTGGCTCCGATGTAGACAACAATCCCCTCACTGAGTTTGAGTCCATGCACCCTATGTATACTCTGCGTTGCTGCCCACATTTCACCGTTGTCAGCTGTGCTATCATGAATGCTGCCGTGTGCATGGAGGTCACAATCAATTCCCCAGTCGGTTTACCGAACGTCTCCCCATGACAAGCTCCCTGCCCACTATTCAGTTGTCGGCCACTTCCTCATCTTCCACCACTCCCTCATCTTCTACTATTCCTTACTCTTCCATAACACTCTCCATGTCTGCAACTCTCCCATCAACTAGACTGTCAACTGTTATCTCCTCAGCAACTAGTTCTTCCCTCAATGAACCACCAGCAACCCAAACAGATTGTAAACACAAACATGGCAAAAACATGTGCACTGGGAAATATCGCAGGACCATCAACAGCAAGGTTAATGAGCTTTATTTAGAGCGAGTCGCCAGTAAAACTCTGGCACAGTCTGACACCATATTTGGCAGCGCCTTCTCACTCCTCACGGATGTCGCCCACAGCCTATTGGGTTTCCAGGGCTCTCCCCCGCCACTGCTGATAAGGGATGAAATATGCCGCTGCTTTTTTTCTCAGCCTCCAGCATGGGGGCTTCACAACATCATCCAGAATTTTTTTTTCAGCCTTGACCATCTCCAGTACTCATCAAGAACGTGCCACCTTTCCAGTCGACAGAGACAGTCAGATTTCTTCTTTCGTAGCTACCACACAATGTGGCTCGCTGACTGCATCAACGAGTTTGAAGAAGCTCTGCACGTGATTATCAGGGATGACAACAAGGACCCCAAGATCATGAAACAGCATGCTGATGGTCGCCGTGGTCCTCACCTTCCTATCATTATTGGGTACCATTGGCAGTCTGTGCAAGTAAAGTTTGACATTCCAATGTTGCACTTTCCATGGCTAACAGCGTGGCACTCGCAACACCAGAAGTATGTCAACAAATTCCTCGCCTTGCCCATAATCCAGCAAATCATGTGCACCTTTTATGTCTTGTTCATCAAGACTGCAGGCTCTGTCACTGCAGAGTTTGCAAGAGGCTTCATGAAGAGTGACCTTCCCATGTTCAACACCTTCTTCCATCTAGACAACACCGACGTGGAGGTCAACGATGACGGCAAAGAAGCTCCCTACGCTGGCGGCACCTTTGACCCCAACGTCGAGGAAGACCAACCCTCACGCAGGTCCTCCTTGCATTTCTCACGCAATTCCCATCACTCACCTCCATTTTGCAGAGCTCCAGGTCACTCTCGCCTTTGTCTCGCCTGCTACAGGTAAGTAGTGCATGTTTGCACATCACAACCTCTGCTCACAATCCCTCTGCCAGCTTCTAACCCACATGCTGATGTCGAAATGACCGAGGCTCCCTCGAGCGATGTGTATTCTGCTCCCCAACCATCACCAGTTTTGAACTGTCAGCATGCAGCACTCAGCGCAGTGCTGCAGGAGTCGCCTGTGCCCTCCAGCAGACAGAGCGCACCCGCCATCTCTTCAAGCACGGGGCTCATTTCCACTGCAGCTCCCTCTCCCTCCACTGGTGAGAGCCTCCCTTCATGTTCTGTTCTGCTGCTTACCTTCCGCGAACAATAGCAGAGCCTGCCGCTGCATCCGCCGCCCCTGTGCTACTGGTACCACCAGGCAAGTTGCACACCTTCTCCCTCCACATTCGTCTGACAGAGATCTCCAGCACCCTCAGCACCCGCTCCTGCCACCAAACCGGATCCCGATGATAAGCCGTCTACAAGGCCAGCCTTGCAAACACGCATTTTGCAATCTTTAGTGCGCATCTAGAGTTAGCACGAGACCTGAGTGTGTAACTAAGGGCTAGAACCATACAAATGGTGCCTACTATCAAGGGGATAATTATCATCCACTCTGTGAACGATGGGCGGCTGTATTAGTATATATTCACACATGTTGACTGTTATTTGTTGTAACGACGTGACGTGACCCATCACGTGATCAACTGGTAGCCGGGAACCGTTAACCGTGCTCCGGTCGACATCGGGTTTAACCGGGTCCGGGTCTATTCCGAGTGGCAGTTCAGTCCGCGCTAAGGGGTTTGGTCCACAATAAGAGTAACGAGGGAACCAAGCTTCCAACCAGGAAGTTTGGGGTATCGATAGGAAGCTATGTTTAGTCCGGAGCTAGCCTAGTACGAAACAGGACGAAGGGAAGAAGAATATTAGAGATTAGTGGTTGTTCGCTCAACAGGAGCTGCACCATATACCTGATTGAAACCAGGGGACCATAGGCCTGAAGCCAGGCCAATATGTCATCAAGCGACATAAAGGAGTTCCTAGGAAGCCAATCACATTAAATAGCTCAGGCAATTAGGATACCAGATTTCATATTGTATTGAGTAACATATATCCGCAATAGTGTCATCACATAGTGTAAGCGTAATTAGAGTAGTATAAAGCTAGCGTAGAAAGAGCGAGGATGGCACTGCATCACCACCCAGCTAGAGTTTATCTCGAACAACCAGGCGGTTGCATTTAGGGCTTTGTTCCGGACTCCATATTGTCCAACAAATATAGGCTACAGCCAGTACCAAGGATGGCCGTCGTACCCCATGTACCAGGCCACAGCGTTAGAAAATGCTCCTCCTCCCAACCAATACCCTCACGATCAGGGAAACGGTTATCGCCCCAGCTACCCAGGAAGGGAATCCTGGTCAGCAAACCCAGGGGGCATACCAGCGATTCCTCCCACCATGTTCACCCCAGGAGAGTGTGGTTTCTGCTCGGCAACTGGTCACTTCCTCAGGGAATGTCCGGGAGTTGCGGAATATATCCGACTAAGATGCTGTTTCCGGAACCAAGAGAATAGGATTGTCCTACCCACGGGTCACTACGTGCCTAGGGCATTAGTAAGACGGAACCTGAGGGAACACATCAACAATTGGATTGCGGATAATAGGCCTGGTATTCATCCCCCTACAGCTCCTTCACGACCGGTTCAAACACAGAGCTTCAAACGCGACCAACCACCACATAAGATCAACGCGATGACCTTCACAACCACCGAACCAGTGCAAACATTTGCATTTGGCCGCATTCCCGTCAGCGATTGGCCAGACGCGGAGGATGAAGCACAAGTTTTAGCAAACGAGCGGGCCAGACGAGGAAAGGGGAAGGAGGATGATGTCCCCAAAGTGGTTATACAGCGGAAACCCCCTGCAAAGGCTCACACTAAGCCTGAACCAGGATGGGACTCTGTTCCCTCAACTTCGGCTCCTAAACCACCGCCCCCTATCAGCGTTCCGACAAAGGCAGCTTTACCACCAGTGTTCAAGTACCAATCTTTGATGGAGGACCCAGCCCTTCTTCAGGCGGTCATTAACCGCACCATGGATGCTCAGATCACGATCTCCAACAAGGAATTATGTGTGATCTCCACGGAAGTGCGAAGGTACTACTGAGAGAACACCATCACTAAGCGGATTCCCACGGTTGAAACTTCAATGATTGCGGTGGAAGGGGAACCTGCGCACGAAGCACTGGTGCTTATCTGGGAAGGACGAGAATATGAAGGACCATATGGTGACGGCTTCTCCAATTGACTCCCTCCGCGTGCTCGGCGTCCTTGTTAACGACTCTCACATGATTGCTTGCACCCTCAACCAAGGCTCTGAAATAATAGCCATGAACCGCACGATCTGGCAGGAGCTTGGTGTCTCGCTTTCTCCTGACAAAGTCCTCACCATGGAATCAGCCGACTCTAATCAGAGCCAGACTGCGGGCGTGGTCGAGAACTTGAAGTTCTCCATTGGGGATATTGATGTACGGCTCCAGGTCCACGTGCTGGGCGGCGCCCCTTTCGACATTCTCATGGGCAGGCCATTCTTCCATTTTACGGAGTGCCATATGAAGGACAGGGCCGACGAAATGCAGGAGCTAATGCTCACTTGCCCAAACACAGGGCGCATCATTTCAATCCCCACTAGACGCAAGCCCCCTCGTCCCGACAGCCAAGTCGAGACCAGCCAATTCCAGGCGGTCGAGGAAGAGCAGCTGGGTTTTGTTTAGAGGAGAGCGGAAATCGGCCACGCCCTCAAGTCTCGAAAACGGTCTCGGCAGGAAAACACTTGGTACATCTACTTTGGCATATGAACAGGAATTATATAATACAACGGCGCGGAAAATACCAGCGAGGGAAGGGGATAAGCGGGTTCCTTTGGGGGCCACCCTTCAAGGTGCTAGGGATACTGTGATCCCTGGCTTTATGTATCGCAGGCATACTTCGGTGATGATGTTATACTCCCCCAAGGGGACCAACACCACAGATTGCGGACCAATATTCATTCACGACAACACCGTACAATGGCAGATATCGCCAAAGTACCTCAAGCACTGCCTGGAGCAGGCCCGGCTCTTCTGATGCCGTCCGCACTTATGGTTTTTCAAATGAGTGATTCGTCAGGCCGCGATTTGCGAGTGTGTTTGGATTTCAGACCTAATTCACGAAGCGCGGGGGATCGAGGGGAGATTGTAAGGGAATCTTTATTGCAGATAGCTTTTAAAGTAGAAAATACATGATGATGTCGTAGCGGGGGAGTAAAATATAGATGTTTGTCCGTGGTCGATGGTCCTTCTTCTGGTTTTTCTGGTCTTAGCCGATCACGGGTGATTTTGTGGGCTAAGGGGCGCCGATTGGCCCTCGAATAATCAGGAACTAGTGTCCCCCCATTCTGGCTCCTTTTCCTTCTTTTTCCTCGGCGGAGTTGGTTCCAAGAATTTCGTAACTGGAACGCAAATCTTTGATCGGGCGTGGTATGGTATTAGGCAGAATGCCGCTCTCGTAGATTTGGAAACTGTGCCGTCTAGCTCAGCAAGAACATAGGGTTCCTCCGACTTTTTAAGAATCACCACCATTGGTCCTGAATAATGGGGCTTCACTTTTTGCGACCATTCGTTTTCGATGGCTGAATTTCGTAAGAGCACTAAAGCCCCGGGCTGGAAGTTGTAGTCAATGATTTTCTTTTCGTTGTCCTGTTCCCAACGCTTGACGCTGAGGAGGCGCGCATGGTAGACGTCTGACTTTATTCTCTCCAAATCTTCTGGGTGTTTCATCAATTGCCTTGCGCGCATCCCGATGAGCTCTTCCGTGGACAGTTTTTTGCCTGTGATGGTAATCATGTATGTGGCCTCAGCAATGTCAATGAGAAATAGGGGTTCTACGCCGTGGGCCAAATAGTAGGGTGAATATCTGGTGGATTTTTGGATAGAGACCCGCTCCACCCAGAAAACATAGAACACCCGTTCTGTCCAAAGCGAGAGATCACCCTCGCATGCTTTTGAGATGGCTTCGCGAACATCGTAATGCCTTCGTTCCACAGCGCCGTTGGCTCGTGAATTGTACCCGGATATCTTTATGTGGTTAATGTTGTAGCGTTTGGACAACCAGTCCACCGCTTTAACCCATGCAGCTCCGTTGTCAGTGACAATTTCGGCAATCGTGCCCCAATGGCAGAGAATTTCTTCGAATATGAAGCATCCGAGGGAGTAGGTGTCTTCAATCTGGAGCATCCTCCATTCTGGCCAAGAAATAAGCGAACAGCGGGTGTGTGCGACATAACGGTATCCGTTGGATGAAGGCAAAAGCATGGTGTCGGTGTAGACTTTGTGAAATAATGGGAGGGGAACGGCAACCGTTGGCGGGATGTTGATTTTGCGAGTGGAGCGAAGCTGGCATTTGTGGCAAGTGCAGAGGTACCATCTAGGGTCCTGGTCCATCAAGGGCCACCAGAAGCGATCTAGGGGACGCTTCCGGGTGATGAAGTAGCCCTTGTGTCCTAGTTCCTCGTGCACTTGGCGAAATATTCCAGCTCTTTTCTCCTTATCCAGCACCAGTTTGTGTTCGCCCTGTTGGTCCTTCCGCCAAAGTGTGTCGCTCAAGATGAAGAACTTCCTCGCTTTTCGAACGAATTTAGAGTAAGAGTGATCGTTCAATCGGTCAGGCCTCTTGCTGTCCGTCAGGAATTTCTGGACTTCTTCCAAACCCTCTCCATGGCCTCTGCTTTTTCCGAGGTGGGAATATCGTACACGGTGTTGTCTATTTGGGAGACGTAAACACTGACTGGTGCCATGGCTGTAGGCTTTCGTGCGGTACATTCCCATGTGTATGGCAGAGTGTAAGGCAGTCTAACTCCTGAAATGGTGAGCTTTGATGCTGGAATGGTTTCAAGAAGCGAGGTGCGGCGAGTTCTCCCCCAGTTCATGACCTGGATAGCGAATCCGCAAGCGTTGTTGATCCATTCGTCCACATCATCATTGTCCTCCTCTGGGTCCTCGTCTGCATGCTTTTGCCGAGAAAAACCGTCAGGCACGTGGGTTTTTCCTGGAATGTGCTGAAGCTCGAAGTCGAAGAGGAGAATGGCTGCAATCCACCGATTTATGGTGGTGTTTGGCTGAATGTCAAGATTTTTCAGCATCCCCTTGATGTACTTCGTGTTCGTGCAAACAAGCAGGTTCTTGGCTCCGACCAGGTATAGTCTGCAAGCCTTGGAGCGCGGAATAGTCCGTACAACTCGATTTTTGCCTGCAAGTAGCGAGATTCCCTTTCGTTCCAAGTGATGGAACCGAAACGTGAGGGGTATTCCTTCCCATCTTCCCCGACCTGGTACAGGACCAATCCAACCGCGATGTACAAGGAATCGACAGCCAAAATGACCCTGCGACCTGACAAATAGTCAATCTGCCTGATAGCTGGGGAGTCAATCAAGATTTACTTCAGGATGTTCATTGATTCCTTCTGTTCTATCCCGAACACGAATTCCACCTCTTTCTTCGTAAGCTTGACCAATGGCCTGGCGTGTGCCGCAAAATCCTTTATGAAGATGTGTATGAGCCCCAGTGTTCCGAGAAACGCGTGAACGTCCGTCAAGTCCTCGCAATCGGGCCAGTCCTTGATTTTCTGCACTTTTGATTTGTCTGGTGTCCGCCCTTCTATGCTGCAAATGTGCCCCACAACTTTTATCTTCGGTACTGCAAAGAACGACTTTTTCGTGTTGAAAGTCCCTCCCGCATGACAAATCCTTTGGCAGATGCGGTTTATATTTGTCATGTGCTCCCAGACAAATCTGCGAATGCCGGAGTTCTGAGGGATGGTCTCGTAAGAGCCGTCCGCCAAAAGGTAGTAGGTGGTAGGTCTCTTGACGGGAGTGTCGTCAACGAATGGTTGGGTAATGTGAGGAATTTCGTCCTGGAGGATAAAGTTTACATCTCCTTGTTGGATCTGCACTCAATTGGTGTATCCCTGGGGCAATCACATAAGCCGCAACATCCCGAAAGGTCCTTGGAAAGTAGTAAAGTCCCTCGAGGCGATATCCAACATTTGATGGTCAAAACCAATGAATAAGTCGAACATTCCGTAAATTGCACATCCTCCAAACGATTCGGCGTAGACCTCGACGATAGGTGGGCATCCTGAGTCTTTAATGACCACAGCGTTCAGGGATTGAAGATTGTGAACCAGGCGGAGAGATCCGTCTGATTTGGGTACTACGAACCAGTTCGCCCAATACAAGGAACTGGAAGGTTCGTAAACACCGGTCTTCATCTTCCCCCTGATGATATTCACCACGTCGTCCCTAATTCCCGGTGGAATGGGAATGTTCCGTTCCTGCCATGGTGTATGCTCCAGCGCGGGGATCTTGACTGGATCGAAATAATCCTCCCTGAAACTGCCTCTCTCCGTTCCGTCCCAAGCAAACACCAGTTCGCAGTTGTAGATCCCGTCGTGAATTAGCTTTTCTTCCTCTGGCCAGAGGAACCCGTCGGGGTTAACATTCATTCCCTTTGCTCGTTCCCTTGTATAACACTTCCCATCCTTTAATTTGGGTGGGTGCGGGTTAAGCGGAGGCATGCCTTCCAAAGGGTCCGATGGGAAGTGTTGTATGATGCGAAATTCCTCTGGCAGCGTGGCCGCGACCGAGTGTACCCTGTCCGCCATGGGTTAATATTTCTTCTTCGCTTTCTTCTTTTCTGGGGCGCCCGTCGCGGCCTTTTTTACCCAAACGCAGATCGTTTTGTCGTAGTCATAGGCGCACCTTTCATTGTTGTGAAAAAGAAAGGCGGCCAATAAAAAGGAACTCAAATCGAAACAAGAACGGACTTGGAGAATTTCTCCATGAAATTACACATGACCAACGGGTCTGTCCAAGTGCCGACTTTGGTCGAAGACCATCGAAAGCAGAGATAAGTGCCAGATCCGGTGCTTACCTTACGATCCAAACCGGTGTCACAAGAACTCCACGTGACCAGACGTGTTGACGCGTCGAGAAACAATAAATCCTCGACAAGTTCCCTCAAAAAGAGAATCCCTTAGATCACGCGATAAAAATCAAGTAAAAATAATTTCATTTTTTTTTTCATTTCAGCCCATTCCGATTATGGGCGCGAAAATCGAAACACGACGAGAAAAATTATGCTACACGAAAACATTGTGATAGCAAAGAACAAACAGGCGCAGAGGATACGATAAAACAAAAAAGGACGGCGGATCCCTCGGAGATATAACAGATGGGGGGGCAGTTTTAGGGAGCTCTCCTCGACTCAGCCGCCGCTGAGGAGTTCGAGCGATGCGAAGAAAACTTAATAAAAGGCCGGCAAATCGCCCTTATGCCAGTTTTTGACCGTTCGTTCCAGTAGTCACGGGCTTGTGGGGTGAAGGGGACACGCGAGAACCAGGTGGAGGCAGCGGAGGGAAAGTCAACGCCAACGACGATGAGGGGATTGTAGGAGGATCAAGGAACGACGACCCTGGCCCAAACGAGCTTCCAGCGGGAAGAGGGCGCGTGGTGCTGAAGGAGTACTGGAGCAACGACGGGGTCGATGGGGTAGACCCGTGCAATCCAAAACCGGAGTTCCGAAATTTAGCTAAAAAAGGTATCGAGGAAGTTTCGTTAAATCACGCGAAGAACCAAGAAAATAAAGAAGGAGCGCACCTCCGCTCGACGCCGTTGGTGTCGAAAGGACTCCTTGTCTGAATCCTCGCACCCCCGGAGTCACCGCAGCGGTCAGGGGATCTTGGAGCCCCGTGCCCACGACCGCGCCGTCGTCCACCATCTCCCCCTCCACGTCCTCATCTCCCAGCACCATCCCAGAGCCCGAACCCAAGCCTCCATGGACACATCATGGGGCGCTGCGCCGGAAGTCCCCACGTTGCCGCCCTCCAGCGCGCATCGCACAAAGTTGTCCGTATTTGAGAAATCGCACCAGTCGAGGAGCTCGAGGTGGTCGCGCAATTGACCCACGAACCCCTCAACAACGTCAACCAACCCTTTGATCACGTCGCGCGCGCTGTTTTCCGGTGTCAAGTCCCCCACGGATTGAAGGAAGTGCTCCTCCGCAATTTGGAAAAGGCCGGCGAAGCGGTCAGAGACTTGGAGCTTGAGGTTGGCTCGCGCCGCAACAAAGGCCACGTCGGCGGCTGCGGGAGGATCGAACGTGTCAGGGATATGAATAGCGCGCGATTTGGCGGTGCCGGGGGCGAAGGTCCCGCATTTGCGAATGGCGAGCGTGGCAGCGATCATCACATCGGAGGTATTGCGACCGAGGACCCGGGAATAAAGCCAGCCGCTGCGCTGGAGCAGCTCCGTAAAATAGTACAGATTGAGACGGTCGATGGTCTGGTCTGGAAGAGGAAGGGAAATCAGGAAAAAGAACGAAGAAAAGGGAGAAAGGAGGGTGTACCGGTGTAGGAAAAATCAAAACCTTCCTCCCCGTTACAGGTGTCCCTGCTGGCACTGGGGCAAGATACAATTTTCTGGGCCTGGAAATTTTAAGCAAATGTTGGTTTAATTTGAAACATTCCTGAAATATCCTCATAATAAACCAGGCTATGAAATCTTTAGAATATTTGAAAAATCCTTAGCATTGTTCAACTTTTCCGGACCTGGGAAATCTTGAGTGTATTTTAAACTTTCCCATCAAATGATCACTATTTGCCGCCTCGGTACATTTCAAATTTACCGCCTCTGTATATCAGAATCATTTTTGATCACCAAACATGTGCTGCATGACAAAACCTTCTCAAAATGGCAATAAATGATTTCCAAAAGTAGTGCAATCAGTGAAACTCATCAATCTCAAATGATCGTAAACTCTGGGATCTCTGAGATTTCACACACTTGATCATGATGTAACCCACTATAGAGAAACTGTATAATATTCTTGGAGACAGTACTCTGAGTGTTCAATCAGTGATCAGTGCCACTAGCCTCATTCCTTTGCCTAGCTTATTAAGAGCATTTTCAAGCCCATTTTTGACTCTTAGCAATTCTACCTATTGTCAAATGGACTGTAGTTCACAAACTCAACAGTGTGAGCATCATAATCATGTTATCTGGGATCTTCCAGAGCTTGTTGGAATTTGACACAAGCTCCGGAAACTGCCAGAGGAGTCATGTGATTTCTGTGTGGGTTCTGGGTTCAATTCAGTCTGGTCCCATTCTTTTTTCAGATCTTGTTTAAGCTTTAGCTTTGACCTTTCCAAGTACTGTATTTAAAAAATCCATATCTGTAATGTTCATATATACTCTGGATGGTGTCTGCTCAAGAGAAGCTGGCAATTGTGGTAGAAGAGCCTTCAAGCAACCTAGAAACCAAATTTGGAATCAATGCTTTGGATGTGGGTTCAATTCCCCAGGTTGTTATTCAGCTTGAGTAAATATGTAATAGAAACTCCAGTCAAAGTTTAGGACAGTCATAATTTTGAGAGGTCACATGACACAGCAAACAAAGGTAGAAAATCCTTTTGGATTTAGGCTTGAACCAGTGAATGACAGGAAATTCACATCTATCATGTTCTCATGTTATATATCAACAACTTTAGCTCATAGGATATAGATGATTACTCCAAATGCAGCTTGTAAAGCACTTTGAGTCCTTTGTGGTCATGGATTCTTGTCCTAACACAGCCACATAGGACAAGAATTCAAGACCACGAAGGCACGTGAGGTGTGTACAAGTACAGACCACACGTGATTGTAATCCATATTCTGAGGGTTCTTGGTTCGATCCTGCCCTCTGGTATTTATTTTCTCTATAAAGATTCTCTAGAATTTTGCTGTTAAAAACAGTCTAGAGAAAGCATTAAGAGTAGCTGCATTAGACCGGCCCTCTAGATATGATGAGAAGATTTTAAAAAAACTTTAACCTATGTGCCGTTGAAACGGTGCACCTGCGTACTGCTGTGACCTAACTGACTGACTCGAGGGATGCTATGAACACCACTCAAACAACCAACACACACACACAACACACAACCAATACACAGTGCAAATGATTTGAGTTCAGGTCTACGCCGAAATATACGACTAAGATTGAATCCTCTCAGATAATGTTGAAGAAACCGTTCGTAGGGAGTCTTATTAGGACGTCCTCGGAACTACAGATAGTTTAGAACTACCTAAAGATAGGCCTCGGGGATACCAGGATATGGTTTTTAAGGGTGTAAATGAGTCCGAGGACACCAACTGTATGGGCTCGGCTCGACAATACTCGCTGCACAGCCGTCTGCAGTTCGAGGGGACAATGATCAGGCAACTGTATGCTCTGATAGGACAATACTCGATGCACAACTGTCTGCAAGCGAGGGGACAATGACTAGGCAACTGTATGCGCTAGTAGGACAATACTCGCTGCACAACTGTCTGCAGTTCGAGGGGACAATGATCAGGCAACTGTATGCACTGATAGGACAATACTTGGTGCACAACCGTCTGCAACCAAGGGGACAATGACTAGGCAACTGTATGCACTAGTAGGAGTGGCTTAGATGAACCTTAAAGCTTAGATGTAGCCAACAATCGAACTTTCTTGTTAATGAATCTACAACAACAGATCTGCTTATTACAACAAATCTCCGCGGGCGATACAGAGTCACAAATGCCTTGGGAATAAGCTTTCGACGTGAGTCTAGGTGAACTGGGCTGCAATGTGCTGCCTGAACATCGCGTTCTGGCTGGTCTTTTATACTAATTTGGATACTATGTGACAGTCCGAGGATATGTGACAGGAACAGAGAAATTGAAAATGAAAAAGAGTAATTGGAAAATGAAAAAGAGTAACTTGAAACTGAGAGAGGAAAATGCGGCGAGGCCGCTCTATTTTGGGGAGGTCTGGCCGCAGACAACTGGTGCCTGGAACCTCTTTTGGTGTATATTTAGCGAGTCCTCGGACGGCCGTGCTTTGCCGTCCGTGCCCTCGCGCTTGCTCTGCCTCGGCATGGCTGTAAATAGCTCATGCTATGTCATTATCCTGGCCGACGGAGACGGTTCGGCCGTTGGTATCCACTCCGTAAAGTCGCTTTAGCTGTGTCAGAGCTGAAGTATTCACCCATTGCCTGTTTAGGACTTTCATTGTACTTGTTAGGGTCCTCGGACGTGATGTGCACGTCACATGGGCTCTATGATGGTCTAGGCTCAGCTCGGTTTCTTCCGAGTATTGGTATTGGTCCAGCGCACCAGTCCTCGAACTATAAATAGTTTAGCCGTGCTGTCACTTCAAGTCTGGGGTTGCCCTCGGACTGATCCTCAGTCCTTGGACCAGTATCTACTCGTACTTTGTGAGAGACATAGTGGTCCTTGGGCGATGCTTTGCCCTAATGTAGGTCTACTGGGGGTCCTCGGACTGTCCCTGGTCCTGCAGTCTAGTCCACGCTCGTGCCAGTCCTGTCCAGGATGGCTCAATAGCAGTCCTCGGACTGGTTCTGTCTCTACGTCTGGTATACTGTGTTCCAACTAGTAGTCTTTAGGCTTTTGTGTTTAATCTCCTGGGTATGATAAATAGCTTTTGCAGTGCAATCCGCCCTCAGATATGAGTTATGGACTGAATCTGACGAACTTCGAGGCATCCTTAAGCTTACTATACTGGTCCTCGATATTTGAAGGACCAAGTCGCAGTATAACCTTAATGCCTATACGGTTCTCTCGCGTCCTTGCTACGCAGTCAGCAGTGCGGAGCTCGCTCTGACTCTAATTGGTATGCCACCAGGCAGAGGACTTCTTGTATTTGACAAGAAATCGCAAAAATGCGAGATTTCACGGCTGGGCTAATACCAGTCGTATCACCGTTTGTAAATTTAAATCATAAGTAAGGTAATTCCCACTTGTATAAGCAGCTAGTAAACAGAAGTGGATAAATGGTTACTCTCCAGGCTGATGTAGTGATTATTGTATCACACAGGTTGACCTATTGGTCAGCCACATTGTTATTTGTACCCCCAGCAAGAATATATGCTTCTCGGCCTGATACACCTGTATTTGTGCCACATAAATTTACTTTCCTGCCTAATGATACATGTTCCACTCCTCTGGCCCTGTTCCTGCCCCATCTTTGCCCTCTGGACTGTCCCAAGTTTACGTCTCTTCTGCCTTTTTAAGTAAGTCTTATTTATCTCCTTATTGAGGAGTGAAATCCGAGAAGCACAGATAATGAAATCCTAAGAGTCAGCTGACCAGAATTTGATCTGATTATTTCCTTTTTGAGGATGTTTGGCTGGTCAAAATGATTCTAATATACTGAGGCGGTAAATTTGCAATATACCGACATGGTAAATAGTGATCATATGATGTGGAAGTTTAAAATACACTTAACATTTACTGGGCCAGGAAATGTTGAACAAATGTCAAGAATGTTTCAAATATTCTCAACATTTAATAGCTCAGTATATCATCAGGATATAGTGGGAATGTCTAAAATTAAAGTAAAATTTACTTTACTTAACATTTTCAGGCCCAGGAAATTGTATCCTGCCGCCAGTGTGGAGGAACAACCCAGGCACTTCTCCGTCATCATGTACCCCTTGTGCGAACACATGCAGGCGCAACTGCGCTTCTTGCATTTCTTGCAGCCCTGAAGACGAAGCATCGGGTTTTTAGCCAAAAGTATAAAGGAGGAATCAAAAGGAAAAGATGTACGGGTCCTCGAGTAAAGTAGACAAGTAGTTCCACGGCTGAAACCGAGACATGGTCGTCCTCGAAACCCTCAAACATCCCCTCGCACCCCTCCTCGTTGGACGTCCGGAAACCACCGGTGTTGACAAAGTTCCCCTCGCGATCGTGCTTTCCGCCCTTGGACATCGGCTCGCCGTGGTGGTACGGCTGATACATGAGCGGTTAATATAAACAGCCCTCTTCTTATTGAAACACTTGGGACGGGGGACGGCGGCTTGAGGATCGTGGCCGGGGAGGTCGCGCAAGCAAGTCTTCTTCGCGCCCTTGGGCGGGGGCTTCGACTCTCGACCACCTTCCCCACCCGCACCCTCGTTGACCTCGATCTTGTCTGCGGCGCGCGCCTTGCCCTTCCCTTGCCCTTGACAGGAGGCGGCACAGGACTCTCCTCGAGCTCGTCCTCCTCGCCATCGTCACCGTCACCGAAGTCGAACTCGTCCCCGAGCTGTGAATTCGCAGTTTCGTCTTGCAAACCCGCCACGCTTGCGAAGTGACGAGACGCAACTAAGAAAGAAACCAAAGGAGATTAGATATGTGAAGATCTACAATGGGTGGAACGGACTTATCGGAAGGAGCGACGGAAGCCGTGCGTGAAATTACGGGAATCGACGGAACTTGCAGGGGCGGTGGTGGGCGATAAGCAGGATCAAGGAGATCGGAAATTGACGTTGGAGAGCAATCGGGATTGGGAACACACTCGACGGCATTGGGAAAAGGGGGAGGAGGAGGAGCGTACACGCCGAACTCCCCAAGGGAGCGCACGACCCCCACGTTTCGCAACAGCACCACGTGCCACTCAGCATTGTACTCCTCCACCTGGTCGGCATACATGGTCTGCATCTTCCCGCTCGCCTCGAAGCGCACTTGACGAGACGCAGCGCAAGGCTCCAAGGCCGCTTGGTACTCTTGGTTCTCCTGCAACACCGCTGCGGACCACGCACTGAACTGCCTCTGGAAGTCCTCCATTGCGAGCGCCTGGAATTTTGCAAGCTCCTCAGGGGATGTGATGCCGGCGACCGACGGACCCAGTTGGGGGACGAAGTTTTTGGAAGGAGGGGAGAGCGGTAACTTCGAAGGGTCGTCATAAATAGGGTCGTCAACAGAAGTGTGGTGGAAGGCGTAGGGCTCGACAACAGGGTAGATTTTGATGAAGCGGTCGATAGAGGTGAGGATAGGGCGAACGCGGGAGAAGCAGATGGTGGTAGTCTCGCGATCACCGAGGAGACGAAGAAGGTATTGGCCACTGTCGGATTCACGTCAGGTGGGGGTGCAAAACACAGAAGTCTCGACGAACCGATGGGCTGCCTGGAGAACGAAGCCTGCGAAATACTGAAGAAGGCCGTGGTTGGAACGATTGACGGGAGGGGGAAAGAAGTTGTAATCCAAGTCTACGGGGACGAGGTCGAGCTCAAACACGGAGTCGTTGGCGTCCAGAAGGATAAAGTGTGAGACTCTGAAAGTTCACACTGGTAAATTCTCCATGAATTCCCTGACGGGCACTTGAGTCAAAACTTGGTGGTTAAGACCCTTAATTCAATGGTCTACTCCACAAGCATAGGACTCGGATCGGATTCCCGGTTCCTCTAGTCCAACGCTCTACCTCGGTTGGATTCCCAGGCCGAGGCGAGTTCCATGAAGCTTAATAAGACTTCTCCCGAAGACTCAAAGTCTAATCGAAGAAGCGGTAAGTTATTATTCAAATAAGTAGCTCACCTGTTGCCTTGGGGCCTCTTCTTGGAGATAACTCTACAAGGAAAGCTCTTGAGGCAAACGGGAGGTGATAGTTAATGGTTAACGTGTAGATGCTTATTCATGTGCTGGCACGAGTAACGTGACCAGCAGATTACATAATACAGGATCCGTGAGTTGAATCACGGTGAGTCGGGAGAATAAAAGAAAAAAGAAAAAAGGTAGGCATATAAAAGACAGCATTCCTTACATAAAGCCCCCCAGGAGTTTGCGAGGGTCTACTCAAGGAACAAGAAACAGTTAGAAGGGAAGGAAGAGAAGGGGATGACTATGCACCAGTCGAAATAATGTTACCCAGGAACGTTTCCGAGGGATCGTACTCAGAATCGGCATCTATGGGGGCTGTGCTTGACGACGCGATGGGTGTACATTCCTTCAGCGGGGGCTGTGATTCGCAAAAAAAAAACACGAAATCAGTCTCGAAATAAAGACAACGCGAAAAAAGAACTTACCATGGGGACTCGAGACTCTTGCACAACGTGCAGTGGCTTCGGTTTTGACAAGGCACCGGTGGAGTTGGCCTTGGAAGCCTTGGACGACGACAGAACAGCGCTCCGAACTGAACGCGGCGGGGGTTCCTTAGCCGTTGCACAGCGCGTCTTTCGTTTCGGCAGAGCAGGCGAGGTTGAAGGGGCAGGCAGTGATGTGTCATTAACGTTGTTTGATGTGCTTCCGCCCTCCATACAATACATGGGATCTTCGGACTCGGGGTCCGGTCTACAGCGCACCAACGGTTAGTTCAAAGACTAGGAAAGACGAGCGCAGGAACGTACTCGCTGCGCTTGCGCTTTCTCGACCCTGAGCCGCTGGCAGTAGGCTTCGCCATCGAGGACCGTGTCGGGCGAGAGTTGAAGACGGAAATAGAGCTATCAGGGGCGGGAGGAGCGCCCTGCGCAGAGGAAAGGATTTGGGACCAGAGGTGAAGAGAAGAGAGAGGGAAGCAAAGGTTGAGGAAGAAAAAACGAGAGGAAAAACAAAGAGAAAGTGTGCTGGGCCCTGAGTCAAAAAGAAGCCACAGAATTGAATGGACATACCAAAAAGGAAGAGTCTCCGCCAAATGAAACATCCATCAGGATCAAGAAGCCGCATGCACAGCCAAGTGATGGTGCTGCATGGGATCGACGAAAATAGAAGTTGCGGGAGGGTGTTGGGCAAGATGAAGACAGGGAGAAAGCAAGGATTTTTGACGAGGGGACGAGCCCCTGTTAAAAACATATCGGTATCATCACGTGACGCGACACATTCGGAGAGAAGCATTGTTTAGCGAGGTGTTGCGCCTCCGCATTCGGTTCGAAACATATGAGGAGGATTCAAATCAAGAGCCAGGGTCGAAATTGAGTAAAGGAAAGACTTGCCAAACCCAAATCGACGAATTGCGACCACGAATTAGGGAAACGCAGCGCAACAAGTTAACGGATAGCGATGGACCCACACAAGACCACAACCCCAGTTTGATTGCGTAATATGACGACGAAATAGGTGCGCGCTTCGCACACAATAGTTCGCATCCGCGGAAACACAAAGGATCAGCACAGCCACTGACTACCGAATTAGGCCGACGAAATATTGCCCCGAAGACATCGCTTAGCTAAAGCACCATCAACAAAGGAAACAGCGGCCACTGTACAGTGCCAGTCATAAAGAAAAAAGCAGAATAGGAAACTTGCAATCGACCAAACGCACATCGACTTTGGCATCGCAGACCCGAGATTACTCTGGTGGAATGCATTCACCCTGTTAAATGCATGCAAAATGTGTTTAATCATGTATATATAGTCCAAAGCTTGTAATCAGATTACCTGATTACAATGGCCTTTTGGTACAGTTGGTTCTGCTGCTAGCTTTGGGCACGGGATTTAACACACCCCAGGAATATGATGGCACAATGGCGACCATTAACGACGATGAAAAACAGTGAATTATGCACACTGGCTTTCGTCCAAACATTACCCCGAAAAAGTGCCTCGTAACACGCGCATTTGCCGAAACACCGATTGATCACCGGCGTCTCCCAAATTGCGGCAAGGCATAGATGCCGAAAATTGATGAGAGCATACTCTCGAAGCAGATTCCACCCAGTAACAATGAAACGAGACGCGGAACCCGAACTGGATACACATACAGGAAGATGGCGTGCATTTGCGCAGGACTCGATTCGGAAAAATAATGAAACTACACATGGGATACATTTCTTAACCACGTGACATAGGGAGCGCAACCAAACACGGCCACCCGCGACGTGCCATTCTAAACACCCACGGACTCGCGACTTCACATCCCACTCTATAACCCCAGCTCTAGCACGTTCTGCTTCTCCGGATGGAGGAAGAACAGATTGTCCAGTCCTCCGAAATTGTTGTAAGGATGATAATCGGCGGGGGTGTGGAAATAGGCCCGCGTTTTGCAAGCCTCAACAATCAAGGGGAGAAGTGTAAAACAATTTATAGGGAGCTCCATCCCCTGCACATCAGGAAATCCAATTGACATGCACAAATGATAAAGGATTTCGAACATGGAGGTACTCTCGCCCGGTATCTCCCACGCAAAGGGGAACGGGAGCCCCCAATCCCCGGAATATTGCGAAAAGGTCTCGGAACGACTCAGGAAAATCAGGCGCTGAACGGGGGCGCACATCAGGAAAAAAATTGGCAGGGAGTGGATGAAAAACCGAAGTCACACATGCAATGCATCAGAATCTTCTCCAACCAATAACACAACTCCGCGTACTCCTCCCAGCCGTAGAACACCTTGTGTCCTACAAGCGTGAAATCATGGGTAGCGGCGGTGTGGACGAAATACACCATGGGTCGAAGGCGCTTTCGAAGAAAGCAGGCCATGGTTCATCAGGGCACCAAGGATAGGAATCGAGCTCCTGCAGGAGGAGCGTGATACGTGACAGCCGTTCGTTATACTTGAAGATGGTGCCCTTAGGTCGGATGGTCGTGAGCAGACAGGGAAGTTTGCCTGCAGAGCCGCACTGGACATAATGGGCGGGAAAGATGCAGACGCTTAGTTGAGGTCTTGCATTTTATAACCACCAAGGCCCGGGCTTGAGCCATTATTGCCAAAAGTGGGAACCGTGACAAACTCCGGCTACAAGAAACAAATATCCAATCACTTCATCGAACAACAAAAAGGCTGCTGCTGGGCCGCCTTTTTTGGGATTATGCACGGTGTTTCAAGAAACGCAACGCTGCGCCGGCGCAATCTTCTACACACCGCCATTTGCTCTCCCATGTCCCTTGCTCACAACTTGCATCCCGACGGAATGTACCATGATCGTCCCCATGTCCGATAAAATGCTTGTGTTCTCGCCGTCGAAATTCGTGGGGGCCAATGGTTCGAATACGAGGTCCTCATCGGCATCCTTGTTTTCCCCGGGAGAGGAACCAGAGTCCTCATCTTCATCGGCGATCGCGTTAATCACGCTCTCCATGCGGGCCTTTTCCACCAACTCCATGACCATGCTCAGGTCTCCCTCGCCCTCTTCAGTAATGGTGCTCAGATCGCCACATTCCAGCGTATTCGGTCTGGTCACGACAAGATCGTCCTCAACGAGCGCCAAGACGTAGTGTTTGTTGGGCGCCAGGGACGGATTGTAGCGCGCGAGCTTGTCACCAAAATTATGTTTCTCGCTTTGAGTTCCGGGAAGAACGCGTGAGAGCTGCGCAGGTTTAATCCACGGGGAAACTCCGAACAGAGCCATTGTATGACGCGCGAGGAGGAATCCAGGGAAATCTGTGCCGCAGTCAGCATATTGCAGATGAAGCAGCATGCAGGAGTAAAGGAGCTCGATATTGGTGAATATCTTCGTGCGTGCTGCTTCATCCTCGTCCCCCTCAAAACCAAACGAGTCAACAAAGCCTTCGGCGAGGCCGAACAACATGGTTGCCTCGCAAGGAACGAAGAAGTCTGGTTGCCTGCAATGACGATAGGGTCCATATTTGACGCTGGCTTTGGTGAGTGTCACCTGAAGCAATAACGGTCCACATTACAGAGCGGTCAGCTGAGACCTTGGCTTCACAACAAACTGTGGCGCACCATGTTATCAAGGAGCAGATGAACAGCTTGCCGAGCAAGCAGAACTAAGCTCGCAGGCAACTCAGAGTGGCATTGGATAATGAAAACTCGAAGCAACGCTTGCACCAGGTGCCGCAAACGGTTGACCCACAGCACGATCAGCACAGGAAGTTTCATACGAAAGGGAGGAGTATTCTCTTCACCAGTCACCATCGGAGAATACGGGGGGGGAGTTGTGGAGAAAACAGGATAGCTTGAGGGTTTTTATATGAAAACAAGAAATCACATTCGACGAAACGCCAGGAAGAAATAATGTGAATACTGCAGAAAAACCTAAATCGACGACCTGCTACTCCCACCGAAACCATATCCCACACGAGCATAATCGGAAGAGAGAGGACTTCGAGCGGAATGGCAACGTCCAGGTTAAATTCACTATGCGGAAGGTAACCGGCAACATGAAGTGCCATACGGACACACGACACGTAGTGATCGCGCGAACTGGGCATGTACCCTTCAGTAGGGCTGCCTATGCGACGATCGAAATGCAGCGCAAGAGACAAGCAATGTGATGCACAGGAATCAATAACAGGGATGTGGAGGTCGTCCCTGGCCGCGAATTCCTTGGAAATATCATACAATAACGCCTGGGCCAAACACAAGTGTCAGCTATATAGAAGATACGGAGAACAAAGCTATAAATCACACACTGTCTGACTGATATACTCTATGATGGACACCTGGAGGAAATTGGCGCGACCCTCAGGAAGCTCGGAGACGTCAAACGCAGATGACGGGAGGCAGAGTTTGATGGCATAAGCGAATGGCCGGAGAATTGTCTGCACGTAACAAAGGAGGCCATCGGCGGTTTGCGAATATTCCACCGGGTCGCGCCTAAAGGACCTGTACAGCTCCAGGTGGCCCGCCACTGCATTGGAAACACGAACATATTCGTCAACGGATTGTGTTCCGGTAAACGTGTTCGCGCAGAGGATGTCATCCATGAAGAATTAGGGCAGGAATAAAGCAGAAGTGAAGGGGTTTATTTTGGAGAAGATACAAGATAACACAACAACTAGGTGGGGCTTATATAGCTGTTTCGCCCTCCTCCAGCGATGGATCTCCATCCCCAAATGGATCGTCGGCAATCTTCGAAGGCCCGTCACCAATGAAGCTCCTATCTACTGCATTTTGTCGCAAATCGGTGGAATATTGAAAGAGCATCGCCATTTTCCCCCTCATTATGCAGCGGAACACGGTGTCATCGTCCCCCTCGAATCCATCCAGGTTTTCGGCGCGCATAATGACTTGCAGCCACGAAATGGAGGGCGCAGGAACACGGTGCGCGGCGGCCAGGTCCTTGTAACGAATAACGATATCAGCGACATGTTCCTGGGGATCCAGGAAGGGAAAACATCCATCAGTTGATTCCGTGGAACACCAGGAAATTACTATGCACCGCATGGTCAAAATAGGACACATTGCCTAAGCATCATGCACTCCCGCTCGGACTTGGACTCTGGCATCCAAGAAAACTCTTCCCGAATGTGCAGAAAGAATTGTACCATGGGCTCGAGATGGTCGCGCGTGAGGCGAAGCATGAAGGGATGAAGGGAGAAACTGTGGAGATCCCCAACGGTCAGGAAGTCCAGATTGAGGAGTTCATCGTGCACAGCAAAGCAGCTAACACGCTTAGGCTTTGCCTGGGCTCAATCGGTCATGGCGCAGAAATTCAATGGTTTCCCCCTCCACAGGTGTTCTCTATTTATACGCGACAAACACGGTGACATCACACTCTATGTGATGACTACCTAAAAATGACCAGGCAGTAACCCTAAAAGGGGAACACCTGATTTGGACACAACTGCCTATCACGCGCTTCGCAACTCCTAATCCAGCATCGCACATTTCAATCCCTGCGAACACCATCAGTTTCCGTTATACCTGCGCTTCGCAAAATGCAAGGACGCACTCACTGAGATGCAGGACGGCTCTCCATCAGGGAAGAGAAAATGAATGGCCCCTGAAACGGCGCAAGGTTGCCCATCACATCATATTCCGGATAATCTGTTACACCCCCGCAGTGGCAAGACGCCGACTTAGCTACATCCAGCATGCTGAGAATAATGGGACGGATTATGGAGTCAACAAGGTCCTCCACGGTGTTTGTGGGTGGAAAACGGGCCGTCAGAATCAGAGCAATTTCGAAAACGCGGCAGGACTGAGGAGGGATGGCAAAATCCGAAAGCTGGAATGACGCCAGCGGGTCCGCTCTCAGAACAGCATTGACCTTGAGCTGGGAGCGACCGACAACGCGCTGAAGTGAGAACGTGGTGCGATTAGTCTCGGAACAAGGACACAATAAACACAATTCGAAAAACACACCAGAGTCCCCTGGAATAATCGAATGAGCCAGCGTACTTCCTCCCCCTCCTCCTCCAACATATCAAAAAGGCCTGCGTCAAAGCCCTCTTCCCCACAGATCAATCGTTGAAGGAAATATGCCGCAGGACGGAGATGCTGCAGGATGAAATTGGTGATCGATGTATCAGGCACCCAGGCGTGAATGGGAAGGTTCTGCTGCAGACTCAGCAATCTATTTAGGTGCACATGTCCATGATCTCAATATACCAGATGGCAAGTATTATTTGGCTGACGCAGGCTTCGGCAGCTGTGATGCTGCACTTGTACCCTATCATGGAGTGCGCTATCATTTGGCAGAATGGGGAAGGGGAAGTGTCAGGTATTCTACTTGATTTCCTAGAGATATCTGAATTCAAGTTCTGACATTTGATCCCAGGCCTGCAAACAAGGAAGAGCTCTACAATTTACGCCATGCATCAGCCCGTAACGTTGTTGGGCGCATATTCAGTGTCATCAAAAAGCGCTGGGCTATTCTCACTCATCTGCCCCAGTTTGACCTTGACCTACAAGCCCCTATCCTCCCCGCTCTTGCTGCTACTCACAATCTCATCGTAAAACATGACCCGACTGACGTTGAGGACTTTGAAGGGGAATATGAGAAGAAAAGAGTGGATAGACAACAGGATGGAATTTCGCAATGGACATGGAACAGTTATCAGGACATTTTGCGTGAGCGGGAGAGATGCATTTGCAGACACTGCAGGCAAGGTACATTTTTACTGCTGCTTTCACTCAGAATTTATGAGGATATTTTATGTAACAGTATCACAATAATATCAGTTGATTTTATGATGATATTATAGGTAATTCACCATAAAATCAATGATACTATATTGATAACCGATAAAATCACCATACTATCATACTGAAAGCCTTGATTTTACTCTGATACTACTACATAAAATATCAGGATAAATTCCTATTGAAATCAGTCATAAAAATGGTCATTGCCCACAGTGAGATGAGTAGCTACTACAAACTAGCCAGTATAACACTGTGGGCAAAGAGCAATATAACAGCCCTGTATATTGCAAGTATATGCTCAGTATATTTCAAACATACCCAGAATATCTGGGGTCTGGATATGCTCAGTATATTAGCTAATATCCTGAGCATATACTTGCAATATCTCGAGCCCAAAAGGAGATATGAGTGATGGGAAATTACCTGGAGTGTGTTCCAATGCCACCATAGTCAAGTTCATCTTCCGGGGCGTTGTCGCCCAGGCGATCGTTGTCATCGTTGCCATTGTGCCCGCGCCCGTTGCCTGCATGAGCAGACCCTCCTGGAGCGGAGGGAGCGGGGTTGCTGCCTGCTCCACCTCCGCCTTGACCGCCGTGACGATTTTGCACACAAGCGTCGAGCCCGTGTTGTGATAAAGACCGCGGTGCTACGGTGTGAAAGATGATGGTATTTGCGGTGTAGCTCTGTTTGTCCTCTAGGGGTTATATCAAATGGTTTCTAGTTTAGAGAGGGTGGCAGGGGAGAAACAGGTATGTTGGTCCGGATGGTGTGCTCGGTTGGAACTGTGTGGTTAACAGAATGGACTGTTTAGAATATAGAAATACTTGTTCAGATAGGTCAGTGGTGAACGGTCTGAAACTCCTAAAGTCTCCTCTCCGATTCGGTTTAACGCCTTTCCCCTAGGTGCTGGGCGAGAGACTGAATGTGTGAATTCTCCCAAGTCGGGAATTCCGTGATGGCTTTTAACATCAACAAAAGTTGGTTGTACGGCGATGGTGTTGCTTGGTACGTCCTTGCGGTTGTAGACGATTTGCTATGTAGACCTTTACAAGGTTCCCACTACTGCATGATGATGTGTCTGCGTAGGAAGGTGTGCACAGGTAAGGCTTTCGAGGATGATGAAGCACAAGCTCTTTGAGGAGAAGCTGCAAGTGTGGGAGGAGAGTAGAGTGCCCTAGAGCAAGCATGAACTGGTGTGTGTGTATGTGTGTGATCAACTCTTTTATTGGGGAACAAGGTACACTGGGTGAAGAGTGGGGGAAAACTCTTGCCCAAGAATTGACTGACTACTGGCTAAAATGAGTGGTCCTTTTATACCTTTTCCGACTCTACACAGCCTTCGGCCCCCGTCACACCAGAGACCTTCCCTAGAGAACGATCCCAGCAGATAGAGAGCACCAATCCCCGTGTTAGAACAGGCAGCACAGAGGTCTGAAGTCAACAGTGAGAACTCTTGTGCATTGGCAAGGAAGAGGAAGTAAGTACTAACCTGAAGTCAACAGTGAGAACTGAGGACTCCAGGACTACACTAGCCTACTTATATATGTATTGTAGGTGTGTGAGAACAGGATGAGTAATGTGAGTAATGAGGATGAGTAATGCTCAGTAAGCTGCTCAGTCAGCTGCTCAGTCAGCTGATCAGTCAGCTGCTCAGTCAGCATTAGTAAGTACATAAGTAAGGATCAAACCGGATCAAATAGGTAAGCAGGAATGCGAGAATGTCACAGTCCAGTCACAGACTCCAACACTCCCCCGGGACGAGACAAGTCTCGCCTATCTCCCCCGTAATCCCATCTTGGAGCGTAAATTCTCCACAGTGGGACGAGGTAGAGCCTTGGTCAGAATGTCTGCAAGTTGCTCTGTAGTGGGCACATAATCAACTGCAATAGAGCCCTTCCCAACTTCATCTCTAAGCCAGAAATGAGCCAAGTCAAGATGCTTCATGCGACCATGATGCTCAGGGTTTGGGGACACTGAGATTGCAGACTGGTTGTCTAGAAGGAGCGGAGAGGCACCAGACACTCCATATCCCAATTCACCAAGCAGATTGCGTATCCACTTGATTTCCTTTCCAGCATCCACACCAGCAATGTATTCGGCCTCAGTGGTAGAGAGAGAGACTGTGGTCTGCAGTTTGCTCCTCCAACTCACTGGACCACCATTCATCATCACCAAGTAAGCTCCAGTGCTTTTCCCAGAGTCTTTGCAGCCTCCATGATCGGAATCACTGTGGGCAGCAAAGGGATGTGATGAGGATGGGGACGAGGATTTGGAGTAGGTGATGCAGTAGTCAAGAGTGCCCTGGATGTAGCGGAAGAGATGCTTAACCGCATTCCAGTGGGCTTCCCCAGGATTGCTGTTGAAGCGTGCAAGCACTCCAACTGTAAATGCAATGTCTGGGCGTGTTTGGGTGGCCAGATACATCAGAGAGCCGACAGCAGACAGGTAGATGCTGCCATACTTTTTGGCTTCCTCCTCCGTCTTGGCTCCCATGTCCTTGGTCAAGACAAGACCAGGAAGCATTGGAGTGGAAACAGGCTTGCAATCAGCCATCCCATACTGCTCAAGCATGTTCACAGCGTACTGGCGCTGCGAAAGATGGATGTCTCCTGTCTCTAGATCCCGCTCAATCTTGATACCCAACAGCCACTCTGTGGGACCAAGATCCTTGACTTTGAATGAAGAGCCAAGTTGAGCAATCACCTCATCAATTTCAGCATCATCCTTTGCAGAGATCATGCCGTCGTCAACGTAGATGGGGAGGATGATGCGCACAGTGCCGTTGGAGTAGATGTAGCACGAGCGATCAGACTGGAGACAACGGAAGCCCATAGAGAGGAGCTATGCGTTTAGCTTCTTGTTCCACTGCCGGCCAGCCTGCTTCAGTCCATAGATGGACTTGCGCAGTTTAAGGAGCTGGCCACGGTCTCCCTGAGGAAATCCTTCGGGCTGAGTCATATAGACATCCTCCTCCAGATCCCCATTCAAGTAGGCAGATGAGAAGTCAATGGAACGAAGCTTGAGATCGTGCTGAGCAGCAAGAGCAAGGATAATGCGAAGTGTTGCAGCCTTGAATGTAGGAGAGAATATCTCGTTGTAGTCGATGCCATGACGCTGGCCACGACCATCTGCGACGAGGCGGGCCTTGTAGCGCTCAACAGAGCCATCTGACTTGTGCTTGATGATGAAGACCCACTGAGAACGAATGGGCTTCACACCAGGTGGTGCATCAACAACATCCCATGTGCAGTTCTCCAGAAGAGAGTTTATCTCTGAGACTGCTGCTTCTTCCCAAAGATGAGCATCTGCTCGCCGTAGTGCTTCATGATAAGACCTAGGATTGCCTGACTGGACAGCAGAGTGGGCTGACTGCACAGAAGCAACATTGGCCATTTGAAGTGTTGCACTAGTTGGATCTCCATGATGTGCCACAATGAGCACACTGCCTGGTTTCAAGAGCAACTCGTCGTCGCTGTCCTCTGAATCAGAGGGATGTTGAAGGTCCTTCTGGGAGTTCCCTTCACACTATCGGCAGAATAGCTCAGTTGGTTAGAGCGTCAGATACTAATTCTGAGGTCGCCGGTTCGATCCCGGCTTCAGCCAATCTTTTATGCTTTATCAGGTTATGGGCCCCGTGACAGAATTTCACTGCGCGGAAGCATAGGCAAGATTGGTGCCCCCCTATGTGTGTTTCCAATGAGTCAATAGTGCTCGGGAACCGGGGGAGTGTTGAAGGTCCTTCTGGGAGTTCCCTTCACACTATCGGCAGAATAGCTCAGTTGGTTAGAGCGTCAGATACTAATTCTGAGGTCGCCGGTTCGATCCCGGCTTCAGCCAATCTTTTATGCTTTATCAAGGGAACAGCAGCAGGAGGGTTTCTGTGGGTTTCCCAGAATGCCTGTGGACGACGGTGTTCTGTAGTTTGACCATGGAAGCGGCGACGTGCGGCAACCCCTAGAGGAGATCGTGGCTGCTGAGGAGGCTCTTCAAGAGGTGGACTAGGAGAAGGAGGGCGAGTAGATGGTGGAGAGGGATTGGGTTTATTTGGGTTGGTTGAAGTGGGAGTTGGTGCAGGGGGTGCTCGATGAACACTAGATTCATCGTCCTCATCTCCCCCGTCATCGCGCACAACCTGTGGCTTAGACGGAGGCAGATCAACGAAGGACGACGGAGGAGTCCTAGGACATTGCCTCATCATGGTGGGGCTGTTCCCAGGGAAGTAGCGCTCGTCAAAGACAGCGCGCTCTGATGTGACCATCTTTCTGGTTACTGGATTGTAGAACAACCATCCTTTGTACTCTCTGGGATATCCCACAAAGATACACTTCTGGAAATGTATCCCAGAAGCATCTCTCTTGTCTTTTTGCACATGCACATAGACAAGGCAGCCCCACACACGAAGGTGTGACACGTCCGGCTTTCGCTTCAACCAAAGCTCATAAGGAGTTGTATTCTCCGGAATATGAGACGATGGATGCATGTTTGCCACATGGACATAAGCAGCAACTGCAAGCGCTTTGAAAGACGGAGGCAAGTTGGCTTCATGCAGCATAGCCGTTGTGTGCTCATCAACAGTGCGATTAGCACGTTCTGCAGTTCCATTCTGCTGGGGTCTGTTCCTTGTTGAATGACGGCGCACAATGCCTTCAGAGAGCAAGTAGTTCTTGAACTCATTGGACATGTACTCCCCACCTTCGTCGTCCTGCAGTTGCTTGATTTTGCGCCCAAAGTGATTCTCAGCATAAGCTTTGAACGCTTTGAAGGCAGCAAATGTACCACTCTTGTGTTTCATGTGATAAGCCACTTTGAAACTGGTGTGATCATCAATGAACAGAACACGATGTTTCCAACCCTCTCGGGTGAAGACTTTGTATTCCTTCAGATCAGAGTGTATCAAATCAAGTGGCGCTGCAGCACGATGTCCAGTGGAAGGAAACGGACCTGCATTCAGCTTGTCTGCAAGGCATGGCTCACAAATTGGATCTGGCTTCTGGTTTGAAGCAAGCTTCGCACCAGTGACCAGTTGCTTGCTCAAGATCTTCTGGGTGTCTGAATGATGCCCTAGCCGACGATGCAGCAGATCCAGATCAAGAGGCAAGGTTCCAGGTTCCAACTGCAAGAGCTGAATCAGAAGAAGGAGAAACGACCTCTTCTCTCACAAATGCCTGGTTCCTCTCATCAATGTCTGCCTCAAACAGCAACTCTTTATCTCGACGGAAGAAGATGGTAGATCCCTCCATGAGAATAGAATAGCAATGCATTCGAGACAGATAAGTACTAGAGATGAGATTATGAGACAACAAAGGAACATATAGGACATGTGAGAGGAGAATAAGTCGGCCATGACGTCTGTATATACGTGGTCTAAGCAGTGCATCTCCCATCAGCTCGGAGTAAATAACCACTCCATTTGCAACTAGAATTGGAACTCTATAGGGGCGAGCGTTCAACAGACGAGCACAATCAGGTGTCATGTGTGAAGTGCACCCTGAATCTGAGATCCATCTTGTGTCAGCAAGTGATGAGTTAGGAAGTGGGAGAGCACTTTTGCATTAGATGCAACGTGGGACGTTGCTGCTGCACCCTTTTTAGGCTTCTTTCCAAGGAGCTCCAAAAACTGGTAGCATTGGAAAAGAGTGTGGTGGGGTTTGCCACATCCAGCACAGATAACTGGTTGCTTTGGGGGTGCAGCTGCAATGGCAGCAGAGGATGAGGGCAACACAGAGGGAGCAGGTGTGATTGCAGCCATGGCCAGACCAGATAGAGGACTGATCAGACTGGTGTCTCCTTCCTGGTGAGCAGTCCTAAATGCCTGATGGTTGGCATAGGCCTGCTCAATGACTGACACCTTGAGATCATCTGGAGACTGCTCAAATGGTGCTTTGAGGCCAGCATACTGTCCGTCATCAGGAAGGGCCATGAGAAGAACCACTGATTGCAGTTCCTCATCAGCGTCCTCAATAGAGAAGTCTTTAGGTCTAGACTCTTTCAGAAGACGCATAGCAGCTGAGACGCGCCCAGTGAGAGCCAAGAGCGACTCCTCCTCCCTCAGATGAATGGAGGTGAGTGTCTTGTAGGCAATGAAGCGCGCTCCAGCCTTTCTAGGAGCAAAGGTGCGCTCCAAGAACTCCCAAAGTTCTTTAGGATTGTCCTCATGCTGCATGACAAGGGGCTTAACATCCTTGGACAACATGCCCCACAGGATGCCAGCACACTTCTCTTTGGCTGATGCATCTTTGTTTCCATCAAGACAGCAGTGGAACACCTCCTTGCGACGCAAGTAGGCTTTGGCATCGCTTTTCCACTCTGAATAGGATATGTCTCCTTGGAGAGCATAGGGATCGCTGGGTGATCCGAGTCTGCCATCGCCTCTAGCAGTGTGTGTGAAGAAGATGTAGGTAAGAAAAGATAGGTAGGTGGATAGGTGCAAAGACTAATGCTAATGAACACCCAGTTGTAAGGCACTTAGGCCCTATCCCCAGAATCACAGGGTTGACTACCTGGATGTTTCCTGGTGGAATTAAAGACTACCTCTCAAAGAGGGTTTGTCCCAACAGTTGGTGCTCCTATATACAAAGAGGAACACACACACAACCAGGGCAAGACAAGGATGCAAAATGCGAAGCAGGAATGCAGAGGATGAGTATCCCAGATGATAGACTTAGATGATAAGCCCGGGGCCCATAACCTGTTAGAACAGGCAGCACAGAGGTCTGAAGTCAACAGTGAGAACTCTTGTGCATTGGCAAGGAAAAGGAAGTAAGTACTAACCTGAAGTCAACAGTGAGAACTGAGGACTCCAGGACTACACTAGCCTACTTATATATGTATTGTAGGTGTGTGGGAACAGGATGAGTAATGTGAGTAATAAGGATGAGTAATGCTCAGTAAGCTGCTCAGTCAGCTGATCAGTCAGCTGCTCAGTCAGCATTACTAAGTACAACTACATAAGTAAGGATCAAACCGGATCAAATAGGTAACCAGGAATGCGAGAATGTCACAGTCCAGTCACAGACTCCAACAGCATGTTCACTGTTCGCCACAGAGTTTCAGTGTTCTCACGGTGTGAGGGCTGGATACGCTCTGTGTATGCCCTCACGCAGGAGCAACGGCACCCTGGCGATTGCCCAATATCCCAATCTGGAAGCACCAAGAAACCCGATTCAGCAAAACACCGAGATTCACAAAACGCACCATACCCACTTTGCACACACCATATGACAAGACCTTTCGAGGTCCTGAGACTCCTTCAACGGGGATGCTGACCAACAAGAGACACCCTACAACGCCATGGCACTTACACCACATGACTCCGACCACTGTGATAAAGCATAAAAGATTGGCTGAAGCCGGGATCGAACCGGCGACCTCAGAATTACTATCTGACGCTCTAACCAACTGAGCTATTCTACCGATAGTGTGAAGGGAACTCCCAGAAGGACCTTCAACACACTGGTTCGAAGGCAGTTCCCCAAAGGGAGTTGTCACATCCTCAAACTCCATGATCGCCAGGCATCAGGACACTTGCGAGCGTGGAACCGCCAGTTGGAAGAGAACTCTGGTCAAACACCGCATCCCCACCACTTTGTACCCCCAAAACAAGGGCACCGACACATCGTGGGAGCCCACACCCCGTATGTGGCTGGACCATGAAACAGGGTGTCTACTCCTTACGGTCTGGACCCTCGTGTTTGATCAAATTGACCTTCAAATTCAAATTGGCAGCTCATGTTTGTGCAATTCTTCGGTTTTGCTCTCACGTCCGCCCAGATGCCAATGCCGACCACATGGACGTACCTGCCTCAAGGCAAGTAGCACATGTAGTGGGCGCCTTGGGGCTGTGTAGCGAGAAAGGGTATAAAAGAGATTGTATTCTAGACTCAATAGGAATCAATCCTCTCCTGGGCAGTGATTTTTCCCCACTCTTCCCCCCTGTGTACCTTGCCTGGCCAATACAGAGTTGATCATCACCACCACAGTTCACGCTTGTCTTCAGACATTCTACCTTTCTCCCCACTGCAGCTCTTCATTGAAGCTTGCGCTCACCAACCTCCTCGACCAGCTGATTCCTACATCTCAGCTCACGCCTCGCGCATTCAGGAAAAGGTGTTGAACTAGAGACGAAGTAGAAGGCTTTTGGAGTTCAGGAAGCTAGGGAACAGCTAGCCTGACAAGTATATTTCACCTTTGACCCCATTTTGCATTGACCATCCCGTGTTCACCCAAGTGCCAACCAACCGGAACCACCAGTGCGCTGATCCACCACTTCCTCTGACCGAATTGGTTTCCCCTTCTGGGACCGACTGTGCGAATTGTGCACCCGGTTAGTAAGAAATTCGTGGGCGCCCGCTGCCGCAAAGGTAAGTGAATATGTGCAGTTTTTAATGACAGATCATACCAGAGAGGGGGTCCTCCTTTGTATTCACCCACTCCTTGCCCACAAGATGTGTTGGAGTCTGTGACTGGACTGTGACATTCTCGCATTCCTGCTTACCTATTTGATCCGGTTTGATCCTTACTTATGTAGTTGTACTTACTAATGCTGAGTGATCAGCTGACTGAGCAGCTGACTGAGCAGCTGACTGAGCATTACTCATCCTCATTACTCACATTACTCATCCTGTTCCCACACACCTACAATACATATGTAAGTAGGCTAGTGTAGTCCTGGAGTCCTCAGTTCTCACTGTTGACTTCAGGTTAGTACTTACTTCCTTTTCCTTGCCAATGCACAAGAGTTCTCACTGTTGACTTCAGACCTCTGTGCTGCCTGTTCTAACAAGATGGGGGTAAACCGCTTGGATGAACCTGTTGTAGTCCTGCAGGATGGCGAGCCTGTTGGTCAGCGTTCAGAGGGCACTGGGGATGGTATTCGTGTTATCTTCATAATTCTGCGCAATGACAGCGTGGACATTGGGGTTGGTGATATTCGCCAGGAAATTGACGGCTGTCGCCCACAGGATCTTCTTGACCATGGTGGGCGGAGGAAAGAGGATGAAAAAGAAGCACTGGCTTGTTATGTAAAATTTACATACAGTGTTTTATCAATTCCAGCAACGCCGGGATACACGTAGGGACAGTAGTGTTGAAAGCTGAATCCTGTGGGTCAATAATTGTGGAGCTCGATGAATGAACAAAGCATAATCCAGGTAAATTTGTAAAATGTAACAAGTCAACCGAAACTCTGATGGCCAAAATAGCGCACGTGTCTTTGAATGTGGTTAGTACTGACGTCCTTGGACCTGTTCAACGAGAAACCT
The DNA here is from genome assembly GCA_029204335.1 of Mycena vulgaris. NCBI lineage: Eukaryota > Fungi > Basidiomycota > Agaricomycetes > Agaricales > Mycenaceae > Mycena > Mycena vulgaris. Next base: position 161,743 of record JARGYA010000209.1, read on the forward strand.
AGCACAGAAAAGTGAGAACGAGGGGCGTATTTCAGAATCCATATTGCATGCAAGTCTTCGGCGTGCACATTTGTTGAGGCTGACCGCTGCTGGTTTCCCATGGTTTGATATGACCCTGGCAGAGTCAGGGTGGAAGACTCGGGGTAAGATTGGGGTAGGTGGCTCGACTGGCTTCATTCACTGCATTATGTCCAGTGGCGCTAACCCAATTTTTCACTCAATCAGCTTCCATGTATAGATCTTGACATACAAGAATCTTTTGAGTTACAGAGAGCGCTGTTGGCCTCTATTCTGCCTGAAATTTACAGTGGGGCCTCCAAGCATCCGACAATAATTAAGAGTTTTGGGTGCGTGTCCGTTTTCGGCCGCAATCCAACCGTGGGACAACACGGACATGTTAGCGCCAGACCAGAACAAACTCGTGACACTCTCCCTGTCCTCATGACATTGTTGACTTCCGGAGAGTCTGAGGCACATCATTACCACAAATGAGTGTGCATAAAAGAGCTCAATAGAGCAGCTACTCGTAGACAATCAATCTAACTCTGCCAGGGCGTTCCTCCATCTGGACTCGATCAGATATAGGACAGTGAGGTGAGTGATGGAAGAGTTGACCTGCATCTAATTTCCGGGTTACACTGTTCTTCGTTCAAACCAGATGAGAATGATTTTTTCCATCTGCGGATTCACGATTAATTTGACCGGCGGAGAGTAACAACACTGCACGCTTTGCTTGAATCACCAACATCTCTGCTTCGAATGGTTTTTTGGTTTCAAGCAGCGGCTTTTGGCCGGCGAGGGCAGCCGTCTGGGTGTACAGTTGACATTGGCATTCAGTGATCTTGTTCATCTGGGAGCCTATGGGTAAACAGAAATCACGGGTGGAGAAGTGGCGTACTTGCGTTGGTGATGGAAGAAGAAAGAAAGGAATCACAGTCACAACTTTGTGTCACGCATTCCTCTTTTGTCAATTTCTCGCGTACGCCTTCGAGGTCTTGCCTCAGTCTGCAAGCATGGAGCTCATTGTATTTCCTCCGGAGGTGAGAGTCTTCCCATAAGACTATGTTGTAGGAGCTGACCTCAGCCTCCACAGATCCTTGAAGAGATTGGGAAATGTGTGTTAGAACAGGCAGCACAGAGGTCTGAAGTCAACAGTGAGAACTCTTGTGTATTGCAAGGAAAAGAGAAGTAAGTACTAACCTGAAGTCAACAGTGAGAACTGAGGACTCCAAGACTACACTAGCCTACTTATATATGTATTGTAGGTGTGTGGGAACAGGATGAGTAATGTGAGTAATGAGGATGAGTAATGCTCAGTAAGCTGCTCAGTCAGCTGCTCAGTCAGCTGATCAGTCAGCTGCTCAGTCAGCATTAGTAAGTACAACTACATAAGTAACGATCAAACCGGATCAAATAGGTAAGCAGGAATGCGAGAATGTCACAGTCCAGTCACAGACTCCAACACTCCCCCGGGACGAGACAAGTCTCGCCTATCTCCCCCGTAATCCCATCTTGGAGCGTAAATTCTCATCAGTGGGACGAGGTAGAGCCTTGGTCAGAATGTCTGCAAGTTGCTCTGTAGTGGGCACATAATCAACTGCAATAGAGCCCTTCCCAACTTCATCTCTAAGCCAGAAATGAGCCAAGTCAAGATGCTTCATGCGACCATGATGCTCAGGGTTTTTGGACACTGAGATTGCAGACTGGTTGTCTAGGAGGGGAGAGGCACCAGACACTCCATACCCAAACTCAAGTAGGAGATTGCGTATCCACTTGATTTCCTTTCCAGCATCCACACCAGCAATGTATTCGGCCTCAGTGGTAGAGAGAGAGACTGTGGTCTGCAGTTTGCTCCTCCAACTCACTGGACCACCATTCATCATCACCAAGTGAGCTCCAGTGCTTTTCCCAGAGTCTTTGCAGCCTCCATGATCGGAATCGCTGTAGGCAGCAAAGGGATGTGATGAGGATAGGGACGAGGATTTGGAGTAGGTGATGCAGTAGTCAAGAGTGCCCTGGATGTAGCGGAAGAGATGCTTAACCGCATTCCAGTGGGCTTCCCCAGGATTGCTGTTGAAGCGTGCAAGCACTCCAACTGTAAACGCAATGTCTGGGCGTGTTTGGGTGGCCAGATACATCAGAGAGCCAACAGCAGACAGGTAGATGCTGCCATACTTTTTGGCTTCCTCCTCTGTCTTGGCCCCCATGTCCTTGGTCAAGACAAGACCAGGAAGCATTGGAGTAGAAACAGGCTTGCAATCAGCCATCCCATACTGCTCAAGCATGTTCACAGCGTACTGGCGCTGCGAAAGATGGATGTCTCCTGTCTCTAGATCCCGCTCAATCTTGATACCCAACAGCCACTCTGTGGGACCAAGATCCTTGACTTTGAATGAAGAGCCAAGTTGAGCAATCACCTCATCAATTTCAGCATCATCCTTTGCAGAGATCATGCCGTCGTCAACGTAGATGGGGAGGATGATGCGCACAGTGCCGTTGGAGTAGATGTAGCACGAGCGATCAGACTGGAGACAACGGAAGCCCATAGAGAGGAGCTATGCGTTTAGCTTCTTGTTCCACTGCCGGCCAGCCTGCTTCAGTCCATAGATGGACTTGCGCAGTTTAAGGAGCTGGCCACGGTCTCCCTGAGGAAATCCTTCGGGCTGAGTCATATAGACATCCTCCTCCAGATCCCCATTCAAGTAGGCAGATGAGAAGTCAATGGAACGAAGCTTGAGATCGTGCTGAGCAGCAAGAGCAAGGATAATGCGAAGTGTTGCAGCCTTGAATGTAGGAGAGAATATCTCGTTGTAGTCGATGCCATGACGCTGGCCACGACCATCTGCGACGAGGCGGGCCTTGTAGCGCTCAACAGAGCCATCTGACTTGTGCTTGATGATGAAGACCCACTGAGAACGAATGGGCTTCACACCAGGTGGTGCATCAACAACATCCCATGTGCAGTTCTCCAGAAGAGAGTTTATCTCTGAGACTGCTGCTTCTTCCCAAAGATGAGCATCTGCTCGCCGTAGTGCTTCATGATAAGACCTAGGATTGCCAGACTGGACAGCAGAGTGAGCTGACTGCACAGAAGCAACATTGGCCCTTTGAAGTGCTTCACTAGCTGGATCTCCATGATGTGCCACAACGAGCACACTGCCTGGTTTCAAGAGCAACTCGTCTTCGCTGTCCTCTGAATCAGAGGGAACAGCAGCAGGAGGGTTTCTGTGGGCCTCCCAGAAGTGCTGTGGAGGACGGTGCTCTGTTCTTTGACCATGGAAGCGACGACGTGCAGCAACACCCAGAGGAGATGGTGGCTGCTGAGGGGGCTTGTCAGGAGCTGGATCAGGCGAAGGAGGGCGAGTAGATGGTGGAGAGGGAGTTGGGGAAGGATTAGGTGTATTTGGGTTGGTTGAAGTAGGAGTTGGTGCAGGGGGTGCTCGATGAACACTAGATTCATCATCCTCGTCTCCCCCGTCATCGCGCACAACCTGTGGCTTAGACGGAGGCAGATCAACGAAGGACGACGTAGGACTGCGAGGACATTGCCTCATTAGGGTGGGGCTGTTCCCAGGGAAGCAGCGCTCGTCAAAGACAGCACGCTCGGATGTAACCATCTTTCTGGTTAATGGGTTGTAGAACAACCACCCCTTGTACTCTGTGGGATATCCCACAAAAACGCACTTCTGGAAATGTATCCCAGAAGCATCTCTCTTGTCTTTTTGCACATGCACATAGGCAAGGCAGCCCCACACACGGAGGTGTGACACGTCTGGCTTTTGCTTAAACCAAAGCTCATGAGGAGTGGTATTCTCCAGAATATGAGACGATGGATGCATGTTTGCCACATGGACATAAGCAGCAACTGCAAGCGCTTTAAAAGACGGAGGCAAGTTGGCTTCATGCAGCATAGCCGTTGTGTGCTCATCAACAGTGCGATTAGCACGTTCTGCAGTTCCATTCTGCTGGGGTCTGTTCCTTGTTGAATGACGGCGCACAATGCCTTCAGAGAGCAAGTAGTTCTTGAACTCATTGGACATGTACTCCCCACCTTCGTCGTCCTGCAGTTGCTTGATTTTGCGCCCAAAGTGATTCTCAGCATAAGCCTTGAATGCTTTGAAGGCAGCAAATGTACCACTCTTGCGTTTCATGTGGTAGGCCACTTTGAAACTGGTGTGATCATCAACAAAGAGAACACGATGCCTCCAACCCTCTCGGGTGAAGACTTTGTATTCCTTCAGATCAGAGTGTATCAAGTCCAGGGGAGCTGCAGAACGATGTCCAGTGGAAGGAAAGGGACCTGCATTCAGCTTGCCTGCAAGGCATGGCTCACAAATTGGATCTGGCTTCTGGTTTGAAGTAAGCTTCGCACCAGTGACCAATTGCTTGCTCAAGATCTTCTGCGTGTCAGAGTGATGCCCTAGCCAACGATGCAGCAGATCCAGATCAAGAGGCAAGGTTCCAACTGCAAGAGCTGAATCAGAAGAGGGAACAACAACCTCTCTCACAAATGCCTGGTTCCTCTCATCAATCTCTGCCTCAAACAACAAAGCCCCATCTCGACTGAAGGAGATCATAGATCCCTCCATGAGAATAGAGTAACGGTGGATTCGAGACAGATATGTGGTAGAGATGAGGTTATGAGACAACATTGGAACATATAGGACATTTGAAAGAACAATAGGTCGGCTCTCACGTCCATTCACAAGTGGCCTCAGCATAATATCTCCCACCAACTCGGAGTAAACAACAACTCCATTTGCAAGTTGAATTGGAACTTTATGTGGACGAGCATTCAACATAAACTCAAGGCAAAAAGTCATATGTGAAGTAGCCCCAGAATCCGGTTTCCATTCCCTGTTTGCAACAAATGAAGTTGAGTGGGATACAATGCTTGCATTGGAGGCCACATACATGAAAGACGCTGCAGCTGCACGCTTTTTGGGGTTTCTCTTTGCAACAAGCTCCAGGAACTGGGCACACTGCAAAAGAGTATGATTGGCCCCACACAGTGCACATGAAAATGCAGGTGTTTGCAGTGCAGCTGCTGGAGCAGCAGAGGATGAGGGCGACTGAGAGAGACGAGATGCAGGTTGTCCCATAGCTATGCACCTAGGAGTGTGTGTGCAGAAGATGTAGGTAAAAAACAGATATGTAGGTTGGTAGGTGCAAAGACTAATGCTAATGATCACCCAGTTGTAAGGCACTTAGGCCCTATCCCCAGAATCACAGGGTTGACTACCTGGATGTTTCCTGGTGGAATTAAAGACTACCTCTCAAAGAGGGTTTGTCCCAACAGTTGGTGCTCCTATATACAAAGAGGAACACACACACAACCAGGGCAAGACAAGGATGCAAAAATGCGAAGCAGGAATGCAGAGGATGAGTATCCCAGATGATAGACTTAGATGATAAGCCCGGGGCCCATAACCTGTTAGAACAGGCAGCACAGAGGTCTGAAGTCAACAGTGAGAACTCTGGTGCATTGGCAAGGAAACGGAAGTAAGTACTAACCTGAAGTCAACAGTGAGAACTGAGGACTTCAGGACTACACTAGCCTACTTATATATGTATTGTAGGTGTGTGGGAACAGGATGAGTAATGTGGGTAATGAGGATGGGTAATGCTCAGTCAGCTGCTCAGTCAGCTGATCAGTTAGCTGCTCAGTCAGCATTAGTAAGTACAACTACATAAGTAACGATCAAACCGGATCAAATAGGTAAGCAGAAATGCGAGAATGTCACAGTCCAGTCACAGGCTCCAACAAGGACTTCTCTAGTCCCACAACTTGTATTGCATGATTTGCCCGACTTGGCACTAGGGGCAGGATACAATTTCTTGGACCCAAAAATGTTGAGTAAATTTTCGTTTGATTTTAAACATTCCCACTATATCCTGATGATATACCACGCCATTAAATTTTGAGAATATTTGAAACATTCTTGACATTTGCTCAACATTTCCTGGCCTGGTAAATGTTAAGTGTATTTTAAATTCCACATCTCTATGATCACTATTTACCATGTCAGTATATTGCAAATTTACCACCTCAGTATATTAGAATCACCTTGACCAGCCAAACATCCTCAAAAAGGGAATAATCAGATCAAATTCTGGTCATCTGACACTTAGGATTTCATTGTCTGTGCTTCTCGGATTTCAATCATCAATAAGGAATAAATGAGACTTACTTAAAAAGGCAGAAGAGAGATGAACTTGTATTTGACCCTGGGCTCAAATTGAGGATGACCTCAGGTGCTTACAAGCACCATTGGATGACCAAGGTTTCTTTCCAAACGATATAATGTCCAGAATCACTGCTTTCTTTGCAAAGTTTCATTTTAGGGACAAGCTGTAAAAGCCAGCGGCTTGATGGCAGCTCTGCTCACCCAATTTGGCAATGGGTCCCAAGCCATCAAAGCTGAGCTGAGCCAGCCATAGTTGTGCCATGGCAACACTATCAATTAGATCATTCTAGCCAGGCATTTATTCTATATTATTTCTGGGCTGGAAATAAGGTCTTCCACAGTACAAGTATGCATGTCATAGGAGATAACTACCTCAGAGTCTGGAATGCTGTTGTTGACAGAGAGATGTTAGATATGGCAGAGCTTTCTGGACTGCTTGCAAACAGTAACACCAAGTGCAGATGAGAGAAAATGCGGGAAGGTAGAGACTGTGCCTGGGGGATCTCCAGGGCTTTGTTGTAGGCGCGCAGAGACGAGTTTCTGTATACAAGGGTGATTCTAGCCCCACCCACATCGCCGTCAGTCGAAATAAGTATCACAATCCTATCCACTGTTAGTACCAGTGCAGTAATTACAATAGGAATTGGTTGCTTACTCAGGATACATTTCACTGATCATCTGCATGAATGACCTCGTCACAAAATCACCCATTCCACGTGCCTATAACGGAAGGCAAAAACGATCAGGCGAGGATGGACATGTGCCCCGAGGGTTAAACAGACAGTTACGATCACCCCTTCAGCGCAAACCAAATCTGCCGGATTGTATAGGCCCGATGCGACAAGTTGCGCAAACATTGTCTGCCAGCTGTTAGCCTTGGTCTTCCGTTAGACCAGAGTTTCCTATATGCTTTTCCACCACCAAAATCCATCGGATTGACTTGTGGATCCAGACGGTAGCGAGGTCAATCTCGCTGGGAACAGCCATATCCTCATCGCAACTGTCGACAACAGTCCCATCCACCATCACTAGAACAACAGCATTGACCGGTCCAATGAGTTCAAGAACCACTTGCTCTCTGAAGGCATTGTGCGCCGTCATTCTTTCCACTCCAATGCTTCCTGGTCTTGTCTTGACCAAGGACATGGGGGCCAAGACAGAGGAGGAAGCCAAGAAGTATGGCAGCATCTACCTATCTGCTGTCGGCTCTCTGATGTATCACCCAAACACGCCCAGACATTGCATTTACAGTTGGAGTGCTTGCACGGTTCAACAGCAATCCTGGGGAAGCCCACTGGAATCCTGGGGAAGCCCACTGGAATCCTGGGGAAGCCCACTGGAATGCGGTTAAGCATCTCTTCCGCTACATCCAGGGCACTCTTGACTACTGCATCACCTACTCCAAATCCTCGTCCCTATCCTCATCACATCCCTTTGCTGCCTACAGCGATTCCGATCATGGAGGCTGCAAAGACTCTGGGAAAAGCACTGGAGCTCACTTGGTGATGATGAATGGTGGTCCAGTGAGTTGGAGGAGCAAACTGCAGACCACAGTCTCTCTCTCTACCACTGAGGCCGAATACATTGCTGGTGTGGATGCTGGAAAGGAAATCAAGTGGATACGCAATCTCCTACTTGAGTTTGGGTATGGAGTGTCTGGTGCCTCTCCCCTCCTAGACAACCAGTCTGCAATCTCAGTGTCCAAAAACCCTGAGCATCATGGTCGCATGAAGCATCTTGACTTGGCTCATTTCTGGCTTAGAGATGAAGTTGGGAAGGGCTCTATTGCAGTTGATTATGTGCCCACTACAGAGCAACTTGCAGACATTCTGACCAAGGCTCTACCTCGTCCCACTGTGGAGAATTTACGCTCCAAGATGGGATTACGGGGGAGATAGGCGAGACTGGTCTCGTCCCGGGGGAGTGTTGGAGCCTGTGACTGGACTGTGACATTCTCGCATTCCTGCTTACATATTTGATCCGGTTTGATCCTTACTAATGCTGACTGAGCAGCTGACTGATCAGCTGACTGAGCAGCTGACTGAGCAGCTTACTGAGCATTACTCATCCTCATTACTCACATTACTCATCCTGTTCCCACACACCTACAATACATATATAAGTAGGCTAGTGTAGTCCTGGAATCCTCAGTTCTCACTGTTGACTTCAGGTTAGTACTTACTTCCTTTTCCTTGCCAATGCACAAGAGTTCTCACTGTTGACTTCAGACCTCTGTGCTGCCTGTTCTAACAACAGTTGTGGGGATGACACCCTAGGTGGAAACCTAACTATATGGTGTTACTGAAGAGGCTGCAGATGAGAGGGCATTGAGAACTTGCCAACCACCGCACAAAACATCGGGAAATCCCTATCATCAGCGGTATTCTGCTGCATATATATATCAATCACCCAATCTGCCACCTATGGCAGGGAGTATCTAGACACAGAATTCCTTTTTAGAGGTCCAGCAGGGCTCAGAACTTGACCTCGAGCTTATTATCCAGCGGAGCATCCAATGGTGCAGGTGTTGCTACAAGGTGGGCTACAATGTGAGGAGCTGAGCCATTGCCACACAGAGTATACATGAAGAGGGGGACTGAGTCCATTGCGGGGCTAATAAGCTTGGCTAGAGGTATATTTTTCAGCTGCTCGGCAGGGAAATGCCATGGTGGAGGAGCAGAGGTGGGCATTATGTATTCTCATTGTATTACACAAAGCTGCCCCTTCATCCATCAAGAGCTAGTGACCATGATGCACAAGCATGTGTACCCCACAACTATGCAAGATCTGGCAGGCAAGAAAATCAGTGATGATCTTCTGGACTTGCGCAATGAGCAGCTCACCAAAATGTTATTGGCTTGGTCAAGGCAGCGGAGGCAAGTGGAAATGGCAAGATCACATATTCAATGAAGTGGTAGCCTGTCAAAATTTAAAGAAATTTGAAGACTTGCTAATTGATAGCAGGTATCTTGAACTCCTTTCAGACGTGATTGAGGTTGGTGTTTTTTTTTGCTCATGTTTGTGGGCAATGGTTGTGTGCTGGCAACAAAGGCAAGAGTGCATGAGGTGCGCAATTGTAAGTGTGCAGAAGTAAGGGAGAAGATGCAGGCCATGCTGGGGGATGGAGATGGGGCTGGTGCCATTGGTTTCATGCTGGAGATGGCATTCCAGTGCTTCAAGGTTAGTCTCGGAGGGATCTGCGCAAGAGGGCCACTGAAAATTGCAACAGCTGTTGAACACCTTACAAATAGAATACTACGTAGCTTCAAACAAGGCCAACTCCATGCTGGTCAAACTTGAGAGAAGAGGTTAGTTATGTCACTGGAATAATAACAGAAGACTCAGACTTGCTTATCTTTTGGGCGGAACATCTCATGAAGATGACGAGAACAGGTAACTGTTATGGCTGAAGCCGGAATAGAAGCGGCAACCTCAAAATTACTATCTGACGCTCTAACCAACTGAGCTATTCTGTCGATAGTGTGCAAGGAACATAATCCATACTGCAACAGTAACACCTTTGTATTTCACTCCCTTGAGCAGGATGCTGTCCACTCTGAAGACTTTGATATCAGGGGCATGGGGCTGTCCCTTGCCCTGCTGAGACTACAGTGGCTTGCCAGAAGAGGGGTGTTAGAACCGTTAACGGTTCTATTCAAGTCCGCTTAAGTGCACGAAGAACTAAGCTAGCACGTCCCTATGAGATGTATTGCCAACATAGTAGTAGGTTACAGTTTAAATGGAATCGACCCTGATTACATACTGTACGTAGGTTTATATAAGGGGACCAGCGCCAGCTGGTTCAAACACATAATTATTCGAACAAAGTTCATATTGATTATATAATATTCTCGGTGAGGGGCTCCCGCCCTAACACTCTCCCGTTCAAGACCGAGTCACGGTCTTCATCGTAATGATAATAAAGAGCACCGGATGTGCATTCACAAGATGTATATTAAATACATATTAGCTGTGCTAATAGAGAACACATTACTTGCTATACGGCAGTCATACTTCATCTCCATCGTTCCTAAATGCTGCAGCCAAGCTGCAGGACTTCTTTACAATTCCGGTGTGCCGTGGGGTGGTGTTTTGTCGTACTCCAGCATGGGGGTGTCGCCATGCACGTCCAACCCAAGCTGAGTGACGGCGTCGACGGCGGCCACCTCATTGTCTTGGGTGGCGATGGATGTGGGGCCGGTCGGAATGGTGGCAGTGGGTGCAGCGGCATTTGGGACAGCGATGGCAGTGGCGGCAGCGGCAGCAGTAGACTTGGGTGAGTGCACGGGCATACACACAGCAGCGCTCACGGACGACCCACCCACTGTGCTAATTTGGGTCGTTGCAAAATTAGTGCGTGGAGGAAACTAGGATACCTCGCGAACACACTTGGCTAACATGATTGGTGCTGCGCGGGGAATAACTGATGGTCCTGCATCCGTGGAGGATGATCCGGCGACGGCATTGATTGGGTTGCGCGCGAGAGGGTGGGCCTGTGTTGCGAGTGGGTTGGTGGTGTCTCTGGACTGAGTGGTCCACGGATTGTTTAATTCCAAGTGTCTTGGATTGACACGGATCGGCAGATGTGTTGAAGTAGGAATTAGTCATCGGCGCTTAGGTACCTACTCCCTCTCACGATTGTCTCGGACCCTTACATATATGGATATTATTGTACCGTGACCCATGACCGACAGACCGCATGTACATAAGCTTCTTAGTAGCATCGGCACCTCGGCTCGTTCACACGACCTCGGGTAGGCATCCGGTTACTCATCATAGCTTACACATACGGCCCGGCCATCTTGTATATAAGTAGTCTTTTGATAGGGTTCTTCTCTATCGAGAAGAACCTTGAATACAACGGTTTTACTCTTATAAACTCGAGCTAGACGCTCACTCCTAGTCGTCCTCTCGAGCAGGCTATCCGCCGGCCGCTCGTTCTCTAACAGGATGTTTTCCGTCTACCCGGTTAACAATTGCTTGGTTGCGCGAGTTCGGCTCACACCGCATCCCTTGGGTATGAGGACTGTTAGAACAGGCAGCACAGAGGTCTGAAGTCAACAGTGAGAACTCTTGTGCATTGGCGAGGAAAAGGAAGTAAGTACTAACCTGAAGTCAACAGTGAGAACTGAGGACTCCAGGACTACACTAGCCTACTTATATATGTATTGTAGGTGTGTGGGAACAGGATGAGTAATGTGAGTAATGAGGATGAGTAATGCTCAGTAAGCTGCTCAGTCAGCTGCTCAGTCAGCTGATCAGTCAGCTGCTCAGTCAGCATTAGTAAGTACAACTACATAAGTAAGGATCAAACCGGATCAAATATGTAAGCAGGAATGCGAGAATGTCACAGTCCAGTCACAGGCTCCAACAACTGTACCCACCTGTTCAAGAATGTCAGCCTTGGGACGGTGCCTCAACATCAGCTCAGAACCTTTCATGCAGCTCTCCAAGACAGTACCTGAGGTGTTCAAGGAGTATGCTGCTTCTACAGACAGCCTCTACATGTCCTTACTCAACAGTCTATGCTCCCCTCTGACCTGGAACTCCTCCGGATTTTCATACAAACTCCCAATGCCAGTGACAAGGCAATTTGGGCTATATTCTGGCACTCACTCAGTGAATCTGTCGTCAGAATTCTCCTTTGCCTATTCTGATGTGTCTCTTAAATGATTGGGTTAGGATGATTGATGGAAGAAAAAGCGGGAAAATGTCAAGTCCAATCACAGACTCCAACATCTAGTGCCCCCTCTTCTATTGGAAACATTTTTGAACCAGGCTGTGAGAAGTGCTGGATGCAGTCACACTGCAGGATGTTGACGAAGAGGGTTGCACTGGCAAAGACGGTAAGGAGAGCAAAGATGAGGACAGCAAAGGCAGCAAAAGCGGTGAAGAGGGCGAAGACATGGAGGTCGACATGGAGGTGGAAGACACCGAGGGCACACAAGAAACTCTGGGTTACATGGTCCCTGCAAAATAGGTGGGTCTTTGGCTTTCATTGTGCTAGTTGCTTCTTGCTAAATACAAGAGATCTCAAGTTTGACACTATGTCTTGCAAAAAAGGTGTCTTTTGTTTTACAAGGTAATCCCACTTTTCTAGCAGTGTTTCTCCCATTTATCGATTGTGGTATCTGCCGCATTTTAGCTCATTTATAAATTACCCCAAATCTACTGCCATCTGAGCTGTCCCTGTCTGTTGCCCTCTTTCTTATGAGTTGAAACAGTTGATCAATGACTACATAACATGATTGGCTGTACGCTGCTCAAAAGTAGCCTCTTCATGCCCATATTCACGTCTTCCTGTGGGGCCCACTATGATATAACTGAAATATAAGTTGTTACATGTTCACCTTCTTTGAATACATTGTCTAGTATCTGTTCACAGCAAGTCCTCTTCAGCGTCCATGTGCTCAGTGTCCTCTATCCACATGTTCTTCAAGGCCACCATCATTCAGTATGTGTCAAGGATGTACTTGGCCTTAGAGTCGGACTCCCAAACCCCATACCCATCACGTCATTCATTGGTGTATCACCTGCAATGAACACATGAGGATCACTAGAATGTCTTGTGGACTGCAATGTATATGTCACATTAGACATAATTGGCTTGATTTGTGCTTCAACCATGGAACCGAGAGAAAGTATTGTTCTTCCTCTAGCACGAGCATCTCGAGGTCAAGTAGTGTTTCCGTGTTCAGAATGGTCCATGTGATCACACTGCGGTCATTGCCGGTGTCCTCTTCTACCATCCCCAGTTCAGGACTATCAAGCTTGAGCTTTTTGATGCTCTAGGTCTGGTCATCCTCATTGCCCTCTTGTGCATCTGTTGGTTGTGTCAATTCTTGGAACATGGTCAATTTCAGTGTTCTGTAATCACTGTCTGGCTTTCTATTGAGCTTCAGGTCAAATTCTGCTTTCCTGCAAGATGACAGGAAGAGACAAAGTGTCATCATGTAGGGAAACTGGCAGAGCAGAGTTTCCTCAAAGGTGTAAACATGCTGCTTACCTACTCAGTCACTCACATCATGTCACACTATGCTTACCTTCATCTCACCTTCTTATACTTCCTTGCTAGAGTTCTTCAATACACACAACAGTCATATTCTTTCTGGTGTCTTCTTCTCACTGGCAACTACGGTGAGCTTCCACTTTTTTTTTGAATATCAGCCGTTACGATCAGCAGGGATCTGGAATTGCCTCTGTTTGATTCCATCTCTGCTTCTGTTACCCCGTGCTACCCCACACAGGAATGCTAACCGACTACTGTCCGCCTCCTGCAACAAACCACTCTCTCAGACCGCACCGTACTGATACAGTGCACCCGTCCAGGCACCATATCATCTTTTCTGCACAGCCACTGACCGCAATCCTGTCTCGCACACTGTTTGTCCTGACCCTGCTTGTAACAAGAGCTTCCAAGGCCATTGAGGGTGAAACAGCACCTGGCGGGTCAACAATCCCACCACTGTTAACACCAAATCCTGAGACGCCACCACCAGACACTCCATCTCGCACCAAAACACCACCCGCACCAAAACACCACCCCCACAGTCCCCATCACAGTTAGACTACTTTCCCCGTGACGAAACACTGTCCCTGTTCACCCGACGCAGACTGTTGGCCACTGTTGAAGGTCCTTCTGGGAGTTCCCTTCACACTATCGGCAGAATAGCTCAGTTGGTTAGAGCGTCAGATAGTAACTCTGAGGTCGCCGGTTCGATTCTGGCTTCAGCCAATCTTTTATGCTTTATCAGCCCCCTGCTGTGATAAGGACCATAGTGCTACAGGTGTGAATGAGATGGTATTCAGTTGGTAGTTTGGTTGTCCTCTAGGGGTGATATGAATGAAATCTGGTTAGAGGAAGTGGTGGATCAGTTGGTTGGCACTTGGGAAATCACAGGATGGTCAGTGCAAAATGGGGTCAAAGGTGAAATATACTCGTCAGGCTAACTGTTCCCTAGCTTCCTGAACTCCTGAAGCTTTGTCTCTAGTTCAACACCTTTCCCTGAATGCGCTAGGTGTGAGCAGAGATGCAGGGATCTGCTGGTTGAGGAGGGTGGTGAGCACGAGCTTCAATGAAGAGCTGCAGTGGGGAGGAAGGTAGAACGTCCAAAGACAAGCGTGAACTGAGGTGGGGTGAACTTCTGTATTGGTGGGTCTAGTACACTTGGTGCAGAAGTGGGGGAAAACTAGAGACCTGAAATTGACTCACTACTGTGTCTAAAATGTGTCATCTTTTGTACTATTTCTCGCTACACAGCCCCAAGACACCCGCTACATGTGCTACTTGCCTCGAGGCAGGCGCGTCTATGTGATCAGTATTGGTGTCTGGGCAAACGTGAGAGCAAAACCGAATATTTGCACAAACGTGGGCTGCCAATTTGAATTTGAAGGTCAATTTGGTGAAACACTTGGTGCATGTTTAACAGTGAACTCCAAATATAACCCAACCTAACCAAATGCCGACCAGCAGCAGATATCAACCCCAATACCAAATCCTTCCTAATCTAATCCTTTGAGAGTTCGACCGTCCAACACGTTCTGTATAGCGCGCAAGTTTGGGGGCTCCAACTAAAATATATAGTTGTTGCAATTCAGAAAATAGCTGTATGTTCAACTTTTGATAAATCCGCTCCGTTCGATTGTTCCGTTCCGTTCCGTTCCGTTCCGTTCCGTTCCGTTCCGTTCCGTTCCGTTCCGTTCCGTTCCGTTCCGTTCCGTTCCGTTCCGTTCCGTTCCGTTCCATTCCGTTCCGTTCCGTTCCGAGGGAGAGAGAGAGAGTGCGAGAGAATCCAAAGGACACAGGTAGAAACCCGGGTGTAAATTGTCTTTTTCTACCTACTCACAACTCGCTCTTATACCCCTACTGTTTGTACTTCCTAATAATTAATAACACCTGCAACTCTTGGTATGAATCCTTCAGAACAGCTATGTGTTGCCCAAATTCAAGGGATACCCAACCCGAGATGTCCAACTTCTGTTTCCATTTCACTGGTGACTCGCCAACCCGGGCTATGCACAATAGCCAACCATTGTGGAATTTACACTTTTTCACCACATATTCTGTGCCCCATTGTACCCAGGGCTGTGTATCTGAGTCATACCAACTCGAAACATGCTTCAGAACCCTCTGTGACACGTTTGAGCCCACTCGCGACATGTTTCAACGATTTTGATGGCGACGATTGTTCGGTCACGTGACTGTAGCTGTAACACCATTGTTCGATTTCCGCTACATTGTTTCTTCTCATTGTTCTCCCCACAATGCAACCTGTGTCCCCAGGTTGTCCCATTGTCTCCCAGGTGCATGTGCACTCTCTTGCACTGCCTGTATCCACTGGCTCGCTCTTTTGTTCCTCCCAAAGTAAGTTTGCCACGCTTTTGATCTCCCATCAAACCGCGCTCTGCTGACTCCACCTATTGTAAGCGGCCCCTTTCATTGTTACCCCGTGTGTGCATTGTTCTCTTGCACTGCCTGTATCCACCGGCTCGCCCTTTTGTTCCTCCCAAGGTAAGTTTGCCGCGCTTTTGATCTCCCATCAAATTGCGATGGCCTTGATTCAAAGGTTTAATCAAAAACACAAATTCTTCCCTTTCTGGGTTGTTTCCCCGCATGGGGCTGATAGGCCCCTTTCATCTCCCTTTTTCACTGATATTGACTGTCCCCAGTCAGGTCTAGGCACCACCGGGCAATGCCGTTGCTGCGATCAATCCTGATCGGCGTCCATCAATTCTGATTGGCATCCCATCTTTCTTCAACCATCTGGGCTCAGGTGCCGCCGCGCCTCCCCACAACTCATTCTCTTCATCGGCTGTTGTCTGCCGCCTGCTTGTATAAGCAATACACAGCCCTATTTTGGAACCTGTAATCATTGCGCCTTCGGCCATTGTGTGTCCACCAATGTACGTAACCCCGCACATTGTGCACTCCCAGTGTACGTAACCCCGCGCATTGTGCGCTCCCAGCGCACTGTCCGATGCACCTTTGACTTTTAGGCTTCATTATGTCCGTCATTTTATTGTCCTCCAGTGAGTTTAAAAACACCGCATCCTGGCGTCTAGCACCTTATTCCCGGCACGTCCACTTTTTCCCCATCCATCCTGTACATAGATCTTAACCCCATTATACCCGCTTACGATGGCATCCTTCACGCTCAATCTTGCCGCTCTTTACTTCACCTCGGCCCGCTCCAACTCCCCCTCCCTTGTCTGCCTCTTCTGGATCTCCACAGGGCATCGTTATTCCTTCCATCCCTCCTCCAAGCTGTCTTCTCTCCATCACTGTTGATGAGGCTGGTCACCGGCGTCTCCCTGCCATCTCAAACAACCCGCTCCCTCTCAATCACAAACTTGTTTGGAAGCTGATCCGCCATCGCGCCGATGTACGTCCCTTTCTCTTAGGCTATTTTTCTTGATCCTGACACCTTGGCCATCCCAGATCAGCGCCAAGTGCGTGAATTGCGCCAAGATGGCGATCGACTGCGAGTTCTACGAGGCAGGCGTTCCCTGCCCCCCGTGTGCTGTCCTCAGCATCCCTGACTGCACATTTGCCGACCCTTACGACTTTATGTTCAACCTTGCCAACCGCCGTGACGCCCACCTCATCCGAGAGCGCGACGTCCTCTGGGCCGCCGTACGGGACAACCATCTTGCACCGTCCCAATTCAGTACATTTTTCCCGCCGCTTATTCCTTATTCGGCTAATCTTTTCCCAGAGCGCGAATACGAACATGCATCCGCGTGGTTCTACTCTGCCGCACAAGGTGCGATCAGTCGTTTCCTGGTGCGTTTCCTTCTCCTTCTTCACACCCCTCCGCTGACTTTGACCTGCCCTGCAGCTTAACTCCCACGCTTCTGCCAAACTCGTGTTCCACGGGTACCAAGCTCTCGCAGTCTCTTCTACCGACCCCAGTTTTCTTTCGCATTTCCTCGCGTTTGGTAGCGATGCCCACATCCATCCCACGGTCCTTCGCCTCACTGCCGACTGTCTTCACACTCTTTTCTTGTCGCTCTTAGGCTTAGGATAGTCCTTCTTTCTTGATATTATCTTGTACACCCTTTTCTTGAATAATATCTTCTTGGTGCCTCAATTTTGTGACTTGAATGGGTTTTTACTTTGTACTTCAATTCCTCGTGGCTTGACACACATCCATGCTCAAGATTATTTGCGCATTTCAGCTGAAAACGCCACGTGGTACGTAGGACACCTAGTGACGACACGCTGTGCATGCCCCTATTGTCCTGCACTGGTTGCTACCCCAATCCTGGAGGTGTGGCCTCGTTTTGCCTTGTACTCGTGGTTTCCAACGTGTCCTTCCACGTAGGCTTCTCGCATTTCGTGTTTGCGCCCTCGTGGTGTTTCACCTGCTACTTGTCACGCTTTCATGACCAGTTCAACATTCCGCCCCCTTTCCCATTGTTCTGCTCCTGCGCAATGCCACCTGCCACGATCCTCAACGACCCCAGTTGAAACTCGCAACGACCACTTCCCCGCCTATACAAGGGGTGTTACTTTATCCTCACAGCAACACACTCCTTCCCAACGACTGCCTCTCCACCGCTGGCCGGTTTTTAACATCTCACACCCATGTCTTCCTTCAACACACCTTCCCTGCTTAGATCTGAGGAAGACACCGTCCGGCTTCTTCACAAATCGGTCCGTGCAACCCACTACGATGATCCCCTCGACCAGGACACATTCTTGGTTGCGTCCGCCCGTTCCATCGTAAGTTTATTTCTTCTTCAACCCCAGCCCGTCTTTAATTGTTTCGACTACTCCAGCTCCAGTTCCGCGACCAGTACACCGCGTTCGCTGCTAGCCCCGAGCTCAGCGAGTGCGTTTTCTCCATCCGCATGGCGTTGCATAAAAACGATGCCCGCCTCGATTCCACTTGCGGTGAAGTCCTCACCGCTATCTCCGATTTCGCTGGTGAAATCGTCCGTTCCCGCCAACTGTTCTGCGACCGTCAGCGTGCTCAAACCACATGCTTGCATGCAGAGGAGGCTGCGGAGGCTCACACCGCTCACCGTGATGCGCTCGCATATGCCAATAAGAAAGTAGGCTTTCCAGCGCTCGATTTTTGTTGTCTCTCACCACACCCTCCAGCGCGTCCTCTCCCCGCCCTCCAGCGCGTCCTCTCCCCGGACTCCGATATCATCTCTATTCCCTCTGATGATGAGGATACCCCACCGAATAAGGACCCCATTCCCTCGCCCATCGAAGACACCGATGCAACTATGATCGCTTCTCCAGCTCGTGGTAATTTCTCCACTCTTTTCTCTGTCCTCCTTTTGACTTTCCTGTGCAGTGCGTTCTTCGGCGTTGTTGTCCCCTCTCCCAGAGCTCGAAAGCCTAATGTTCACCATCCGCTTGACTAGCCCAGCCCTCGCGCCGGTGAGTTCTTTTGCTTTCCTTTGGCTCGATATATTTTGAGACGGCTTTCCAGCTGGCCTCTCTATCATCACCAACTCAGTCCCTCCCGGACCTCGTGCCCATTTACCCTCCTTCGAACGGACGCCCCGCAAACGGCTGCGACTGGCCGCAGAAGGTCATGCACGCTCTCCGGCGCCACCGAGATCACACCATAATTGTAAGTACTCCTGTCTTGGTAGTCCCGCCGACGTTGATTTAATTTTTCTTCAGCCGAATCCTCGGCTGCCCCAGGCTACAGCTATTCGGCCACCCGTGCTCGCAACTCCGGTGCCCCGCATATCCGGACGAACGTACCACCGTCCGAGCCTAAACTACATCAACGACTCGCCAATGTTGAGGCCAGAGTCCAGTGGCTCACGACCGCGCAAGAGCATCTCCGCGAGCAATTACAAGCGGTTCAAAAAGCCTGCGAGGGGAAAGGCAAGGCCTCCGTACATCGATTCACCCCTCCTTGGCTTTCCCAGCTAATTTTAACCAGGATCCCTAAACATTGCTTCTTCTGTTCAGAGACGTCACATCTCATCGCCGCTTTCCCTGCTCGTGAGATCGACTGAGCACCCTCGTTTCTTCCTTCTCACCGCCTGTATTTATGAGCGCTGGTTTGCTCTGCCCATTATTTATTTGATTGTAACCTTTCTTGAATATTCATGAGCGCCGGCTCGTTTCGTGTTACTTCTCGTGTGAATTCTCCCTTTTCCACAACTCCTGAGTCCGAGCGCCGAGATTTATTTCAACCTCCCCTCGCCCTCTGATTCCGAGTCTGAGTCTTCACCACCATCCTCTCCAGATCCATTCAACCTGGGCTGCAGGCGGACTTTGTCAAACTGTAAGTCCTTCCCACTATATTCTTCCTCCTCTGGCTCGGCCTCAAGTTTGTCCAACATCTCTTGGGATGTGTCAATTAATTCTTTGATGTGAGGCCCGAGCCTGAGTCATTCGCGCTGCTGATAGGGTATGACTCTGAAGGGTCCTATCTTCTTCTGCCAAACCGCACCATTAAATTCGCACACAATGTAGGCTCCGCCCTTCATGCATTGTACAACAATAACCGGTCCCCACCAGCGGTCCCGATTCCTACTGCTTAATGAATCCTCATCGACGGTGTTTCGCACCAGCACTACATCTCCAGGTGCGAAACGGTAATCCTTGATTACATGCTTATATTTCTCAGCATACGCCTTCGCGCTCTGCTCTCTTAGTGCCAAAATCTTCTCTTGCATTTCCTCAACATGTGTCACATGTTTAGCAAGCACCCCGAGATCGAAGTCCAACCAGCTCGTCTGTCGAAATTATATGATCCGGGTATTCAACCAACCAAGTTGCCTCTGCAACATCAAGTGGTAGAATTGGGTGCGTGCCGCATACAGCAAAGTAGGGTGAGCATCCCATCCCGTGCCTCACGGTAATCTGGTCCGCCCACAATACCTGGTGCAAGAACCAGTACCATTTCTTCAAGTCGCCACCCGTCGCCTTATACAGCATCTGTCGTATATCCCAGTGACCGTGTTCAACTACGCCATTCGCTTGCGAATTATATGGTGAGATTCGAATTCCCTCGATCCCATACTTTGATTTCAACCACTTTAGTGCAGCCACAAACAGTGTCCCGTTATCCGTCACTATCCAGCGCGGACAACCCCACCGGCAAATCACGTCCTCCAGTAGAAACAAACCAACGGTTTCCGCCGTCTGCGTTCGTAGAGCTCGTCCCTCCAGATACCACATGAGTGCACATCTCGCATCCACAATGTAAGCACACTGATTTGACCTTTCGCTCATGTGCATCACGTGTGCATCACGTCCGTGTGCACCTTCTGGAATATACTTAGTGTTGCAGATACCACCGGCGGCGCTCTCAGCAACGCTAGCCTTCGTTTCTGGCAAAGTCTGCACAAATTCACATACCAACATACATCTCCCTCAATATCCGGCCACCAAAATCTCACTTCCAGCAAGGATTTTGTGGCAAACACTCCCCGATGACCGAGCACATCATGCGCGGTGCACATCACACTGGAGGCAAAAGCCAACACATGTGAAGGTCACATGCGTTTAACACATGTGGTCCACATGTGCTCAGCACCGAGCAACAAAACTGGCACAGGTGCTTTGTGCGGACAAAGGGGGGCTTTGTCGGCTTGGGGCGGCCGACAAAGCCCCCCTTTGTCCGCCGAAGCACCACAATTCCCTTTGTTGAACACCTGCGGACCACATGCGTTAAACACATGTGGTTTTCGGGTGCGTTGGCTCTTGCCCCCGGTGTCATATACATGCGGTGCTCTTTTTCAACCACCAGTGCATGCATCGAGTCTGTTCCTCGACGATACATCTTCCCGTCCTTGCTGAGGAAGAACCTGAAACCAAACTGTGCGAAACTCTTGAATTTCGCGTCGTCCTCTACTTCTGTGGGACGCTTCAATGTATCTTCGAGCCACTTGCGCACCATTGGCATCTTCAGATCTTGATCTCGTGCCCACTGACTTCGGTGTTCTTCATCGTAAGTCTTGCGCTCTTCTTCATTGTTGCGTAGCTTCTCATCTGGGAGCAACCCGTCTTCAACATCGTTGACTTGAACGTAGACTGGTACGGCCAGTCCCTCTGAGGCGTACTCTCGCTTGACGAGCTCAGCAATGGCACACTTCTTGCGCCACGCCTGGTTCAATTGTTGCTCGAAGTCACCCACGTCCTTGGCGATGCCGTCCATTTCCAGCAGGTATCCTCCCCTGGCATCAATCCCATGCTTGAATTCATCAAGCTCTAGCGGCTGCTCCATGAAATAATCCCAGTCACCGTGCATCTCTGGCGGACCGTTCAGCTCTGCATCTATATCGCCATCTGGCCATACTTCGTCCCCAGGCTGTGCTTCGTGCCGAGATAATCCATTTGGCGGGAAGTTCGCCCCCTTGACGTGCTTCAACTTGAACTTGAACATCAATATCTGTTCAATCCACCTGTTGATTGTTGTGTTCAGCCCCATTCCGGGGTTTTTCAACATCCCCTGGATGTATTTCGCATCGGTCTCAACCACCAACTGCCTACACCCGAGCAGCCAGTACTGCATTGCCTCCAACGCCCGTTTCAAGTCGTACAGCTCGCGCTTTGGTTGAGAGAACGCAGCCTCTCGCTCGTTCAGAGGTATAGATGCAAACTTTGCATAATATCGCTTCTGTGGGTCGATCGGGTCCACCTGGTAAATCTGGATCCTGACGGCCATCCATGACGTGTCCACCACCAGAACTATCCGAGATCCACTCATAGTTCAAAGGTTTCAAACAAGGTGCCTCAATCAGCGCTTTCTTCAACCTCTCCATCACAGCCTCCTGCTCTGGTCCCCATTCAAATTCAATCCCGGTGTGCACTAACTTTTGTATTGGCCGCGCCAACAATGCGTAATCCTTGATGAACATCCCTAGGACTCCCACGGTCCCGAGGAAGCTGCGTACATCTGTTACGTTCTTCAAAGCTCCCCATCGCGCTATTACTCCAACACGGTCAGTGTCCGGTCTCCGGCCCTCAAACGAGCATAGGTGCCCAACCACATGGAACTCCCCGGCGCATAGAATTGACTTGGTGCCAGAGAATGTTCCACCGCTGTACTTCATACACTGAACTATCCTGTTCAGATTCTCGAAATGCTCCCATACAAATCGTCGTATCCCGGGATTGCCTTGAATCGCTTCGCAAGTACCATCCGGTAACTCGTAACGTGACCCCGGCCCTCGCAGAGGTACGTCATCAATATACGGAATGGTTATATGTGGGATTTCCTCACGCAAGATGTAGGTCACATCATTGTGGAAAATTGGCACACTATTTGTCCATCCTTGCGGCAATTTCACCAGCCGCAGCGCCCCAAACGGTGTCTGGAAAGTCGTAAAATCGCGAGATCCCTCAGCGATATCTCGGTGGTCGTACCCCGAATACAAGTCCAAACATCCGCCGCAAGCGCGCCCAGCGAAGTAATTTGCCAATTCGTCCGTTGCAGGCGGGAGTCCCGAGTGAGCAATAGTTACTGCATTCAGTGGTTCTACCGCGTGAACTAGGCATATACTCTTCCCATCTTTCTTGATGACCCCGAAGAACTTGCTTTTGTACGATGCGTTCGATGGCTCGTAGACGCTAGCATCGATTTTATTCTTGATTGTCTTGCAGAATTCCGCCAGTTGACCGCGTGCAATCGGAATACTTCGCTCCACCCACGCTTCATGTTCAATTAGTGGGAACTCAACCGGCAGGAAGAAATCATGCCGAAATCTCCCGCGCTCCTCGTCGTTCCAGGCGAAGGCTTGCTGGTGATTTCCTACCAACTTGTGCAACAATTTCACCTCCTCGGCCTGCAGGAACCCAGCGTGGCGAGCTTCCATTTCGTCCTTCCATTCCTGTGTATACCGGCCCCTCGGCACGAACTCAATCGGGCAAGGATTCAACGTTGGCATTCCAGCCAACGGATCACCCTTGATCTCCCGCTTGATCCGATACCGCTCTGGCAGTTCCGTATACACCGGCCTGACTTTCAACCCCACAGGCTTGTACTTCTTGCCTGCAAATACTGACTCAACCCCTGCTCCATTTCCTTGCACAGCTCCAGATTTCTCCTCCGGGCTAGCAAAGTCAAGTGATTGACAGCAAGCACAGCGCGTGTCCGCCTCGGTCATGTGTCGGGCATGTGAATCAAGTGGATAGCTCCCTCCACAATACACCCTGTGCTCGCCGTCCACGCGTGCCAATTCGTTCAGCAGGTTGGCGAATACTTTGTGAGGAACTCCGCCCACACGTTCAACCTCCTGTCTTCTGAACGATTGGAAGAGCGCCGCCGCCTCTCTATCATTCTCGAAGTCGGCTGCACCATCCGATGCTGCCACATATGCCTCAACTGTCTTTTCAGGAGTCATAATTCCCCCCCTTGGCTGGTAGAATTGTTCAATCCGCAATTCTTTATTCTCGTCGAAACCAAGTACAACCGCTATCTCTTCACATTGACCCAGCTGATTCAATTCTTTGAAGCGATGCGAAAACCCTCCTCAATGTCTTAATTATTCTTCCTCCGCTCCGGCGACTCCTTGCCGGATTCATTCTTTGGTCTATCGTAGGTAGGCACCATCCATGCCCTTCCCGAGTTTGGGTCTGTCAATGTTAATAGTTGACGTCCTTCTTCGTGGTCCATCCGGCTCTTTGTCAATACATCGAACGGACGACCAAGAAGCACCTTGTAGGCGGGGCTGCGAATCACATGAACCTGCAAGTAGATCCGCAGCTCACCCCAGCGAAAAGGTATGTTCTTCGCCAAGCCCATCGACTTCTCGAGCTGACCATTTGCACTCTGCATAAATATATTGATTGTGGGGTCCCAAACCAACCCACACTTCTGCGCCTCCTGCAGCGACATTGAAACGATTTGCGAGCTGGTATCCAGCACGCACTCGACTGGTCCCTGGCTATTCACGTACGGGAATGTTACCCGCAATGGCATGGAATCACGCGCCACGTAAATTTGTTTTGGCCCCTCATCCTCGGCTAACCCTTCCAGGTATTGGAGGTAGGGATCTTGCGCAACTAACGAGCCAGCAGGAACTCCTTCCGCCGCCACCGTAGTCACGAAGACTCCTTGGGCTTCAGGTAAATCACCCGAGTCCAACGCATCATCCAACAGCTGACAATCCTGCAGTGTTGGCTCCGCAACTATTTTTTGTTCAACATCAAGTACCTCAGCCGGCAACGCCAGCTCCCTATCTCGGAGTAACTGCCTCACACGAGTGAGTCGCAATTTTTCTCCTTCGCGCAGGTCCTTGCTAATTCCAAACAAGTCCCTCAACTTGACGGTTACTTCAGTGTCGTTGATGCGCTCCAGCATCTCCTCGGTAAGCCCATCCCTCTGGATCGATGCCTTTAACTTGTACACCTTCCCGGAATCTTCAGAGCGCCGGCGCTCCATGTCATCCGCTTGGGCTGGTAGAGTTTGAGCCCCAGCGCCAAGTGGTCTAACAAAGCGGTAAGGTAATTCTGATCGAGCTGTCGGCCTATCCAGGTCGCACCCCTCAACGTTCTTCTTATTTCCTTGATTTACGGGCTCACTTCCCTCAAGAGGCTTGGATTTTTGTGCCCGCGCCTCCATCCTTGGGGCGTTTAAAAATCCTGCTCAGGAGGATTTGCAAACGCAACACCGCGTCCACTGCATGTCTGCACGTACTGCTCCTGCGCAGGACCCGTTTGCCCCATCCGCATCACATTGAATATGGTACGTCCCAGCTCCTCCATATCAACAGTCGGCGCTGGCACCGCATTACTCGTGTACGTCTGCACCTGGTTCACCGAAGCCGTGGACGCAGTTGGTAATGTCCTTTGCCCACTCCCCGCGACTTGGTTCAACTTTACGCGCAAGGTGCGTACCTCGTTGCGCAAATTATCAAATTCATCCTCTAATGCTCCACCGTAGAGCACATTGGCATACATGTGCTGTCCAGCTACGCCCTTCCTCTGCCAATACTCCTCAACACGTAACACAGGTGGGCCTTTCCCGCTGGGAATGAAATTACCATCCGCTAATTTCTGCTGTCCATCTTCGACAGCTACCCAGCCCTTCTGAATGTGTGCGGCCTTCGTCGTACACTCCTTGGAATAATGGTCTTGACCATCGCAATAGTAGCAGCTGGTCCGCTGCCCCGTACCATTGCTCTGCCCATAATCGCGACGCCATTGGCTATCCAGACCGTAGGGATTTGGTGCCGCACCGCATGCAGCGCCGTCACGGTGTTCAACCTCGTCCCGTGAATGTGTGTGGCCTCTAACATTGACCATTGCCCTCAATAACTCATCATGCACCGCCTTTGCCTGTTTCTGCGAGACGACCAGCGCGTCGCGGAAGCTAGACAACTCGCCGCTGAGTTCTTCTATCCGACAGCCATAAGTCCAGGATCACATTGGGGAATGAGATATTCACAGTTGCTTTTTTGGCTTATGTCCCCACAACCTTTAATACCATGTCTAAATTATTGGACGGGTAGACATAGCCTCGCAAACAGTGTGGTATATTGTCTTCCTCATGATAGTAACCGGAATTTCTAGTAAGCTAATTGTCTCCAAGTAGCTGCAGGATACCCTTGTAATTATTCCATATTTTAATCTTTTTTTTACAAGATATTAGCGAAATGGTCAAAAGATGCCCTACTGTACACTAAGTTTCAGTATTCATGTTTCCTCCCAATAGTTCTGATAACACTTTTCACCAGAAATACATTAAATTTGTCACAATATGTAAGAGTAAGATGTACTGTATAATCTCCCAATGTTTATATTGCCCTAGATGTCATTCTGAGTGCACTATGAAGAAAGGAAGCCAAAAAAACACAAAAAAGCGACTGTGAATATCTCATTCCCCAATGTGATCCTGGACTTATGGCTGTGCCTATAACATCACATATGATCCAGAAGACTGTCTATATATAAACCAACATGATTCAAGCACCTAGAGGATGCCAAAACCAGCTAAACTTGTCAACACTACATTGATGACAGAACTGGGGATGTAGACAGTTTTGAGTGAAAAGAACACTCTCAATTTCCTCCTTACATCCATTGGATGTTCCAGACCATCTCAGATGGTGGTCAGGAGTAGATATGAAGAGTAGCCATCTGTATTCTCACATTTGGTCAACTTCTTGGAACACATCTTTCCTTTTTCATCTGCTGCTCAATTCTCTGGTTAAACAACATATGTACTGTACTGGAAGTTACCAGGTATATATTAGACCAAGAGAATATATTTACCCCTCATTTACATGGCAGAAACATTCTCCAACACATGTCATGCTTTAGACACCAAAGATAGTATGTAGTGAATTCTATATGTGTCTATAGGGTGTATTAACGAAATATGAATACTATTGCACCATTTTATTACTTATAGCATGCTCAGTGGAGGCAACCACAACAGATCTAACCAAAATTACTATATTAGGGTGACAGGAGTAGTGGTACAAATAGAGCCAAACAATAGCGGATCATATTGATCTGCTTCCTCATCCATGTTCTGCAAGCATATTGGGTGCTAAAATGGAAATAATTCACTCCTAGATATACTCCTAACTATCTGGAGTAATAATGGAGGTCAGTTCAGTTTAGATCAGAGGCAAAGATTAATTCTGATTGAATACATACCTATATGGGCAATCTAGAGAAACAATCAACACTGTTTTGTATCTTAAACTAGTTGATGTTATACTGAGAGTATGTCTAGATCCCCATCTTTGATAACATATGATTATGTAATGTTCTATCATATGTCTACCCCAAACCACTGCACTGTCTATAATAGAAGGGGAGACATAGTGTTTAAGTCCCTTCTACTCATATGTCTACCTTACTGTCAAGGAGGCAGCGGCAGCACGTGATGATACATATCAAACTCTCAAAGTACGTTAAATGTCCACGCTTTACACTCACAGTGCACGTGGTGAGCCTGGGGACATAGTGTTTAAGTCACTTTTACTCATATGTCCTCTATATGTCTGAGGTTCCAAAGGTAACACGTGCCCTCCCCGCCCTTTGCCCGCCCTCATCCCTGACGTCCACCGAATATGGGCAGGGACAGGGGACATGTCCACACCTGCCATTTTGATGGTGTTAGAGGAGGGGATTTAATTTTTCGTCAACCCTTTGTCTACTACTATAGCGAGGCTAACGAAGGTTTAACCAAGGTGGCAATTACAACCAGTTTGCCTGTTATATCTGTGCACTCCAGCTCTGGTCACGCTATGGTCACACTCCGGATCCGGACCCCCGGACCGATCTGGGACCAACCGGAACACTTCAGAACTTCGGATATTTATGTCATGATGCTTTACTAAGTGTTTCTTCCGTTTATCCGTTTATCCGAGGTTCCTTTATTGTCTTTAACATTGCTTTACTTCTCTGTCCCCATTTGAATAGTGGCTTATTGTCTTACACACTGTTCACATTACTTATCCACATTTAGGACTACAATTACGGACTTGAGTATATATCTGTCTTAGCCACGTTGTTAAATCCCGTGCCTAAAGCTAGCAGCAGAACTAACTGTGCCAAAAGGCCATTGTAATCGGGTAATCCGATTACGAGCTTTGGACTATATATACATGATTAAACACATTTGCATGCATTTAATACACGTCCAGTACTTCATCTGGAAAATTAATGTTGTTCCATGTTTCCCTTCATGGACTGAGTCTCCTCTTTCAATTCTTGTCTTCAACTCGACTCTGAGGTTATGCCTAAGCCTCTGGATGTCCTTTTCATACTTCAACTCTATTTCCGGTCTTTCCGGTTCCTGCCCCACTCCAGTCCACTTCCTTCTTATTCACCTCCGCTTCCTCGTTTCCACAGCTTTTACGCCACTCCGGTTTACCTCCAGTCCGGGTCTTCCGGTCCGGCCTCCCGGAGTAGTCCCAATCAGGCTAGAATCCTGTGTTGCGGAGCGTTTCCGCTTTGTCTCGATTTTTGTCCTGGCTCGACACCCAGACAGTCGCACACCCTGCTGAGTTGTGGTGCTTGCGAGAATAGCCGACTATTTCATCTCCAGTCCTGCTCCGGATTCTGGACATCTTCCGGTTCCGGACTTCCATGGGACTTCTCTTCCCCTCTCGGCTCAGTATATAACATTGCCTCATATTAGAGAGGACATGTCCCCTACATGTCCTCTCTAATATGAGGGGTTATTTGGTATTAGCAGGTGGTCTAAGAACCCTGAGCGTCACATGAAGCACCTTGACTTGGCTATGTTCTGGTTGAGAGATGAAGCTGGGAAGCGCTCTATTGCAGTTGAATATGTGCCCACTGCAGAACAACTTGCAGACATTCTTACTAAAGCACTTCCTCATCCCACTGTGGCGAATTTGTGCTCCAAGATGGGATTACAGGGGAGATAGGCGAGACTGGTCTTGTCCCAGAGGAGTGTTGGAGTCTATGATTGGACTGTGACATTCTAGCATTCCTGCTTACCTAATGATCCGGTTTTGATTCTTATTTATGTAGCTGTACTTACTAATGCTGACTGATCAGCTGACTGAGCAGCTGACTGAGCATTACTCATCCTGTTCCCACATATATATAAGTAGGCTACTGTTGACTTCAGGTTAGTACTTATTTACTTTTCCTCGCCAATGCACAAGAGTTCTCACTGTTGACTTCAGACCTCTGTGCTCCCTGTTCTAGCATATTCAGCCAAATATCTACTATGTTATTGACTATTTGTTGTAACAATGTGATGTGATAAGTCATGTGATCGAACCATGAACTCGGGAATCATCAACCGTGTTCCAGCCGATGCCAGACTTAGCTGCGAGCCGGATTGATCCGGAGTCCTGAAGAGGATTCTTGGTAGAATCACAAGTAATGAAGTAACCAGGTGTTCAACCTAGGCATGTTGGGTATCACCAGAGAGCTGGGATCATTCCTGACTTGATGGGAGGTACTAGGACAAGCAGGAAGAGCTGTAACAACGAGCATTCAAGATGCAAGCCTCTCATGAGTCATTCACCCTATCTGTCTGCCAGGAACGAATTAGGGATGTCAAGGAAGCATTAAGCATGTCAGGAACTATCCAGACATTTAGGAGGACATACCAACCAATATCATAATTACCTGCCTAAAGTATTTAGCTTAGGAAGTATATAGGCCTAGGACCAATTTCCCAGTTTAATATAAATAGGTAGCCATTCCTCAGTCAATTCCTGCCCCAAGATCATGGCTGGGTCCCTATGAGGGGGGTCCAGTAGCGGTCTGAAGGTAGGATTGTACTCGGACTGATCACACAATACATGTCTGTTTTGTGGGCTTGTTGGTGAAGTAATGTTGTCCGTTGCCCAGCTAGAGTTTGTAAATCACTCGCTCTGTTAGGTGATTACATGAGGGCTTAGCTCCAAACTGTACATTAGGAAAATGTAATCTGTATGGCTGTGGCTGGCGGTGAGCTGGGAAAGCTGGCACATCTGGTGCAGCTGGCAGCCCCATCACCAGCTTGCGCCATCTTTCTGAAATTACTAGGTCCACTATCTTCGGTCGGAGTCCCAGAATTTCTTTGCCCAATTCAGCCAACCAAGAAAATGAAAATGATCTTTGACAACGGGAGCACAGGTTAAAATGCAATTTCATTAGCATGATGGTCTACATATTTATTTACATGAAAGGATTTGAGTGCGTTGAGAGAATAAATATGGTGAAAACCAATATGTATATGTCCCGTACCATACACAGGAATGAGATGTGCACCACGAAGAAGGGTATCCAGATGGACAATTGTCGTTAGACGGCTTCCCCCAGGGTGAGTCAGCTCTGGTTTCACAATCCACATACCAGTCTCGATATTAGGAGACTGCCCAACCTTTTTGAACCACTCAACCAGCGTGCACAGGTAATCAACACCATTGTGAGAGAAGGAAAAGAGGAGGAGCACCTGCACAGCACTCATACCCCAGATGCCATGCTCCTGTTGGTTTTTGACAGCAAAAGCACAGTCCTGACGGGGTCCGTGCTTTCTCCAAGTCGGAGTAGACTGAATGCGTTCCCGACACATCCCATATGTCCCCAATGGGTCACTTGGTGCGAAAAATGTGGCCACTGCCAAGTGGAAAACAGATATTTGGTGTCGTGAGATATTGATACCGCCAGCGGAAGAAGAATCGTCGTCAGAAGAATATGAATCAGAATGTAGGTGGTCGTTGAGGAAGCTGGCCAGCAGCTCAGGGAAAATTGGGACCTTGATGTGAATAGCGAGGTCATCTGCGAGCCACGGATATGGATGTTCTGCAGCAGAATCATGAGTGGGATCGGGACAATGTTGACTTCGAAATATGGCTTACCCCGTCTATGTGCAAGAACAACATTACCCTCCACTCGCGGCTCATCGATCGGCCCACCTTTGTCGGTATCCTTAGGGTCTTTGTCTGGGACAGGTACAAATACAGGAGGAATCATTCCGCGTTCTACAAAGTTGGCCCGTGCAGCTGCAAGTTTGTCGAGCTACTGGTTTGTCAGCAGCATTTGAGACAGCACTTCATATCGACTCGAGTGGCGCCAGGGCTTCTTCACCGCAGTGATGTGGCGAGACTCGGTGATAGAAGAGCAAACTTCCCCAGGCGCTCCAACATCCTCAATATTAACACGATAATGAACCATGGAATGCTGGCAGGGAAGAGAAAAGCCATTGGGACAAACACCTAATGTCCGAAAGACTTCTCGAAGGACGTGGCATTTTTTAACTGCCTTATCCACGGTGTCCAGGGTAGATTCCTCGAAATCTGCATGCCTCACAAGGTAGCAAAAATCGAGGAAAGCGCTGATGGCTTCAACAATCTCGGGAGGTACAAGACCCTTGATTGCAGGAAGATATACCTGAGCCTATATTAAATTTGAGGAGATGTGGCCGGCACTCTACGTACCTTCATAACACTGCAGGCAAGATACATTTTTACTGCTGCTTTCGCTCAGAATTTATGAGGATATTTTATGTAATAGTATCACAATAATATCAGTTGATTTTATGATGATATTATAGGTAATTCACCATAAAATCAATGATACTATGGTGATAGCCGATAAAATCACTATACTATCATACTGAAAGCCTTGATTTTATTCTGATACTATTACATAAAATATCAGGATAAATTCCTATTGAAATCAGTCATAAAAATGGTCGTTGCCCACAGTGTAAGTGCCTTGGAATCATCCTCTGTCCACTGTTTGAAGCGACATAGGCAGGGAAATGCTGGTACAGCAGCGATCCTAAATATCCACTGTCAGTATGTATTAACGACACCATTTTCGAGTGTACTGGCAGTCAATTTCATCCATGATAGCATCAGCCTGCGCCTTCGAGTGCTCTATGTATAGGTACTCTCCTACCCAGGTCACGAGGTGATCTTTGAAGGAGCCCTTGATAATTTGATGAAGGAGATTGGAAGAGAGCATCTTGTGTATATCGGCTTGTGGAAAGTTGCGGGTAGAGGGCTGAGCAACATGTCAGCCGTACAGCCATACAATACAAATGGGAAACTGGAAACAGAGTTTAACGCACTATTATATCCTTGTCTATGCCATACTCATCCCATATCCTTGTCTATGCCATACTCATCCCATATCCCCGGAGATCGGCCGGGAGAGCAGTAAACCTGCTCATATTTAAATTATTCTAGCTGGGTAGATTCAGGTTGAATAAACATACTTTGCACACCCAATTTTACACAATACCGGCCAGCATTACTTGCTCAGGATAAGCTGAGAAGAAATGAAGGAAAAATCCAATGCATTTCCTTTGTACTAGAAAAATATGAAAATTTCCCTATAGAAAACCTTCTGGAAAGATCTAGACTTTTTCCTGGATGTTTCTCCGGGAAAAAGACCGTCTTTTTCCTAAGGAAACCACAACTCACAAAGAAAGCTTCTTTGTTCACAACTTTTTCCCAAGTAAAATTTTGTTTTTTTTTCCCAGAGAAAATCCAGGAGAGAGTCTAGGTCTTACCAGAAGGTTTTCCACAGGAAAAATCTCATCTTTTTCTTTCAGGAAGTGCAAAGGAAATGTATTGGATTTTCCTTCCTTTCTTCTCAAGTAAAAATTGGCCAAGGAAAGTGAACAACACACTTCTAGGCTAGTTTTCTACAAGTAAGGTAGGCGCAATACACATCCATCGAGTCATGTGAGCGTGACTGATGGGTGACAGTAACGTGGGAAAGCGCGAATTTCAGAACGCAAAAAAGTAAAAGTACTGTTTTCGGCTCTAGAGATGTAACAAAAAATATTCTAACTACGAAGGCCTCTTGCGCTGCTTCAAATCATCCATATAACTAGGTGGGAGAGTCCGGTGGCCTCTATATTTCTTGTTTGCCCATGCCGCATTCACCCCATCAAGACCGCGAAAGTAAGCGTCGGCAAACCTTGATGACCGGACAGCAAAACGACGCATAGAAGCAAGCGGCACCGATTCGAGAGCTTCCAGCATATTCCGCTCCAAGTCCTCCTCCCTGGACGATGATGGAAACATGCGGTAAATACGCTTAGCATAGCCCCAACATTGCTCAATAAAGTTGAGCTCCGGATGATATTTCGGGGAAAAAATAACCTCGTATCCCCGCTTTTCGCAATGCTCTTCAAGCATTGATTTCTGTGACTGAAAATCGGCCTCCATGTAGAGAATATTAAATATGCACTTTACGGGCAAATATGCCGAGGTTTTTCATCCTGGAGTGCTTCTTAATGGGCATTGTAGCCACAGGTATCGATTCACACGTTCAGAGTGCAAATAGAGGCCGTACCACTGTCGAAAGCAATGAAAAAAAGGACGGGAGTGGCAACCACGTGATCGCTAATTTCCTTTCTGGGAAGCACAAATTTTTCCCCCCAAAAAATGAAGGTGTCCCGCCTGGCCTCGACTTTGTATTCTGAGCACTTTGGAAAAAATGGATGTAAAACTTTTTATTGACACTATATATGAGAATTCTGGGACCATAGGATTGTTCCTATGATCCTTCCGAGCAATTCTATGGTTTTACTTTGTGTCTTCGATGCGGCGGGATTGCGGAGTGGGGGCGGGAAGGCGGCGTCACGCATCGGCCCACGTGACTCGATGAATGCGCATTGCGCCTACCTTAAAAGATTTTAATCACAGCAGTGCTTAAGAAGGCCAAGGCTGAGCAGTCTGGATTGGTCAAGGTGACCCACCGCCTGCAACCAGGGAAGCTGCATTGCACATTGTGGGAATGATCACTCTCCCACCCAATCTCCAGAACAATTAGGTGACTTCCTTCTTGCCCTTATGAATGAATTGGCAGCAACAACAATCCCTAATCCCCAATTCCCCCCTTTGCAGCTGGGCTTACCCATTGTGTGGTTTTGGAGATGCGTGACATGTTAGACGAGTTTGAGTTGATGGTCAGTTACATGGAAGCTGCACTCCATATCCAATGGTATGTTCTTGTCCTTTTATTGAATTTCTTTGCTTATTGTCATCCTCTAGACATAAATCTCTGCCTGTTCCTACGCATGACATAATACAATGTCAGCGCGCATTGTAGCCAACTGAGCCAAAATGCTGACTATGACCAGATTAGTGGTCATAGGTGCTGGCACTATATATAGAGAGCATGTGGTCAACTGATTTTTCTACGACACTACAGGCCAGAGACCCCTCTCATGTGTGGTACTAGCCTTCAAAGTGTCTGATAAGAGGGTTAATTCAGACTCAGTCCAAAATTGATACAAGATTGGTACTCAGCTGATATATCTGGCAGCTTCCAGTATGTTGTTTTCTTCTCTTTATTTCTTTCTGCCTGTTGACAATGTTTTGTAGGTAGCAGGTACATTCTACCCATGATTGCTGTCTGTGACCTTAAGCATAGAATGTAAAGAAGATTATGTGGATGCCATAGAATAAATGAGCTATCTTTTGTGTGCTCCACACCGTAAAATCCTCCCTTAAGTTTCCTCCCAAGGCCAATGGCATCATTGAGAACGTTCCATTCACCAACATTGATGAGATTTTGTCTAGACTACGGAAGTTTGACATCAAGTGTGTCACCCAATGATGATGATGATGATGTTTTTTTTGCATTTGTTACTGTACAGGGTCTGCTAAGACTATGATAGCTGTGCAGTTATGTACATGTATGATGGCTTCTTGTAAGTACTCAAAACATATATACACATAGACTAGTTTACCAATATTCTTGTTTATGTATGAATTCCCAAAGTACTATCTCCATAGTTAGCCATCCTTATGTAGTCATGTGCCAGTGAGTGACAAAGATCACTACACTCTTAACACAAACTCTCACCTCATGTGGGTTACTGCCTGACTTGTCGAGGCCCTCTGAGCACAGGCAACGAGCACTAGGCGAGCTTCTAATACATACATCTACTTGTGCTACCTCTAAGAACCTTGTACAAGTTCTCTTAAATATCAAGAGAATATCAAGAGAACCAGAGCAGCCCCAAACTCCTTTTCTCGGGTGGTTACTTGCCATGCCACTTACCAGGGTCATCACCACCTTTGTCCACCGTCAACTCGCCAGGATATATTTGTCACTGGGTTCCTCTCTTTGAAGACTCATTAAGTCTTATACTTCTAGTGTTTGTCTGTCTAATAATGAGTAGTGTAGCTTTACAGCTGCTTGCAGAACTTAGGGCATAGCTTATTTTTCATCAAATTTTGATGTTTTCACAAGATCTGCCATTATGGGCTCAATTCTCCTCTGATCTCCTTGAAAGTAGAAGTATTTAATTCACATTCTGAATGTGAGGGATAGCGGTTTACATACTTAATTCACATTCCGAATGATCCACTGGATCATTCCGCAGCTAGTTATCTCACTTCACTGCAGACTCAATCATTACACCGCAGAGTATTGTCTGCGCTCCTTGTTTACATCTTTACCTTTGAATATCAGAGGGGGTTTATATGAAGTCCTTTCACTGTGTAAATCTCTCTAATCTCTCTCTGAAGTTGATCACTCAGTTTGTCAAGCTTCATGTCAACCCGTTACAAGCTCCTAACTTCATTTTCTTCGACCTCGAGTGTTGTTCTTCTTCGCCATTTCGTGTTGCCAGTCTCCCCATATTCAGCCTGTGAGCCAAATTATGGGGATATGCTAGTCAGAGGTGAGGTGATGTGCTAAACATGTGCATGTCAGTTGGCCGCCAGCATTGCCAATCTTATTCGGGATAAGGTGGTTGAGGTGGAGAAGGTGTTCTAAATAGAATCATTATGAGCACATCCCTTCATCTTTCCATTAGGAGATATTAATGGTAGAATAGTATTTAAGTAGATAGTTTACAGACTGTACCAGAATTCAGTCAGGTGCCATGGTTTATAGCTGTTTTTTGTATCCTTGAATTACACTACACATCCAGTGCTCCTCCCTCTGTATGAATATGTGAGCATGTGTTGATAGCCAGTTTGACTGGCTGCATCACATAATGATCTTCTGGATCCAGTGTCCAAGAAGCCCAAAGGAGTAGTGAAATTGATGAAAGTTGACAACAAGGTATAGGTGCACAGATCCCATTGCACAGATATGGGGATCTAGTGGTTGGTTCTTTAGGTTTCAATCATCTTCTTTCACAATCTGCCTGGCTTTATGTATGATTCTGGGTCTGCCCTCAGAGGTGAATCAAATGTAAAGAATGTTTAGGCTGCTGTCGATCACAACCCAAAGGTGCAGGTTGATGTGCAGCCAGTCATCTCCAAACACAACATGGCAGGGTTCCTTGACGATGGGTACCAAGCCTGGCATGTTGTTGAGGTCCTCCGCACACTCAGGATTCGATTGGTGGGGGCACAGACAGGGGTTATGGTGTAGGAGATTGTGGGGTCCAAATCTCATGGGCTGTAAGCATTGCTGGCAGCATATTGGGATAGCAGGGGGCCTTGCAATCATCATAAGCCAATATATACGTGAGTGCAGGGTTTGGGGCCATTCCTTCTCTCTCTCTCTTATTCCTTGGACATATCTAGCATGTGGAGCAGGTGCTTGCAACCACCATATATCACTGATGGCGATCAGTAATGCACCAAGGTGCAATGGTGTGTGATTGCACTGGTCCTGCGGGATATCTCAGAGTCAATACCTGAGATGTTTAGGGTAGTTGTCATGTGGTTTCAGAACACCCTTTCAGAGAGTGCAATATTCTTCTTGGCCTTCACCTTGGTGAGGCAGTGCTTCTTGGTAGGGATAGGTAAGCCAGAGTTATCCCCACCATTTGAAGCTGGAAATTTGTGAGATAGAGTATATGGGGCAATAAATGTACACACATTTATCTGCTGGCGTTTTGGAGCGGGGGCACTTCCCTGGCTTGGTGCAAGTAGCAGCCACCCACATGAAATCATCCACTTTGTTCTCCTTCATTGCCACGTGGGAGCGCTGGCCCAGCTTTGATTTTGTGGGCAATTTTTTTTGACCTTTTTCAGAATTAGAAAGTATGGCTGGTATGGAGAAGGCATGAGGGAAGACCTGCTTGTGATTTTGGAATTCTGTGAGATAGGCTGGATGGAAAAAGTAGGGCATACACCTTTTTTGTGGGCCTTGACAAAATTTGACTGGATCTGGGGTAACACTTGCAAGCTAACTGTCTGTCTATGGATTGTTCGACTCGTCAACCCCACCCCACTTGATGAGAGAACCAGTCTCATCCTCCTTGAGAATACGAAAAAGGCTCTTCATTATTGAAGCAATTGCTCTCAGGGTCATTTTCCAAGACAATCTTCGGGTCAACAGTCGGTGAAACCATCACCTGCGTAGAAACAGTATCCATGAATTTGAGGCCCAAAAACAGAGAAGAAAATCACCTACCTCTCCTTGTTTTTTTCACCTTCTCCCATTTCTTGACCAAACCAGATGAAATCCCCCCCTTTGTGGTGCAACTAGGCTGATATTGTTGGCCAGTTTTGGAATGATGCCCCTCCCAGTTGATGGCAGCAGAGCCAGTGATACATTTTCTGCAGGAATTTTTAACTCAAAGACTACCATATTCCGACATGAAAATGAATCAACATTGTTTCAGAATGGATGACTGGAACAACTCCCTGGAGTCAGACTTTAGGCATATGTTTCATTGCAAGTTTGAATCAGTGGCCAAGGTGGCACATACAATTACCGGTGAGTCAAGTCTCTGGTGATTATCCCTGTCTCAAATGACTTTAGGCTATGATTCTTTGCTGCACTCTGGTGAGTGCCATTCATACAGAACAACCTGGTTACTGACACTAGGAGGATGGCAATGACTGCTCTAGGTTGGCTAGAATGGCTAGAAAATTGTGAAGAAGTAAATGCTGCCCTGGGATTTAGTAACCCAACAGTGCCTAAGACACTTGTTGTGTAGCTGAGTTGAGCTGGTAGTATCCTCAAAGAGCCATGTGAGGAACCACAGGTTGAAGATACATGCACACAGGGAGAAACCAGGAGTCCTGTCAACCAGAGGTAACACAGTGTTCAAGCCAAGATAAGCTTGAGATTAGATGAGGTAGAATATACTGTACAGGGATTCTACCTAGGATTTTTATATGTAAAGTACCTAGGAGCTTGATTGTATGTGAGTAGTCTAGTGATTATACCATTCTCCAACAAAATGTAGAATCCCTTACTTGGGATTTATCATTCCCCGGTACATTTAAACCAAGTATCACATGAGTTCTTTTTGACCTCCAGGCTGGTGCCTGTCCCAGTCACGATTCATCCTGCTTAGGGGGTTTGATCCAGTGGCCTTCCAGCCAAATCCTTATGTAAGGGATTCTACATTTTGTTGGAGGATGGTATAACCACTAGACACACAAGTAGTCTAGTGGTTATACCATCCTCCAACAGTTCTCGTGCTGCTCTGCCCACCATGAGGTCACCACTAGTGAGATCTTCTCGGCGCAGGATTTGGCCATGTATTGCTGGAATCCTTGCCTAGTTT
This sequence comes from Mycena vulgaris, assembly GCA_029204335.1. NCBI lineage: Eukaryota > Fungi > Basidiomycota > Agaricomycetes > Agaricales > Mycenaceae > Mycena > Mycena vulgaris. The sequence continues at coordinate 199,784 of JARGYA010000209.1, forward strand.
TTGTTGGTCTCTATAGCCCATACAACTTGGTGAGGAGGATGGTGGAGGGGTCCTTGGCAGGGTCCAGCATGGTAGAGCATCAATGTCGAAAGGATTGAGATCGGTACGTCAATGAAATCTTTACCCAAAGATTCCAACAACAAAACCAATTCAAAAGCTTTGTAGTGTTGTTCGGGGATTCACGTGGCAGGAAACCACGAGTGCGAAGATGGATAAGAAGAGTGTGAAGGGGGTGGGTTCAAAATGCAATAGCTACAACCAGTAAAGTCTGTTCCGTATTTCCGTTCGTTCCGTCTGTTCCGTATGTTCCCGTATAAGTTCCTGCGAGTTCCGTAATTTCGTTCTGTAGTTCCATTCCATAATGCGAGCGAGCGAGAGAGGGAGAGAGGGAGAGAGAGTGAGAGTGAGAGAAAGAGATCACAGCTGGTTAAAACTGGGCGGGGTGTATTGTGTCTACCTAGTACATTTTGCGGGCTTTTTATATCTCTACTATTTGTCCCTCCAAACAGCGCAAGCCTAGGGCAAAGCTTGGTGCTAAAACACCAAGCTCTTAGCTACCGCCTGTGCCAAAACACGTCTCATTTGTCCCCGTACCGATTGTCTTGACAATAATCAATTATCCTGTGTATCCCTTGCCCATCTCCCTGGTTACCAGCCTTCCTAGGGCTATGTTGGACTGCCCCAACCCCTTAGAGGCCTCATGTCACGTCGATACTCGCTGAGACGCGTTGTATGCTCGTGTTTGATCCCTGGTCGCGCGCATCACATGGTCATGTGATCAATCCTCGGCCATTGTTCCTATCCAGGACAATGGCATTTGATCGCCGTCTCCCATCTGTTCATTGACAGGTGTAGTGATGGCACCGCCCCTTTGGCATACCATTGTTTCATCTATGTCCCACTCGTCCCTGCCTCGAGGCAACTCTTTCCCGAGTCCTCGGTAAGTCCCGCCTTCTTTGATTACTCCTTCGTGATTGTTTTGTTTAATTTTGACAGTTTTATGATGGTTTTCAGGTGCGTAATTTTCTGGTGCGTATTAATGTTTGCATAGGTGACAGATCTGATACAAGAACCATCTTTGAATGTGCTACAGCGAGGTGTGAGTGTATAAAGAGGTAGGAGCTTATCTCAAGTCCCTGGCTGCAAGCTCTATATTATATAAAGGGCAGCGTCAGTGTTAGATCCAAGAGTAGTGGGCCCAATGCTGCACTGCCATGTGAAATGAATACATGATGGTAGCGAAGATAATATGTAAGCTGGAAGTAGGTACGAGTGCATGCACAAATGAATAAGGGACCCTTACAGAGTGATGGTGGTTATAGGTGTGACATAATGTGACATACCGTTGTCGAGTGGAAAATATGTTTCCCTTGTAGGCCTTGGAAATGATGTTATTTGAAGGTTCTACAAATGTTCGATTCCTCAGATAAGAAATTGCCTTTCTAGGAATTCGGCGGTGAGTCAGCTGTTCGGTGAGGTATGGTAATTTAAATCAACATGGGGCTGAGGTCAGTTGACAGCGTGTTGCAGGCGTGGATCTTCTTTCTGTGGTGATCAGTAGTTCAAATCAACACGGGGCCGAGCTTGGTCGACAGTGTATTGCGGGTGCAGTTCTTTCTTGCTGCAGTAATCAGTACTTCAAATCAACACGGTGTGAGGGCTGAATACACTCTATGTATGCCCTCGCGCAGGAGCAACGTTACACCGGCGATTCCCCAATCCGGAACCACTAGGAAACCCGATTTGGCAAAACACCGCAATCCACCAAACACACCATACCCACTTCGCACACACCACAGACAAGATCTTTCGAGGTCCGGAAACTCCTTCAATGGGGACGCAGACCAACAGGAGGCAACCCTACATTGACACGGCACTCACACCAAATGACTCTGACCACTGGCTAGAAGGCAATTCCCCGAAGAGAGTGGTCACATCCTCAAATTCCACAATTGCCATGCATCAGGACACTCGTGAGCATAGCACTGCCAGTTGCAGGAGAACTCTGGTCAAACACCGCATTCCCACCACTTTGTATCCCCGAAACAAGGGCACTGACGCATCACGGTGAAACGCTGTGTATGTAACCGCGTATGAAATCTAATGCAATATAATGACCTCGAGAGATCACTAATAACACCAATAACACAACACAATCCACTCAATACAACGCGCAAGTTCGGGGTTCCAACCAAGTATTAGGTTGCTGCAATTTGGTACGATACGGTCAAAGTAGTAAGACTTTGTGCTACGGTGGGACGGTGAACGGCTTTATACCGATCTAGGCGCTTTTATGGGCGGTCTAACGGCTTCGGAAAGCTTGGTTTTTATCACAAGGTTGGTGGAATGACTTCCTGGGAGTTGGTAATTCGCTTTTATAACACTGTCTGGTGTATTTCCGGTGTTTACAAGCTATAGCTAGAGTTGACTTTTATGTCTACAATGCCCGATAATCGCTGATCCTTAATATTCCGCTGTTCGCTGCAATAACCCTTATCAATTCTCGCTGCGTACGGTCTTTGGACTATGTCCGGTTCAATGATTCTCAAGTAAACAACGAAATATCAAGCGGAAAAACAATTATTATCTCTCAGTGGTACTCCGAACGAATTCAAGTCTTTCCTAATATCGTGCAGGCTGTAATAGCTACACTTGCGATAGGAGAGGGGTGAATCCACTGGCGAACTACTGCTATTCTACTGCTATTTATACAAACCCAAGATTCTATATACGGACGCTTACAAACAAACAAACAATAAAATGAGTCATGCCCTATGACCAGGGCTGTGGAGCTTTATATGATTTATGGTCACGAAAACAGGCTGTAAAAGGTTAGTTTCAAATACATTGGTATATTTCCTGCATAAACGATCGGTCGCAATCGAAAGACCCGAGATATTCGTGATGCCATCAGCTTCCTTGGTTCCTGTCCTGGCCTAGACCCTGCCTAAGCTTGGTCATTGCCGCTTCATCTCTATTCCTGGCCGACGTGCAACACCCTCTGCCCGTCCCGTGCCTTTTTGGTTGTTCTGTATTTCACAGAGTGATCGAGCTCGATCGTAGAAGCCCTCAACCGCTGTCAAACGTGGGATCCCATCGATCACCCGTGGAACCGGTTATAGTTCCGGTCCAGTGAGTCATCAACACTTTTACAGCCGCCGCCGGGATCTCCCGCCGCTTGTACTATCGTCCATCGAATGTAATCTAATCTTCAATAGTGATCCCCCAGTGTCGCATAGTCGTAGTCTAGATGGCTTTTATATATCCTGACTTTGAACAGCGCACAGAGTACTCCAATTCCGTTTGAGAATGGTAAAGTGACCCTTTAGCTATAAGTTCGTTGCTTACCCAGACTTAAGCCCATTGCAGTGACCGTTATCTGGGGCAAGCTACTCGATGTAGCATGCGCTTATATCCTTAACTGGTTGCTCGGATCTCACACCAGCCCTCTGAGATGGTGTAATAGCTTAGTTTATAGCCGCTAGCGGCGACTAAGTGATGTAAAATTGAAAGATTTCACCTGTGTTCACTTAGCCAGCTTATCAACGGGAGCCCACACCCCGTATACGGCTGAACCATGAAACAGGGTGTCCACTCCTTACGGTCTAGACCCTCGCGTTTGACCAAGTTGACCTTCAAATTCAAATTGGCAGCTCGCGTTTGTGCAATTCTTCGATTTTGCTCTCACGTTCGCCCAGACGCCAACACTGACCACATGGATGAGCCTGCCTCAAGGCAAGTAGCACATGTAGCGGGCGCCTTGAGGCTGTGTAGCAAGAAATGGTATAAAAGGGAACATATTTTAGACACAGTAGGTCTCTAGTTCTCCCCCACTTCTACACCAAGTGTACTAGACCCATCAATACAGAAGTTTATCCCACCTCAGTTCACGCTTGCTTTTGGGCATTCTATGTTCCTCCCCATTGCAGCCCTCCCCCAGAAGCTTGCGCTCATCGCCATCGGACATCCTACTCGTGCCACCTTCCTACGCAGACACACCGTCGTGCAGTAGTGGGAGCCTTGTAAAGATGTCAACTTAGGCAAATCGTCTGCGACCATATGGACGTACCAAGCGACGCCCCTCGCTGTATTCCAACCCTCGACGACGTTAAAGTCACCTACGGAGCCCCCATTTGGCGGATTCCTACATCTCAGCTCACACCTTGCACATTCGGGGAAAAGGCGTTGACCTAGAGAGAAGTGGAAGGCTTTAGGAGTTCAGGAAGCTAGAAGACAGCTAGCCTGATGAGTATATTTCACCTTTGACCCCATTTTGCACTGACCATCTCGCGATTTCCCAAACGCCAACCAACAGGAACCACCAGAACACATATCCACCACTTCCTCCAACCGGATTTCATCCATATCACCCCCTAGAGGACGACCGAGCTACCAACTGAATACCATCCCAATCACACCTGTAGCACTGCAGTCCTTATCACAACGGGGCCGAGCTCGGTCGACAGTGTACTATTGCGGGCGCAGTTCTTCTTGCTGCAGATACTCGGTAAGGCTTGTACAAATGCTTGACTACACGTGACAAGTCAAGAAGCAGTATGAGTAAGCATAGTAAAGTTATCTTGTAGTCAACAGGTACAAATATGGGGTGTTAACTACTTTTCTGCCCGAGTTCCTGCCGCTCTTATATACCTCTCAGACTGCACAGCCACCTGTAGTCCGCAGCAACTGTACCTGCAGTCCGCAGTATTTGGTCCTGTTTGTCTGATAGGGTCAAATCGGGCTGATCTCCGTTATTCTCTGTGTCATGCAAAAATTTCATAACTCGGAGGTTTATAGCAAACATAATTAAGGTGGGACACCGTGTCAAGCTTGTTGACATGTGCAGTCCTTTTGGCAGAATCCTCCAGCAATAAAGTCTCCTTGGTCTTATATATTGAGCTGATGATGGGGGGACAAGGTCTGATGGTTCTGGACAGAGGACAGAACTGGAGACCGGAAGACCGGAACCATCAGAATAAAGTAAGTGAAACGCTAACACCACAGAAGGTAAGGGTGTGCATACTACCTGAGCCAGCAGCTAAGAAGTTGATAGGTGATGACTGGAAGGTAAACTGGAAAGCGACTCAGAGCAAGAGGAAGTCAAGCAAAAACTGAAGTACAAGATATAACTAAAGTGTATATATAATCAAGTCCGTTATTGTAATCCTAAATATGGCAATGGTAATATGACTTTGAGCATAACAATAAGAGAATGTCCAAATGTGGAAGAAGAAGAGAAGTCAAGTGCAAGACAAAAAGAAAGAAGACAGATAAACGGGAAACACTCAGTAATCCCCAGTGAGAACGGCGTCGAGTCAGCACGAGGGAGAATGAGTCTGATCGAGCGGCTCGGTCTCTCTCGTCAATTTCAAGCATGTCTCAATCTCCCTTGATATATTATTGCCATTTATCGAGCCACATTGAGCAAATAATAAAATATGATCACACATGTTTGGGGCCAGAACGAGCGAGAGTGAGTGAGATATTCATGCAGTATTACTATATTAGGCTACAATGCCCCCGCCCTCCATCCTCTGCACGCGCACCCGTCCCTGTCATGCCCTGGACACTGGCTGGACAGGTACTTCTTGGCAAGGGGCGGAGGCGGCCCATGCTCTCCTTCACATGGTAGCTAAGGCAGTCTAGGGAACAGGATTTAGGCAAGGGTATACATGTAAGATGAATGCACATACATTGTGTGCTGCACTGGCTTTAGCCTCGCGGGATTTCGTCTTCCACTGCTAAAAAGGAATCAGACAGACGCCAGATGAATAAAACTCGGAGGTGACATACCTCCTCCTCTGTGGTACCCGTGATGCTTTCCCAATACTTTGTGAACGCCACTCGCGTCCCTTTGTACTTTGCAATCCATTGGTGAGCACAAAGATTACTAGATCATTGTTAGGAGATCGGGATAGACATTTAGAAGCACCGACCGTGGCGTGAGGCTGGTGGTAGCCGTCATTTTGGGTTCCGGGGCACTGACAGCCTGAGTGACGGGTGCCAAGTGCACAGCCGACATGGAGGCGGCGAGCGCTGGTGGCGGAGCAGGTGCCTGCGGTGGGAAGGTGCTCTGGATTAAAGCTGTCCGAGTGTCTGCCACCGCTAAAAAATCCAAAGGCGGGGCCATAGGTGGGATCGGGGTGGCAACTCTGGTCTCTGCCGGCATGATACTCGCTTCTCCATTTGGCGGGGCTGGAGTCGAGATAGCCGAATCATGTAAGATGACGCTGGGGGGCCCCCCGGAAGGGCGGGGTCGACTACAGGGACAGTAGGCGACACTTCTGATGAGTGTCACTCCTCGGTTCTAAAGGTGGTCAGAGGTGGAAAACAGCATGAATACAAACACGCACGCAGAGACAGCCTGTGCCGCACCAGGACCACCAGGTACTCCCGAGGGCGGTTCCCATCTATGAAAGAAAATGGTCAGAGGATGAAAATATGGAGGAGTGAGAGACGTACAAAGGATTTATAACCTGATAGAAAACAAGAGACAGTCAGTAAAGGAAAGGGGGTTAACTGGATAACATACATGGAGGTCCGGGTCATCCAATTTGACCTTCTTTCTCTCCTCATTAGGCGGTGGGGGTGGACTGGACTCGTCACCATGATGCTTCTTCCGTTTGCCCGCGCTCTTCATAGAAGTTCCACCATCGCAGCCGTGTGTTTTGTACCATGATACATAATTCTTTGTTGCGATCTGTTGGGCTTTCCAATTATCAGCGCAATAGCGTAGCTCGGGGTATTGTCGACACATCTCATTGTTATAGAGAGTGACAACATCCACGCTCGCTTGACCCCACGTCCACGGCGCCCTCTTGCACTCCACAAGCCAAAACCATATCCGCGCAGCCAATCTGCCGATGGCAGTAACACGAAAGCCATTGACCATCTGACCATCTTCATGCTTGATGTACCGGCCGCTCACATTAATTCCTTTCGAGGCCAGCATTCCACCACGGGGGAATGGACCCCCATCGTTGGATATGCCGTCACCCGGTCGGAAAAAATCTGATCGTTGCCAATACCGCACGTCCGGATAGTCGTCCGGGGGAGAGGAGTCGTGGTCGTCCCGAGATGATCCAGGTTTTCGGAGGAAGGGACTAGGAGATTGAAGGGATTTGATGTTACAGTGAGGAGGGCAGGTACTGCATTGACGAGCTCCTGATATGCGGCTCTACAGATGCCCACAGCTGTCACTCGATGAGGGCGGCGATCAGACAGCGAAGTACATACTTGATAGCCCCTTTGAACCTGGAGCTCGAGGTTTTGAATGAACACTCCCGAGGAAGATCGAGAGGAGGATAGCATAATGGCCCGACTGCTCGAGCACATTTGGCCCCATTCCAGTCCATTAAGAGGTCGGTGGAGGACATCGCTGGAGGACCCCATGAAGGAATCCCCATGCAGAGAGGAGCTAGCGGGACTGGAAGCCCCTGACATATAGTTGTCCATGGGGGAAAGCAAGGTGAGTGGCTGTTATATACTGAGCTAAGAGGGGGAAGAGGAGTCCCGTGGAGGTCCAGAACCGGAAGACGTCCGGAAGCCGAAGCAGGACTGGAGGTGAATTGGTCGGCTATTCTTGCAAACACCACAACTCAGCAGGGTGTGCGACTGTCTGGGTGTTGAGCCGGGACGAAAATCAAGACAAAGCGGAAACGCCCCGCAACACCGGATTCTAGCCCGATTGGGACTACTCCGGGAGGCCGGACTGGAAGGCCCGGACCGGAGGTAAACTGGAGTGGTGTAGAAGCTGCAGGAACGAGGAAGTGGACCGGAGTGGTGCGGGAACCGGAAAGACCGGAAATGGACCGGATATAAAGTCGAAGTACGAAAAGGACGTCCAGAGGCTTAAGGGTAACCTCGGAGTTGAGTTGAAGACAAGAATTGAAAGAGGAGACTCAGTCCATGAAGGGAAACATGGAACAACATTAAATTTCCAGATGAAGTACTGGACATGGCTAAGACAGATATATACTAAAGTCTGTAATTGTAGTCCTAAATGTGGATAAGTAATGTGACCAGTGCATAAAGCAATAAGCACTATCCAAATGGGGACAGAGAAGTAAAGCAATATTAAAGACAATAAAGGAACCTCGGATAAACGGATAAACAGAAGAAACACTTAGTAAAGCATCATGACATAAATATCCGAAGTTCTGAGATGTTCCGGGTGGTCCCGGAAGGGTCCGGAGGTCCGGATCCAGAGTGTGACCATAGTGTGACCAGAGTGTGACCAGAGCCGGAGTGCACAGATATAACAGCAGCAAAAAAGGAGGTCACGAAACGTGTAGCTGAGTCACACTCACGATCACATTTGTGTGTATCACCACAACACGCCCACGCCAACGGCTGGATACATGGCCTCATCCGAGTCCTCATCTTCACAAGAGCCAAAGCGGGTTCTCTGCTATTGCATCAAGCGATGTGGCGGTCCCTCTGGTCAGGGAAAGGACCGGATTGCACACAAATTTATTGAATGCCTCCGAGCTGCGTCCCTTGATAACAAAGATGAGCCACTCCCACCCGAGCTCTTGGAACAGCTCTGGAATCCGGCTCAGACACCCTTGACCCTTGACGACCCAGCCCACCGACTTTCTCTCGATATATTCCTGTCTGTCAGCAATGCTTCCGAGGAGACATACAACAATATCCGTCGCACAATCCTCCGGTGCCATCCTGAAGACGATATCTTGACCTACCATCGCTTCAAGAAACTCGTCACAGAGCTCAGTGGTGTTACCTCCATTGTGCATGATATGTGCATCAATTCATGTGTTGGATACACGGGACCGTTTGCCCAGTTGATGGGGTGCCCACTGTGTGGCGAGCCTCGGTATGAGCCGAAACGTGCAGGCAAGGTTCCTCGAAAACAATTTCACACCATTCCCATTGGACCACAGCTCCAGGCACTTTGGAGGACACCCCAAAGCACCTATGATATGCGCTACAGACAGCGCTGTACTGAGGCTGTTCTTGATGAACTACGAAGCCAGAATGGGCAACGGACCTCACCATACCGAGACTTTTTCGATGGTTCCGACTATCTCGAAGCCATTCAGGAGGGTAAAATTACCTTGGACGACATGGTCCTCGTCTTCTCTATTGACGGCGCCCAGCTCTATCGGAACAAGTCGTCTGATTGCTGGATTTACATCTGGGTAATCCTCGATCTCCCACCCGAGTTGCGCTACAAAAAGTGCCACATTCTCCCTGGGGGCTTCATTTCAGGACCACAGAAACCGAAAAACACAGACAGTTTCATTTACTCGAGCTCGCACCACGTCGCAGCGCTGCAGGCGGAGGGTCTGCATATCTGGGATGCTGCAACTTTCCGGATTTTTGTATCTAGACTGTTTCTCACGCTCGGCAGCGCGGATGGGCCTGGGATGGCTGCATTGAACGGATGTGTAGGCCATCATGGTAAATATTTCTGCCGCCTATATTGCCCTCTTGTCGGACACCATAAGCCAGGGGGTACACACTACTATCTCGCTCGCTTTCTCCCGGACTCCTTCACCGTTGCTGGTTGCGATCATCCCGACGTCAACTTAAACTCGCTCTTGCGATCATTCACTTCTAAAGAGGCATCTGGACGGTATGAGAAAAATCTCCTCCATGTGCCGCAATCACGCAACAAAACACAATACGAGAAGCGGCGACTTGAAACCGGCATCTGCAAGCCCACAATCTTCAGCGGTGTTCATCCGGACCAAATTCTGGGGGTGCCCACTTTATTTGCGCTTGATATTATGCATCTCCCTGACCTTTTTATTCCACTATGGCGTGGATCGTTTGACTGTGACCACAGTGATAGCACAAATCTGTCCAGCTGGAAATGAGCTGTATTGCAGATGCAAGAGTCTGGAAGGAGCACGGTGCATCTCATTCTTTCTCACTTCACGGGCAGTAAGTTGAAAAGTTCCCTCAGGAAAGCTGGTTGCGCAGACTACACCATACATTCCCGGTTCCTTCGACCGTCCTCCCCATAACCCTGCTGAAAAGATCTCCAGTGGCTACAAGGCCTGGGAATTCTTATCGTATTTTTTCGGCCTCGGCCCGGCCCTCTTTTACAACCTTCTCCCGGATGAGTTCTGGATGCACTACTGCAAGGTTGTGCGGGGATTTCGCATTCTGATGCAAGAAGAAATATTCCCAGCACAGGTCGCTGCAGCCCACAAATTACTCACAGAATTTTCCGATGATTTTGAACGACTTTATGTGCAGCGCCGTGTCGACCGCCTTCATTTTGTCCGTCTCAGCATCCACACCACATCGCATTTCGCACCCGAGACAGTTCGTGTTGGTCCGGGAATCATCTATTCGCAATGGGGGATGGAACACACCATTGGAAATCTGGGTGAAGAAATAAAGCAGCACTCAAATGCTTTTGCCAATCTTGCGCAGCAGGGCATTTGGTGTTGCCAGGTCAACGCGTTGAAAGCCATGATTCCAGATCTCGAGCCACCCAAAAATCCCTTGCCGCGTGGAGCACGAGAACTTGGTGATGGCTATGCCCTGCTTTGTGCAATGGACACCACCTCTCGTTTGGTTCGGCCATGCGAGGAGAAGGCCATTATTGCCTACCTTTAGAGTCATGGTGCCATTCCAACCAGAACATCATCCTATGTAATCCGCTGGGCCTGCCTACGCTTACCCAACGGACAAATCGCTCGCTTGCACTGGAAGGAGACCTGCAAGGCCTTGGAGGATCTTCGAACATCCCGAAACGTCAAGGTATGTTGTCGAGCTGTTCAAATATTTACTTCATTAATTGTGATGCAGCTCAAATTTAACGGAACTTCTTACCTCGGGGAGGTTCTCTTCTACATGCTGCTCCATATTAACGACAATATGGAATTGAAACCGGTTGCAATGGTCTCGTTGTATGGCCCACCACACCCGGGACTTCTCGCCGCATCATCGGGGACATACTGGACTGTACAGCATCTTCGTGATGCCACCATCCGAGTTGTCAGCGCGAAGTCTATCAAATCTGTTGTTATGAGGACCCCCGACGAGTGCTACAAGACGCGGTTCCATGATGGAACCGAAGCAGACCGTTGGTATTTGATGGAGAAACCTGGTTTGAAGCTATCTGAGCGGGTGGGCTTGGAGGAGCTCCTTGCAGACGACACAGAGGAATAATAACAAAAAAAATGTGCTTTAGCACGAACCCAATAACACAGACGACGTAGAAATACTGCAGTCCTCGATATCTCCATTGTCTGTGCACACATGCTCACCCAATCCAATATCTCCTATGTCCGATCCAGCTGAAGACACCTGCTCCTGCAGGGCAAAAAGAGCGCACTGCAACTTGTGGAGCTTCTCGTAGAGGAAGTGGCGCTCTACCTGCACCCGGTGGAGTCTCTCTTCAAGTTTTTTGGCATAAGCTTTGTAGTACGCTGCATCACATGCGATGGTATGCTGGGAATGTGTCGCCCGGTGCCTCACTAGGAAGTGGAGAGTACATCAGGCTATTTCTACAGCTAAGTACCGCTTAGACTACTATTTTTCCATGTATCTTGCCCCAGCTCCTCTGTGCTCAGCAAGTTTTCGAAGGTGAGCCTTTTGAGTCGTATTTCTTCACAAGCGAAGCATGTGCGATGATGCCACGCTTGCGTGGGCTCCGAAGGCTGAGGGAGATCTTTGGGACGCTCTCCAGCTACCCTCTCGGGCGCTGGGGAGGGGAGGAGACAAATCTGGACGAAGGCCGAGGTTTTTGATTTGCCGTGAGTTGATGACCAAGCCATTTATGCGCACAGAAATCTCAAGGTATGTTGCCAAGATCACACATTTGTTTGAGGAAGTAGAACGAGGGAAATCGAGGGAGTACATGAGAATAGAGAAAGAAAAAGTGATGATTCGGTGGCACTCAATCCAGCTTGATCAAAATTGATCAGTGTCTGTTGGCCTCGTTCTCCCTCGTGCCGGCTCAACACTGTTCTCACTGGGAGTAATCCTTCATTGCATAAAAACCCATTCAGCCGAGGCAGTCTGGAGCCAGCCCAAATGGATCTGGTGAACTGGAACCGGAAGAGGACTGGGTGATCCCGGGATCTGGATGCACAGATGTAACAGAAAGCTGGTGCCTCCCACAGTCCTCACCTGAGTTGGTATAGACATTCATCCTCTACTTGCTGCAGGCCCCTGTTGATCACGAGACTCTGTGCAACGACTGGCATGTGTGGAAGCCTTCGCTGGCACTAGTTGGGAGGGCCCTCCCAGTTGAGGTGAGCTGAAATACTGTGCCAGACCACACATCCTTCAGTGCTGGGGCTGCTGGCACTGGTGGTGGCGGCGCAGCCAGAGGAGAAGCTGGTGCTTGGTACCATGCATACATTGACTTGATAATCCTCAAACACACAGATTCGGGCACGAACAGTGTCAAGATCTTGGCTCCTGGTGTGCACAATAATGTTAGATGGTGGTCTGGTGTCGATACCATATCTCTTTTTCTTGCACCTCACTATATCCGGTGGTCAGCAATGCAAGACACAAGCAAAGGGGGTGCACACTCATGAGGGGACTCCTCAGGGACAACATGGGGATGACCAAGGGACACTGTTTTTGAAACATACCCAGAATATGTGGGGTCTGAATATACTCAGTATATTAGCTAATATCCCAAGCATATACTTGCAATATCCTGAGCCTAAAAGGGGATAGGTGTGATGGGAAGTATTCTTGAGTGTGTTCAATTCTGGGAGAGGCCATTCTTTTTGACAATTATATCACTGGCTCAGTTAAATTATACAAACAATGGAGAGTCCAAAATATAATATCTCCCAATTCTCCTAGCTCCAGGAATGCTATCAGACACCAGGATAATGTATATAAAAAGATGGTCCCTGCCAGGATTGAACACACTCGAGAATACTCCCCATTCCTTATATCTCCTTTTGGGATCAGAATATTCCAAGTATATGCTTAGGATACGCTGGGTCCCAATCTTTTGTACTGATTTGAATACATCACTATCTACCTTTTGTACACCAAAAATCTGGACATCCAGCGGGTATTTGCCCTGCAATGTGCGGAATTGCCTGCGAGCATTATTTTTGCCACCACTGTAAGTCCTCTACTTTTTTGACTTCTCGATCTGACTCTCTGGTAGTGCGAGAGCGGTGCATGAGATGGCAGACCTCGAGAACATCCAAGTGGCAGAGGTTGATGAGGTGGTGGGGTACTTGTCGTCGGGGAAGGGGAGGATGGCAGATAGTGGGGTTTTTTTTGGGCGGCATGTATGATTCGCCGCATATAAGTATTTGTCGGTAGTGCATGTCCTGGTGTTTTCTTGTAGAATTTTCATTTTTTGGAGCGCTTTCTTTGGAGACGAGTTGGAGAGGTGAATTAAAATGAATTTAAAAAGCCACAAGAATAAGTGCAAAGGGATTCGAACAAAATACCAATGATACAGTGGTTACGTAGACGCTCTCTGGCCTGCAAGGGCAAGTCAGCACATACATAACCCCTGTACCATCAGGTATTAGGGGTTATGTGTTATGGTGGGCCCATCCACACGAAATGTCAATCACTTTTACATGGAATGCCAATCAATTTTATCTTTAGACTCTCTTTGTTTCTGTCTGCCGTCATCTCACAGGCACCCGTTTCCCACCTTTTCTCTGTTGTGGGTTTAACTTGCTGGCCGAACATCTTTCTGTTCTACTTGGTACTCAATGCAGTGCACTCCAAGACACGTGTGGTGGCAAACATTCCACAACAAACCTGTTTGGGTCTTGGTCTGCGACATCTCCAGAATCTCCATTCTTCCAGCTGCAATGCCTGTGTCCTGTTCTTCTTCTCCTGGCTTGGATGCTCCTACCAAAAAAACCGAAACGGCATGTCATTGACTTTGATGTTGATGACGGGAATAATGAGTAGCAAGACGAGGATGACCAGCTCGAGGGTCTTGGCACCACCACACATCGCAGCTGAAACCCCTGGCTGACGGTGATCCCCCTCAGGAAGAACAGGCGGTGCACCAGTGGCAAAGGCGCAAATGCACATGCGATTACGTGCAAGTGGCATGGCGACACCGAGTCGAAGATGCAGGCGCTCCCCACAGATTTCGATGCATTGAGCATGGAGCGCAAGCAGCAAGCAGAGGAGCTCACAGTGAAGCATGGAATGAAGCTCAAGGAGGTCTGCCACCACATTCTCATAGCTTCAGACTTCAAAACCAAGCGCAAAGTCAACCTCTATAACACGAAGATTTCCAAGATTATGGCCAACCTGAATGGAGGTGAGGATGTCTTTGGCTTCAATCTGAATGGGCCTAATTGTGTTTGCCTGCGCAGACCGCGAAACTGGAGATCGCTACAAGATTCCCGAGGTCAAGAGGATGGTCGTGGAGGACCTGTCCATGCTCGAGGGCTTCACGCTGGAGGAGGAGCAGAAAATGATGACTGTGCTGCAGGAGAAGTGCAAGCAGAAGTATCAGGGGACCAGGGCAAATAATTTGGCTGCGGGTGTGGATGCAAGGTGCACAGTGGAGTGCATGATGGTGGAGGTGAGTTTTTTCTTCACTGTGAGCCAATCCTATCTTCTAACGTGAGTTGCAAATCACATCTCTTGTGGAGCGGGCGGGGATGATGGACTTTGCAATGTTCACCCATGGCCACATCCATGACACGATGGTCCCTGTTATGATCCAGTCCTGGGGGCCTTTGGATTTCTTTCGTGACGTCCTGAAGAGGGATCCCGCAGACGTCAGCGTGATGTTCGAGCTGTGGGCCATAGCCTGAGAGCGAGGTACAAGTGTTGACTGGAAGTAATGAATGGATAGCTTATACTTCCTGCAGGAACAACGGGCACTGATATGTTGTTGGACATGCAGAAGGAGTGCACTGACATTATCACCTTGGGCCTGTGTATGTGGTTATTTCATCCTATGAGTGTTGTATCGCTGACCATTTCTCTCTAGGAATGATCCTCAGGAAGACCAAGGTCATGATGAATTATGTGAATTATATCAAGGCGCTCGCCGAAGAGAAGAACATCGGTCTTGTAGGGTGACCCAAGGGCATTGACTTCAAGCGCATGTCGAGGCAGTCTGCCATCGGGCCACTACAAATCCTCTGCAATGCGCTGAAGTGTGGGTTGTGCAAGTGGAAGGTACTCAGTGCCAGGGAGAAGACACAGCTTGTGGAGCAGTTCTGGGAGGATAAAATATTGTCTATCCTCTGCAGCAGGAAGGAGTCGGCGACCGTGTTTGCGTTAAGCGGCCTGAAATTGTTTACCCAGCGGGGTAATGCAGTTTTGTCCGCCTTCGGGATGAGGAAGGCGGGGGACGCGTATGGCGATGAAGAGGGACAGATCCTGCCCGCGTCAAGGTGCGTTTGGATCAATTTTTGCCAAGTGTCGTGGTACTTTCTTGGACTCTGGTAAGTCCTCGTTTTAAACGATTTATCTGTGTCTTTAACCGTGATCTCACAGAGCACGTCAGTAGGGAGCTCGTCCATGTGCGGCATAGGCTCGAAAAGACATGAGTAGTCTTCCCTCGCCTTGTTGCTACGTATCTGCAGGACTTCCCAATGTGCCAATACTTTGGCATGTTCTCTCATGGCTGCGACGACGTCGACCTTTTTCACTTTCTCAAAATGCGCCTGATTGCAGCAGTTTCAGATGTCGCGCCGTGCACACCATCTCAAGTTCCTTGGCCATGGCCTTGTAGTCCATGCAGGTGGCGCGCAGCTTCTCCCGTAGCTTAGTTCTTGGCTTCGGGAAAGCCTTCAGCGCGGGCGGATTAAGGATATCATAGTTACAGCCTTTATCTATCGTGGTTCGTTCACGATGATCAATGACAATATTATTCTTAACTAGCCACGGCAGGCCCAAGATAATCGGGGCACAAAGGTTTGGAGCTACTACGGCATGTACAGTTCTAGCAGTCCATGCCTGATCAGGCGATACCAAAGGAAGTCTTATGTATTCTGTCAATTGCGAAGAGGGCATGGGGGTGTTCATGGAATCTGATAATGCGAGGGAAATGTTCACGGGTTTATGCAGTAGCCGTTTCTTCAAACCGAGCGCAAGTACGAGCGCCTCGTCAATCAAAGCTAGACCAGAACTGTTGTCAATCAGTGCCTGTATCTCGAGCGGTATAGTCGTCAACGGCCCCTCTACTAGGCAGTCCCAGTAGAGGTGGTCACCGCGGAGAGGGCCACTCACGTCGTCATCTGTACCGCTGTCATCATAGTCCTCAACTTGAGGCATAACGGTGGCGACGGTACTGGTGGACGTCGACGATGACGACTTTGGTTTCTTCGAGGCGACGAGCGAGGCAGTAATCGGCTTGTAATTCATGCCTGAAGGGAAACTGTTTGGGCAGTCCTTTAAGTTGTGCTCCACAAAAACTTGGCGGCACTTGTAGCAGCCGGAGTTTTCGTGGAGGAGCACGTGTTTGTCTTCCGTGAGGGGAGGGCAGCAACCAGCAGTGGAGGAGGAGGAGGAAGGAGTCTGTGAGGGGGCGCGACTACCACCATTTGAGCCTTCCTTCTTCTTCTTCCGGTTGCCGTCATTTTCCGCCTTGCGCTTCTCTACAACTCTCTCTTCTTTGCGGAGTTCCATGGCAATCTTTTGTTCACGTTCAATGGTTCGGGTACGGTCTTCATCGAGGCAGCCCATCTCCAAGGCTCATTTCAACAGGTCCTCAGCGTCGACGGCGGTGACAATAGCATCGTTGTTCAGGGCCAGTTGGAGGTCAGGGATGATGCCGGCTTCAACGATGTGACGGATGCGGGTACTCAGGAGTTCGGCGGCGGTATCGATGAGGAGGGAAGACAGGGAGATGATGCACGTGTAGTAGCTGTCAAACGACTTGTTGTCCTCCATACGCGATGACATGACTTCGATGCGGGTTGTCTGTTCCCAGTCCTTGCGGAGGTACTTGGATTGCAGTTCCCCATGAATTCATTGAAGGTCAGTGCGCATACGTGTTTCTTCTCAGCGGCGGGACGGAGCCAATTGACGATATGGACATCACGGATACAGCGCAGGAAGGTGGCGACTTGGGTAGCTAGGAGAGTGCCCTTGAATGAGAAGTAACTCTCGCAGTGATACTTGAAGGTGTCGAGCACAAGCGGGGTGAGTTCACCAGGGGAAAGTGTCGGTTTTTTCCCTGTGCGTCCTTCACAAGTCGCAAATTTACTCATTGCGGTCGGTATCGGTGACGAGTGTTCATCCGAGGAGAAAGAGTCTGAAGGAGGGGACAGAGGCTGGGAGAGCGGTAGAGGAGTCCTTCTCGGGGGGGATATGGACGGTGGCAATAACAATAATGAGGTAGAGTGATTGGCTGCTGCCGCTCTGTGGGTCTGTAGCGGTGTTGTTATATCTGTGCACTCTGACTCCGGTCACACTCCGGTCACACTATAAGTCACACTCCGGATCCGGACCCTCGGACCGATCCGGGACCAACCGGAACACTCCAGAACTTCGGGTATTTATGTCACGACGCTTTACTAAGTGTTTCTCCAGTTTATCCGTTTATCCGAGGTTCCTTTATTGTCTTTAACATTGCTTTACTTCTCTGTCCCCATTTGGATAGTGGCTTATTGTTTTACGCACTGGTCACATTACTTATCCACATTTAGGACTACAATTACAGACTTTAGTATATATCTGTCTTAGCCACGTCCAGTACTTCATCTGGAAAATTAACGTTGTTCCATGTTTCCCTTCATGGACTGAGTCTATTCTTTCAATCCTTGTCTTCAACTCGACTCCGAGGTTACCCTTAAGCCTCTGGATGTCCTTTTCGCACTTCGACTTTATTTCCGGTCCATTTCCGGTCTTTCCGGTTTCCACACCACTCCGACTCACGTCCTCGTTCCCACAGCTTCTACGCCACTCCGGTTTACCTCCGGTCCGGGCCTTCCGGTCCGGCCTCCCGGAGTAGTCCCAATCGGGCTAGAACCCCATGTTGTGGAGCGTTTCCGTTTTGTCCTGATTTTCGTCCCGGCTCGACACCCAGACAGTCGCACACCCTGCTGAGTTGTGGTGCTTGCGAGAATAGCCGACTATTTCACCTCCAGTCCTGCTCCGGGTTCCGGACGTCTTCCGGTTCCGGACTTCCACAGGACTTCTCTTCCCCCTCTTGGCTCAGTATATAACAGTATTTTCCAGATCCCCTGTCTGGGCTGTCTGCTTGCTGCGCTCATCCCGCTCGCAGAGCAGTTCCTCACTTCCATTCCTTCACGTCACGACTTCCATGCCTTCCGAGGTTGTTTCTAGAAGCTCCGGTTTTGTCCGGTTCCGTCCGGTCTTCCTGGCTGGACCTCTTCCCATCCTCCTCATTCACGACCTCCCGACTTTCATGTCCTCCGGTGCTTTCCGGTGCTGCTAGTCAGCATTGAGGTCGCTTCCAGGACTCCGGTTTCCTCCGGGTGTCTTTTCCGGACCTCTTCAGATCACCATTCTTCATGACCATCACGCCCTTCATGACTCTGGAATTGTCGACCAGTACCTTCCGGAATTCCCGGACTTTGTCACCATCACCGGCTTGACCTCCACCTCTCTCCGGTCGCTTCTTTCCCGGACCTTTCACATCTGGTGTTGTCCAACCCTCGTTGAACTCCATTTCAACTTTGGTTGTGATTCTCGTCATCTCGCGAATCCGATGATTTTGCCGGTTTCCGGATCTCAACTACTCCACCACCTCGCTCCGTTGAGCTGATTGGTTGGCAGCTAGTACCTCTTTCCATTCCACCGATATCTTCGATTCTGTGTGCACCTTCAGACACAATGTCTGATCCTGTTTGGCCTTTCCGGTTACGGAAGGACACTCCGGTTTTGTCCGGTCGCCCGGAGCTCCGGAATGTCTTCGCCAGTCTTGCGACGTCTTCACCTGATTCTGATCCTTCTATGGATATCTTGGGGCTTTTATGCCTATCCTCGGGTTTTTATACCACTCCTTCCAGTCCTCCTTCTGGACGTGTGGAACCTCCAGATCCTCCGCACACCTTTTTCGGCCACCTCCGGAATTCCGTCAACCATTCCGGGCCGTCCTGTTCATCTCCAGTTCCAGTTGCACCTCCCGTGTTTCTGTTACCACCTCCGGTCGCCTCTCTGTGATCATTCCGGAAACTTCCGGGAACCTTCAGGTTCGACTCCGGATGCCTTCTGAACCTTGTTGCGGTTTTAGGTTGTGCTTTGCTTTGGACTAGCCCATCTCCGGGTATTCAGTCACTACCACTTTCAACTCTGTTTCGAAATCCTGTCCAAGTCTTCCCAGTTCCTCCGAAAATCCGACTTCTGCCCCTCCGGCACTCCCGCCATTCTTCCGGCACCTTCCTTCCTGCTATCCTTCGCTCTCTTTTCGGACCTCTCCCGAGCCTTCCGGCTCTCCTCCGGACCTTCTCCGGGTCCTTCAGCCCCTTTCTATCCACTCCAGATTTTTCTGGCTCTCATCTTGCTCCTTCCTGCTATCTTCCACTTTCTTTCCGGACCTCTTCCGGGCCTTCCGACTTTCCTCTGGACCCCTTCCGGGCCCTTCCACTTCTTTCTGTCTACTCCGAATTTTTTGCGGTCTCCATTCCGTTCCTCCCCACCCTTTCCGTTCTGGTCCTTTCATCTTGTCCTTGATTTCCTCTGTGATCCTCTGGATTCCTCCAGTTCTCTCCTCCGGACTCCACTTATCTTCTCTCGATCACCTCCGGTCTTCTCCCCGGACTTCTTCCTTCATCACCAGCCCCATTTTGTGTATCCTCCGGAACACCTTCTGCATTCTCCGGATTCCCTATGCGACCTCCATGCTTTCAGTTCCTTGAGGGCAAGGAACGTAAAGGGGGGATACTGTTATATCCGTGCACTCTGACTCCGGTCACACTCCGGTCACACTATAAGTCACACTCCGGATCCGGACCCTCGGACCGATCCGGGACCAACCGGAACACTCCAGAACTTCGGGTATTTATGTCACGACGCTTTACTAAGTGTTTCTCCAGTTTATCCGTTTATCCGAGGTTCCTTTATTGTCTTTAACATTGCTTTACTTCTCTGTCCCCATTTGGATAGTGGCTTATTGTTTTACGCACTGGTCACATTACTTATCCACATTTAGGACTACAATTACAGACTTTAGTATATATCTGTCTTAGCCACGTCCAGTACTTCATCTGGAAAATTAACGTTGTTCCATGTTTCCCTTCATGGACTGAGTCTATTCTTTCAATCCTTGTCTTCAACTCGACTCCGAGGTTACCCTTAAGCCTCTGGATGTCCTTTTCGCACTTCGACTTTATTTCCGGTCCATTTCCGGTCTTTCCGGTTTCCACACCACTCCGACTCACGTCCTCGTTCCCACAGCTTCTACGCCACTCCGGTTTACCTCCGGTCCGGGCCTTCCGGTCCGGCCTCCCGGAGTAGTCCCAATCGGGCTAGAACCCCATGTTGTGGAGCGTTTCCGTTTTGTCCTGATTTTCGTCCCGGCTCGACACCCAGACAGTCGCACACCCTGCTGAGTTGTGGTGCTTGCGAGAATAGCCGACTATTTCACCTCCAGTCCTGCTCCGGGTTCCGGACGTCTTCCGGTTCCGGACTTCCACAGGACTTCTCTTCCCCCTCTCGGCTCAGTATATAACAGGTGTGAGGGTCGACGGGGTGCGTTGGGAAGCAGGGTGTTAACGGAAAGACGGTGGGCGGGGTTGGTGGCTGCGTATCAGAAGTGACGTGGTGGTTTCCTCTGCATGTATTGTCAGTCTGGCAGTCTCTAAACAGTAACGGTTTTCGGCGAGCCGACGGTCAGGGCGGTGACACTCCGTGTGGGGAAGTGTGGGGTAACAGAGGCAGAAACAGGATCAGAGGATGTAGACCTCTCTGATCACCGTTGATAGGCGGTGCGGACGCAAATACGACGGTCTTTATTTGAAAAAAAAGTGGAAACTCACCGTGTAGGGCCACGGGGAGAAACACTAGAGCTTTGCGCGTTCGGAAGAAATCTAATAGAACCGGAGTATGATTGGGAAAATAGCGAGATCGTAGTAAGGTAACAAGCAGGAAGGTAATGTAATCAAGTCCCGTGAGTGTGTAAGTAAGCGTCGGGTTTACACTCGACTCCAGTTCTCGCAGATTTAGAATTCCGTGCTCACAGAACAAATTCCCAGAAGACTTTCCCTGATGAGGGCTGCCTTTCCCAATCAAGTGAATGTACTAGGTTCCGTCAATCCTGCCGCATTGCTCTGAATAGAGCTTTAACATGGTGTATTTCATTTGAACCCATTTATACGGACAACCAGTCTCTACAAAACCATCAGCACTCTCCTTATATTCCAAACAAAGGTGAGAAACACATCCTTGCAACTATACAGTGTGATTTTTAAGTCCCCAGTTTACAACTCATCCCAGCTCTTCAAGGACAGAATTCTTGTCCACCTCGGGGTCCGGGGATTCACTTGTACAAGCCAAGGGAAACTTGAAGCCACCAGCAACCCAGCTTAACATGCCCTAGCAATTGAACAACACGTTGAAAGGGCTGGCTAAGTTGCCAGCAATGATCGATGATCAACAGTAAGTTGAGGAACCACCCATTCCAAGATGATACGTGGGAAGAAAGTATTGGGAAGGATTGCAGAACAGGTTTGATGAGGACCTCAAGAGTCTAGAGATGTTCAGATGACTCGGTGAAACCCGTAGAGGCAGTACCGCTAGCAAGGATGATTGAATCCTTCTCACAATTCACTGAGAATGAAAATACTTTTGATCCGAGCGAGTGAGTAGACAGAGTAAGATGGACTCCGGATGTCCTGCCCCATCTTCACATGTGTTCACATCTTATCCTCTGCATACGGCATAGATTTCTACAGCCCTCAGGTAAGCGCTACATAAGTATGGTTCATCAGTACACCCAACCAGAGACTCAAAGCATAAGATCCAACATACTGTACTTGGGCCCGCCGCCGCCCTCGGGGACGGTCCACGTGATGTCCTGCGTCGGCACCTTGATGTCGCACAGCTTGCAGTGGATGCAGTTCTATGGTTCAATTTTTATTTAGTTGAGCTGCCAGTTGGGAATGAGGGAAGGAGAAAAGAAAAAAAGCGACCCACCTGAGAATTAATTACGAGCTTCGTGCCCTCCCAACCCTCCTCCTCGCCGTCGTCCTGTAAATAATTCTCAGCGCATGTTAAATATGTGAGACAAACAGCGAAGAGCCGCGGGCCATAATCCCTCCCACGCAGCGCTAGAAATGTGTTCCGAGGGGCGCCGGAGGGGACACACGACCCAATCAAAATGGCACTCACCCCCGCATTCCCCGGGACGACCCGCCCCCCATCGTCCGCCACATACTCATACACCCCCGCGGGACACGCGCGCTGCAGCAGACTCCCATACGTCCCTACATTCACCGCGACGTGCGCCCGCCGCCGCGCTGCCGTCTCCTGTACGTCCACGCTTCCCTTCTCCCCCTCCGTATCGACCGCTACACACCATCAATCAGCACAGAATAGAGTGGGCAAGCGCAAAGCCTCACCAGACAAAGCAGGCCCGTCGATGCCGCGCATCACGCGCAGATGAACCGCCTCACCCTCGGCGTGGTTCGTCCCCGTGAGCGCGACGCTGCTCATCAAATCCGTGCTCAGCGGCGGCTCGAACGCGGGGTACGCGATCGGCGCGCACGCCGCCGCCGGGCGCGTCGCTAGGGCGTCGGGTGAGGTCCTCGAGGGATTCGTCTGCGAGTCCATTCAGTTGTAATTAATAATAATGCGAGCGGAGATACTCGCCCCCTTGCCATGATGCCCCAAAGTCCACGGGACGCGCCCTCTTAACATCGTGTCGACCCCGGCGTAGAGCACGCCCCCCGCGAGCCCGAGGCGCGTGGCGAAGCCGGGGCGCACGTTGCGCACGGCCCACAGGTCCGCGTGTGCTGGCGAGCCGGGGAAGGCGGCGGAGTAGGCGCGGAGGTCGACAATCTCTGCTTCAGAGGATTCGGCAGATTCAGCGGAGGGGGAGGAGGAGGAGGCAGCGGGCTTGAACGTCGCAGGCGACGCGGTGGAGACGAACGCGGCGCCGGGGTGGAGCGCGGCGAAGGCGGCTTCGGCGGCGAGCATGCCGGTCTGGGTGGTGTGTGTTAGCGCAAGAACAAGGTGGAAGAGAAGGAGAAATAATCAGAAGGCGGGGAGAGACCGAACGATTGAAAAATCCTGCGTCAAAGGGACGCCCCACGACGCGCAAGGATGAACTTGGATGCCCTGCCGACCAAAAGCGGGACGCCGTGCATAATTCCGCGCCGATCCCCACAATCTCGAACGCAGAATTTTCGAAACAAGACAAAGCAGACTCCCACTCACCCGCATCGCGTTATGCGTCCCCTTGATCTTGGCGGTGTTGACCACGCCGGCGGAGCATCTGTGCGCGGGATTGAGCTCGAGGGGAATGTTATCAAGTAGAAGGAGCAAGTGTGAGCACTCGAAGGGGATGCAATAGCTCGAGGGGAGTGCTATAACGCGGAGGGAAAGGGAAAGCAGTGCCGAGGAGAAATGTCGAGTACGACGGGGAGAGAATAACGCACCCGATCAGCGCGCCACCGGGGAAGTGGAGCTGCGGGAGGCTCTGCAGCCCGCCCTCGGTGAGCGTGCGCGCGCCGTACGCGAGGCGTTCCGCGCCCGGCGCGGCGAGCAGCGCTCGGAAATGCGGGTGGTGTTTCATGCGCTGCCCTCCGAGTTAGAATCCACCAGCCATCGAGGGAGCCACGGACCTGCAACTCGCGATACGGCTCCAACCACGGATTCTTGTAATCCAACCCCACCACCAAGCCGACGCTCACGAGCCCGTCCGCCATGTGGTACTCCCACCCGCCGCCGTACGTTCCCCAGTCCAGCGGCCACCCGATCGCGTGTACGACCTTCCCGGGGACGTGCCGCTCCGGCGGCACGCGCCACACCTCCTTGAGCCCGAGCCCGTACGTCTGCGCCTCGGCGCGCGAGCGCAGGTCGTACATGGATATCGCTGATTTGGAGAGCGAGCCGTGCGCGCCCTCGGCGAGGAGCGTCGCGCGCGCGCGGAAGACGACGCCCGGCTCGAAGCGCGCGGATTTTGTACGCTGGCGGGTGAGCCCCGCGTCGTGCGTGACGACGCCGCGCACGGAGCGCACCGCGCGACCCTGCACGTCCGTGGCGTCCTCCGATTGAGAGAGCAGAAGGCGCGCCCCGGCGAAGCCTGCGTAGACCTCTGCGCCGAGCTCTTCTGCAATTCCGCCGAGCCACGCCGCGACGCGCGAGAGGCTCGCGATGTAGTTCCCCTTGTTGTTCATCTGCGGCGGGTGCGGGAGAGGTATAGCGTATTTTGAGGTGAGAAAGCGCATAGAGGACGAAGTGACAGGCTGAGAAAGAGGATGCTCCGTCTCCCGCCAGTCGGGGAGTAGCGCGTCGAGCGCAGAGGGCTCAATTACTGCGCCAGAGAGGATATGGGAGCCGATTTCGGCGCCCTTCTCGAGGATGACGACGCGCACCTCCTTGCCTGTCTCTACTTCGAGCTGTTTGAGGCGGATTGCGGCGCTGAGACCAGCAGGGCCCGCGCCGACGATGCAGACGTCCACCAGTTCCTCCTCGCGAGATTCTGCGTCGGGATCATAGGGGGTGTACTTTGAGTTGCGGACAGGTTTGCTGGTGTGTAGACGGCGCGTAGAACCCGTAGGCAGGCGCGCCCGCAGGCGACGAAGCATGGAGAATGGCATCCGGCCCGGAGCCCGCGCCCAATCACTAGCCCAGAATTGTTCTTTTGGCATTCCAATTATTTTATTTTATTTTTGCTTTGGCTAGGACTCAGCGCTCAACATTATCAGGCTGTGGAATTGCTGGCTGCATTTTTACTTTCCATTTCTATTTCACGAACATCGACAGCATTAGATTACTGAGGATCAGAAAGCATCCCAGTCGTCAGGCAATCCCTCTTTGATTCGCCAGCCCGCATCCTTACCCAGCCACGCGATTCATCATCCGCCTCTGCCCCTTCTCTAAAGACCTCGTCATCTCCGGCTCCCCACAACGCCACGACCGCCCACTCGATGATCATCAGCCCCGGCGGCGCTGCTCGCCCTCGCTATCCAGCGCCCGTACAACATCCCTTAGCGTCGACACAACCACCCACTGGTCCGGCATCGACGCCCGCTCAATGATCGCGATGGGCGTGTAGTGCGGGTACACCTCGCCCGCGCGCCGCGACGACGTGCGGGAGGCGCGCAACGCCCATGAGGACGAGCATGCGCGCGCGCTCGCACCCCGGGAGCTGCACGTCCTTGCCCCGGCGGCCGATGCCGGGGCACACCATGAGCGCCTCGGCGACGCCGCGTTGCGTGACGGGGATCCCCGCGAGCGTCGTGAGGGCGGAGCTGACGCGACGGGCTCGAAGCCGTGCGCACAAATATAGAGGACTTCCTCGCCGGCGCGGCCGTACACAACGAGGTCGCCTTGTTTTAGCAGCGTAGAATTAGCACGCGGGGTGGTATGCTGGGAGATTGACGTACGCGGACGACGGTCAGCCCGCGGTTGGCTCCCTCGATGGCGGCCTCCATCATTTCGTTTGGGGCGCCCTCTGCATTTCCAGGGAACTTTTTGGCGATGCGGACCTGCACGGTTGGGGGAATTAGGGCGAGGACGGCTGCGGTGACCAGTTTGTCCGACAGCACGAGGTCGGCGAGCTGCGTCAGCGCCGTATGTGTGGCGAGGAAGGATGGCCGGGACCGGAGCCCACGAGGACTTCCGTCGGATGTCGAGTGAATGAAGAGAGGAGGGGAGAGCAGATGGCGCGGAGGGCGAGCTAGAATATTCGCCCGCTAGCACCTCACGCACCTCCTGCTCTGTCATCGCCACGAGCTTGGACATCGGCCAGTACTAGCTGACTTGAGCGACCCATTTATGATTTCATCCTCCGTCTCATGCTCTCAGCCTCCGTCTCGGTGGGACTGCTTGAGGAGACAGGACGATTCGGAGTAGATGCGCCGTCGTCCTCGCCTAGTTCGTCCTCCTCGCCGCTGGACGGTGTCGCAAGAGCGTGCATGATGCCGACCTTGTCTACCGCCGCGCCGACCTCCTTCGCGAGCAGGCTGACAATATCGGGCTTGACGCGGCTCCCCAAATGACACCCCTAGCCGTTTGTCGCGATGCCAATCTGCAGCGCCGTCCGTGAGGGTCCTCAAACCGATGTGTCGAGGTGAAGAAGAAGTCGCAGAGGTCCGGCATGTCCGTCGAGGTTGCGCGACCTGCAGAGGCGGTATATGCGCTCCGCGGACGCATGGCTGCGGCGGTGGGGATCGCCGAGTACCTGTGTCCGTAATGCAGACAAAGCTTATGTCCGTCGCCGTCGCCAGATAGCAGTTGAGGCTGGCATCCTCCGGAGCTCCGCGCTCGATTGCGGCAGCGCATCTCAATCGAGGACGGGCTCCCCCTGCAGCTCTTCGCGCGCGGCTGCCAGGCCCCCCTTCATGATAATGATGACCGCCGAGTCTGCCTCGAGCGCGGATAATGCGCGAGATGCTGCGAGAGTGCCAGATCCAAGGATTAAAGTTGAGCGGCGTTGCAATCGGAAGAAGAAGACAAGCGACGCGCCGCCCTAGGGCGGGGGGAATCCCGACATGGGTGTAAGGCAGATGTTGAGGGTCATGTAGCAAGAGAGTTCGTGGGATAGGGAGATGATACTTAGATCACATCTCTCATTTCTATCTACTCTCTCACGGCGCGACTTGCTCGCGTCGAAAGTAAGTCGAGTTAATCCCGAGATACCATCTTATGTGGTTCACACACTGGAGAGCCGATCCACAAACTAGCAACCCTAGATTAACACAATACACCTGTCGTTTTATTTTCCTGCTAAAACGCGCTATGCGGCCTTGTCCCTGCCGCCCATCCCCTCCTCGACGAGCTCACCCACCCAGCGCTCAAACGCGTCCGGATCCATGGTGCCCTCCGCGTCGAAGAAGCGCGCATACGGCGCCTCCGCGTGGGTCTTGCCCTTGGCGAGGAGGCTCTTGTTCGCGGACGTCGAGCGCACGTAGGTGAGCGCCAGCGCGTACTGTGGTGGGATCGACGCCCCCGGGGCGGATGCGGATTTTGGGGGGAAGGACACGGGGAGTGTGCGCGACGAAAGGGTTATTCGCTCGGTCATGATCTACGCGGGCGCGTTAGCGGGAGCCGCGCACGGACATGAAGGGTGCACGCACTCGTTTGGAGAAAGTTTTCCGCTTCCCGACGAAAACGATGTCGCCCTCGATAAAGTACGAGTAAAGGGTTTGGGTGAACGTGAGGAGCATGTACCTGGGGGGAGGGGAGGTCAGCGGCGGATAGGGAGGGTCCCGCACTGGGGCACACGCACAGGATTAATCCCGCCCAAACGACGGGCTTGCTCTGCTCAAATTCAATTTTGTACCCGTACAGGCCGGTCCCACCCGCGACGAAGACGCTCAGCCAGCCGAGCGCGAGCCGGACGTCTGTGTGCTGGTGGATCTGCTTGAACAGCTCCGGTCGCGAGAGATACTGCCGCGCGGGGTCAGCACAGTGCCGCAAAGTAAAACGGGAATACCTCACCCGCTTCACGGCGTCGTCGCACGCATTCTTGAGCTCTGTAGCGCTAAAGTTGTTGACTTTGACGATGTCGCGTGTGCCTGGGAGCGGTGGCAGACTGAGGGGGCCAGGGGGTCGGTCGGGGGAGTGGGGCGAGGGTATGGAGGAGCTGGGCCCAGCAGGTTGCAGTGGATATTTCCTGGGCGCCGTTTACTTTCTTGCGAGGGCATGGTGGGTGGAAGGAAGGTGGGAAACGAGAGCAAGGCGCGACGTGTTGTGTTTGCAATAGTCGGTGTTGCCAAACAAACCGTTCAGCAAGAACCGTGATGGCGGACGCTGGTGAGACCAGACACGATATGGTATCCCTTTGCTATGCTCACGACATTCCTCTGCTCACCGCTCGCAGGCTTTTTCAAGGGCACTTCTGCCGACCAGGACAGGCGTTTCGTCGATAAGGAGGCAAAACTCCTCAAATCAACAAAATTTCCTTCTCATTTCGACAAGAAGGTACAAAAGGAATTCGTGGCCGGTCGACTAATCTAACGCGCCCAAGGTGGACATGCGGAAAGTGAACTTGAATGTCATCAAGCCGTGGATCGCCAAAAAAATCGTCGAGCTCGTGGGGTTCGAGGACGACATTTTGATCGGTTACGCTCTCGAGCTTCTCGATGAACCAGTAAGTTTCTCGTTGTACCTCAAAGGGTCGCTCATGAACACCGAATAGGCCCCCGATCCAAAGAAAATGCAGCTCCTTATGCAGGCGTTTCTCGCAAAGGACGCTCCGATCTTCATGGGCGCCTTATGGACCTTGCTGCTCGAAGCTCAGACCGAGGTCACCGGTGTCCCGCGCACTTTCGTCGAAGAGAAGAAGGAAGAGATGCGCAAGGCTCGGGAAGGCGACACCAGAGCGTTTGATGAAAGAGACAGACGCATGCGTTTGGACGAGCTGCAAGACGGCCGCGGGGGTGGACGAGGACGCGGAAGAGGCGGCCGCGGCAGAGGCAGAGGCTTCGACGATGACCATGGGGGTCCAGGAGGGAGAGGTCGTGGGCGAGATTCAGGTTGGGGCAGCAGGGGTGCTGGAGCTGGTGGCGGCGGTAGTGGTGGTGGTGGGGTAAGCCTTGCATTTGTTGCTCATCTCTCCCAAGACTTACAAATATGTTTGCAGCCCCCTCGTCGTCGCTCCCCTCCCCGTCGCCGCTCTCGCTCCCAATCCGGTTCCAGACATTCCGCCTCGCCTCCAGGTCGCCGCTTCCGCTCCCCGCCTCGAAGACGCTCGCCCTCCCGCGATGTCCACAGCTCCCGCTCCCCCCTTCCCGGCAGACGCCGAACTCCCCCGCGCCGCTCGCCCTCTCGCTCCCGCTCCCGCTCCCCACCCCCCGGCAGACGCAGACCCCGCTCCCCGTCCTTCACCCCCCCTCCCCGCGACAAAAGGCGCCCCTTCCGCGGCCGCGACAGCCGCAGCCCGCCCACCCGCCGGCGCCGCCTCTCCCCCGACCGGCGCTCCCCCTCCTCGCGCAGCCGCTCGCGTTCGCCCCCGCCCCGCCGCCGCCGCAGCGCAAGCCCCCCGCGGCGGCGCAGCGCGAGCCCCCTCCGCCGGCGCAAGCGCAGTCCCTCGCCCTCCCACTCCCGCTCCCGCTCCCCGCCGCCGCGCCGCCGCAGCCCCAGCCTCTCCCGGCGCGCGGGCAAAATGCGCGCGAGCCGCAGCCGTAGCCGCAGCCGCAGCGCCGACACCGGCAAGATGGACGTCGACGGCGAGTTGAAGATTAAGGGCCAGGCCGAGGCGGAGCGCCGGAAAAGTAAGTGGGAGGACGAAGATGTGCGGAATTCCTCCCTCCCCTGTTCCCGTCCATCCCTGCTGACGACCCTGTTCGTTTGCAGGCACCGGCGAAGTCGAAGTTTGAGCTAGAGAAGCGGGAAAACGAGCTGAAGGAAAAGGCGTTGAGGAACAAGGTGATGCGGACGCGGAAGTCGAGCAATGCGTGAATGGGAGGCGAGCAATGCGTGAACGGATGTTGAGCGAGGCATGAACGGACTGTCGAGCAATGCGTGACGACGGGCGAGTGGCATATTCTTTCTCCCAGTATCTTCTTTCATCAGATTTTCAACAATGCTAAGAACTTTTGGCAGTTGTTGCAGCCGTGCGATTGCGACGAATAAAAAAAACTCTCTGTTACATCTTCCTGCAACTTAGATACACGGTAATTCAGTTGCGTTGGCGGAGTGCTTGAGCGTCCGATGTGGAGTGCCGTGAATAGAATGTTACGATGTTACGATCGAACTTTGCCTTGACCACCACCACTCGAGTATAAAACTATACCAACGGCGCGCTACCTCCATATATATGTAGCGCTTAAAAGCCTATATTGCTGTTTAGTGCTTGACTCCGGCGGCCGTCTACGCACGTCAAGTCTCTGACTCACTGTTGGGATCCTCTTTCTGTACAACCATGGCGCAACGCAGGACTTCCCAGTCGGCAAGCGGTCATTTAGATTCGACGTCTGCTGGTGCTTACTTGCTACTCAGAATCCGTCGGATACTGTTGTTTCAGAGCTTACCAGTGGTGTAAACGCGATTGATATCAGCAGGCGGATCCGGAGCAGGTACTCTACTCACTGCTTGGGCGGCACCCGTTCTCACCGGCGCGCATGGGATAGATACCTCGTCCGTTGAAGATACTGTGGCTGAAATGGAGGCTTCAATCAAGCAGCTTCCAGAACACCCGCAGCGATTGCGTCTTGCTCGACGCGCTCGCTAGAACGCGATTGGTGGCGTTCTGGGACGATGGAGAAGTGAAGCATCTCGACGCTGCCATCCAAGACTACTCACGGCACTCGATCTTCAGCCGATGGAGGTCGCATACCGCAGTAATATCTCCAACTGTTTTATCCTCAGGTTCCAAAAGGAGGGGAGGAGAAACGACCTAGAAGATGCCGCGAAACACTACAGGAGCGCCATCCGTATCATCTCCCCTATCCACTACGCGCGCGCCTCGATTTTCAAGAACGCCGCCGCAGCTTTCTTGCTCTGCTTCACTTCCTGGCAGAGAGAAGCAGACTTAGGATGACGCTATCGTCTGCCTGCAAGAAGTTATGCGGCTTAACAACATCGACGGTGCTGATATGCCCGTGGACCTCTGCGAACTTGGAGATTGCCTTCTCCGTCGCTTTCGCGTGTCTCTCCGGATGGCAGATCTTGACGAAGCCGTCGTTTGTTACAGACGCGCGCTTCCAAACCTTCCTAACGGTGACCCCAGCCGCACTCCATGCCTCAATAATCTTGCGAGCTCGCTTGTGGAGCGCTTTCGAGTATCAGGAGATCCTCCCGATATCGACGACGCAATCGCTTTCTTCACCGAAGCGCTTGCGTCGGAGGATTCGTCCCATCCCGATCGTCCCTCGTCACTTAATGACCTCGCTACTGCATTCCGCTTGCGTTATAAGAGCTCGGGCAACACAGAGGACTTGGATGAGTCCTTCGAGCGCCAGAAAGAGGCTCTGAGACTCACTCCTCTCGATGATCCGCATCGCGCCGCACGCCTGAGCAATTTCGCCCTGTGTCTCCTTCGGCGATTTCAGCAGTCGGGGGCAATAGGCGGATCTCGAAGAGTCCATCTCTTCCTACAGGGAGGTGCTCCCTTTGCAGCTGCCCAACGACCCCGATCGCACGATATCTCTCAATGACCTCGCGACTGCCCTTTGCAGTCGCTTCGAGGTCCGTCAATCAATCCCCGACCTCGACGAGGCCATCAGTTTATGCAAAGAAGCCGCTCTTCTTTGTCCAGACACTCATCCCGATCGGGCACTGTTCTTGGAGAATCTTGGGAAATCCTTACGCGCTCGTTTCTCCCTCCTGAACAACGAAAAAGACTTGCAGGAGGCCATCGAACAACAACGAAACCTCCTCCATTTCTATCCTCCTGGAAGCATCCATCGCTCCTCGTGCTTAATCCAGCTAGGAGACGATTTGTCTTCTCGATTCACCATCTTAGATCACATTCAGGACTTGGACAGCGCAATCGCGAGCTACAAAGAGGCCGGGAGCATTTCAGATCATGACTCCGCTCTTTGCACAGAAAAGTTGGCGGCCGCTCTCCTGGCGCGGTTTCGTAAATCAGGCGAAGCTTCAGATCTTGACGAGACTATCGAGCTTCATAAAAATCAACTCTCTGCCTCGATCACTGACGAAGGTCGCCCTACACTCCTGATCACGCTTTCTTACGCTTTCCTGCGCCGTTTTTACCTGCTGGAGAAAGTAAATGATCTGGAGGAAGCCGTGCTGTGCGACGAGGAAGCACTGCGTCTTATATCGGTCGACAATTCTGCCCGTGCTTCATATTTGACCATACTCTATGCCATTCTTCGCGCTCGCTTTGAGAAACTAGGTCAGATTGACGACCTCGAGCGGGCGACAGAGTGCCAACGGGAAGCCCTCCAGCTTCTTCCTTCCGGTATCCCCAATCGGCCCACTTCACTTCAAAGTTTATCGGAGGCTCTAGTCCTTCGATTCGAGCGCCTGCATCACAAAGTCGACATCGACGAAGCTATTACACTGTGCAGGGAAAGCCTATCGATTTGTCCCCCTCAAGCTCCGGAGCGCGCTTTGTTGATTCTGAGCCTTTCAAAAGCACTTCGTAGTCGTTTTCTAGAACTGCGCCAGGCCGTTGATATTGAAGAGGCGGTCGCGTTGAGCCGAGAAGCCGTGCTACTAAATTCGGGGCTCCACTGCGAATTAGCTATCAACCTTTTTCATCAGTTTCGGTCAAGCGGCGAAATACAGTGTCTCGACGAGTCAATATCTCATTTCCGCGAGGCGCAAGTTCACGACCCGCCCAGTCACTCAAATCAATTGCCTATCTTTCACAACCTGACCACGACATTGGGTGCTCGTTTTCGGCTACTCCGGTGACATATCCTATCTAGAAGACGCGATTATCTACGCCAGAAATGCTCTAGATCTTCGACCTTCTGCCCATCAGAACTCAGGGTTTCCCCTTGGTCATTTGGCTGATTGTCTCATGATGCGCTACGAGCATTCGGGGCAGCGCCCAGACCTGGAAAACGCCATATCGCTTTACAGGCAAGCACACGTGCTATTCCGGGACTCGGATCCCGAACGCGCGCCAATTCTCATGAATATGGCCCACTCCCTTGTCACGTCGTTCCGCAAATTCAATGAGTTAAGAGACCTCGAAGAGGGCCTTTCTCATTACCGTAGCGCCCTAGAGATTTCCGACAGCGCGGTTCGACCGGTGTGCCTGAGTAATCTAGCTAACGCTCTTCGCGTTCGATTCCATGAAACGGGACAACTCTCGGATGTGGATGAAGCGACTGGATATTACCGCGAGGCCCTCCACCTTTGTTCGCCTCAGCATCCGGACCGAAACATGTACCTCATCAACTTCGGTACAACCCTTCTTTCCCGTTTCCTCCGAACAACAGAAGAAGCAGATCTAGATGAAGCCATTCGACACCTTGAGGAGGCCGAGGACGATCTTCCTGCTCATGACCCACTGCATGCATTATCCCAATTCAATCTCGGCACCGCATCCTGGAACAAATATCAGATCGCGCGCGACGAAACTGAACTTCGACGAGCTCTCGCTCTCTTGGAGAGTGCAGCTCGTCTCCCATTTTCGAGTGCGAAAGCTCGCTTTGAGGCTGCGCTTCAATGGTCCGTCATATCCCACAGCCAACAGCATCCCTCGACAATCCAAGCGTACTCGTGCGCCTTGGATCTTCTGGAAAAATGGGTTATAGTCAACCCTGCGATCGAGGCTCAACACCGGTTTCTAGCGACAGATCAATCGCAGAATCTGGCCTGCGACGGCGCCTCGGCCGCCATCGACAGAGGGGACTTGGAAGCCGCCGTCGAGCTCCTCGAACACGGGAGAACAGTGTTGTGGTCACGGTTGCAGGGTTACAGACAGACACTGGATGAGTTACGAATAAAGGATAGCGGGCTGGTAGACCGATTTGAATCCCTGAGCAAAGAACTCGAGGATCTTTCTCTTCGTTCGGAGGCAAAAATCACTCCTCTGTTGGATCCTGTTTCAAGAGTGTCCGACGACACTATGAAAACTCAGCGGATCCTTTCCGAGCAATGGGAGGAGGTAGTCTCTCAAATCCGACGAACCGAAGGCTTTGCACACTTTTTGCAACCAACGCCGTTTTCCGTCCTTCAGCAGGCCTCGTCGGAAGGTCCGGTTATCCTCGTAAACCTCAGCAGATTCCGCTCCGACGCAGTTGTCATACTTGTGGACCGTGCACCGATTTTGGTGCCTCTCCCAAATGCGACTCCCGAAACTATGTTTCACCTGTATACCCAACTCGATGCAGGGTTGAAATCTCGTGATGGAGTCTCGGGTGGAACCAGCCAGCTCGTCTCAACGGTGCGACTCTTATGGGTCAATGTTGTGCAACCAGTTGTCAGTCAACTTCAGGCGTTGGGTGTTCCGGAGCGTTCGCGTATCTGGTGGTGTCCTACATCCTACATGTGCGGCTTGCCGTTGCACGCTGCTGGAAGTTATAGTAGGAGCAATCCACAGCCGAGTTTTTGCGATTTGTTCGTTTCATCATATACTCCGACCTTGGCGGCTTTACTCCGGGCTCGAAATTCAACTCCCCGAGTGGCCGCTCCCGAAATATTGGTTGTTGGACAACCTGGGCGAGACCTACCCTCTGTCGAACAGGAAATCCAGGAAGTGGTAAGACTCGGGCCCTTTGTCCGTACTTTGCTCGGAGAGGACGCGAGCCGAGATAGAGTTGCAACGAGTCTGGAAGAATATCCTTGGGTGCACTTCGCATGCCATGCGAAACAAGATCCACTTCCTTTTCAGTCGTCGTTCGAACTGTATGATGGTCAGCTCACTCTGCTTGATTTGGTACGGTCGCATCGAGTCGGCGGAGGACTCGCCTTCCTATCAGCGTGCAATACCGCAACCGGCGATTCCGAAACACCAAATGAAAATCTTCATCTGGCCGCCGCTCTACAGTTCTCGGGGTTTCAGAGCGTCGTGGGTACTCTTTGGCCAATGGCTGACTCAGACGGTCCGGCCATCGCTCGAGAATTCTATCAGCACCTTTTCCAGATGGGACAGGATCGAGCAAACGCGCGGGACTCAGCTGTCGCTCTCAGCTATGCAACAAAATATTTGCGCAGGTCAGGGGTGCCTTTAGACCGTTGGATAAATTTTGTCCATATTGGCGCTTGAATGGACCTGGTTTGCAGGTACGTTTTAAGGCTGCTGTGGCTACCTAGCATTTATATATGTATTAGTTCAAGCTCAAATTGAAGGCTTCAACTCAGAGGTTCGAGCGCGATTTTAGGATCTGTGGGTGGTGAGGGAAGTTTCGAGTAGTGCTGTCGGAAATTTAGGCAATCACATAATATACTTCCGAGGGCTGAGATGTCTGCTGTGGAGAAGAATTGGACTGGCTATAGTACTATAGTATTACTAGGATCCGTCCGAGCCCCAAGTCGTGCACGCCGATATCAAGATGAGATGTCTGTTTTTCGAAGACAAAGTCGGACGTCCAATGTAGCGTGTGCACCCTACCTGGTGGGACTTGGGTTCAGAACGAGGAATGAGATAGGAAGTTTGTCAAAAGAGACTAGGGCGATGGTGGAGGTAGAAAGCAAGGGGCAGGCTGGCAGCACACGTCCCGGTCGCGTGACCGCACTCCATCTCTCTCGGGGATTGCAGGCCCGGTTCTCACCGCTGAATACACCGCCGGTTAGCCGCGAAGGTTGGACGATACCACTTCAACCCATACTTACCGTGAACGAACTGGAAAGGGATGCGTCCCGATCGTCAACTCTTCGCTCCAACGTTCTCGTCGCGCGCCTTGGATCTTCTCGCCCAGCAGTCAACTAGCAGTGGCCCTGGATGGCAGGAAATTAATTGGAGTTCTCGTCCGCGGGACTGCATGGCCGCGATATCAGCGTACAGATTAGGGCGGCGTCGAATGGACACTAAGCTTGACGAGCCGAGCAGCGATACGATGCGGTTCGGTTGCTGATCTCGCGCTCGCTATAAATCCGCGCACCTTGAGTCTTTGTGGATCGTGGACCCTCTTCTCTGACTGGAATGGGAGAATACGACACCGTCGTCGGTTGGTTCATTCCACGTTCATTCCACGTTCATTCATCGTCATGATCTAACTCCTGCACTAGGCGTTCTTTTACTCGGTCTATTCTGTGAGGATGATTCGTTGAATTCTAGACAATTCTCATGGCCCTGTAGTCAACACATACCTGTATGGCATCTGTACATATCAATTCTTGGTATATGTCCAGGCCAGTATGTGCGCTTCCTCACCTTGCCAACTACAACTGATCTTCGAGCAAGAATTCAAGGACTCGTGGTGGATCAGGTTTCTTCTCATCCCAAAATACAAAGGTGCTTGGTAACTTGACCTCCTTATTTCCAGGTTTGTTGTAGGGTCGCTATTCATCACGGACACGATACACAGCGCAGTGTAAAGATGCCCATTTTATTTTTGAATTGAGGGCTGATTGGTCTTCATTCTCACAGGGCTATATATGCGGGATGGGAGACATGGCAGGGCTCTAAATACGCCCTTGATCCCGCTCTTATCTTCTGTGTGCAGCGTTACGAACTACGCCAACCCTGCGAGCCTCGCTTGTGAGTCCGCCGTGTGTTCGTAATCTATTTTTTCTCAGTCGGAGCAGACGTTGGATGGACCATCCCGTTCACTGCGGTCGCAACCTCGTTCACGGCAATCCTCACTCAAATATTTCTGGGCCATCGGTGCGCATCTCGTTCCCGCTGGGCCTTCCTCTGACAGTCCAGCGTGGCTCCAGCGTATATCTCATGACGGACAGCAAACCGCTCTTCGCTTTGATCGGCGCCCTCTCGGTTCTGGGCTTTTTGTTCGGATGCATCGCTGGGATCAAGTCCGGGATCATTAACGAGCGAGCATTTCTCTGGGCTTACGACTTGGATTTGATTCTAACATTTACCAGGGTCGCCAAGTTCGCGCCGCTTGCGCCGTATGTCACATCATGGCTGGGTGAGATAGATAACGGGCAAGTCGTAGTCTCACTAACGCGGCTCCAAAGCATTCCAGACGAGTGCGGACTTGCTCATAACCTGTGCGCTGAGCTGCTAAGCCATACCTACAAAGCTAACCGTCCGAAGTGTGCTTGACGTTCACTTTGGCACGCTCCAAAACGGGGTTTCGCATTACAGACAGTATTATCAACCGCCTCATTAGGTGCACTATACAAACAGGTCGATTTTGGCTTTAAACTTCCCGGCTCACTGTTGAACGTGATGAACTGTATGATGCAGGGCTCTTCGCGTCGATTTTCGCGCTAGCTGACTTGTTTTCGTTCCTCTTACATCGGAACACGAATCTGTACGCCATGGTATGGAGTTAGCTCGTTTACCGTTCGTATCTGACCTTTGAGTAGTTTGCCTACCCCATCGGTCGGATTTACACGAACGTGAGCCATATTTCTGCATCGCCGAATAACGCCAACATCCCCGCAGACTCTCCTCAACACGCTGAATTCGCGCGCCAATATGAAGCTGCACGACACGGTCGTCGATTCAGACGCAAGTCGTTGTGCCTTCCGTGGCTGCATTGCTCACCTGCGTACACAGAACTTGCGGCTGTCGACCCAGACGCTTTCAAGGACCCATGTGTCGACGGGGTCCATTTATGTTCGGAAGGACGTGGTCACCGACTCCATGAACATCGACGATCGGTCGGAGGTTGAGGATAAATATCAGGGGTAGACATGCCGCCAAATTTTGCTACACAGTTACTCTGTTCTGGAGGCTTCAAGTTATTCACGTCAGCCCCAGGGCTTTGGTTGAGGGTGCTTCACAGTTGGGTCACAGAGGTTTCCATGGACGATGCCAAATAATTTAGAGTAGAGGTGGGTTGTACATACGGATAGGCACATTCGTTCCAGCTCTTCGCGATGGTAGATTGATTTTATCCGCGGGGTGCATGCTCTAGGCGTCGTCCTCATCGGGATAGATGTAACAATTGCAGCTTGCTCGATTCCAATCGGACTCTTATTCACCATGATCCATCTGGCCAGCCGGGATGGGGTGGTAAATCGTTATTTTCAATCGGTCCGGCCCTCGAGATTGAATAAAGAACTAGTGAATTGCTTCCCGTCGACTCTCGAGGTGACAGTTCTGTGAGAGGCATAATGGCCGAGTAACACTGTCATGCGTGACTGTAACATTTCCTCTCCCAACGACGTCGACGCCGGCTCGCGGGCTCCTAGAGACGACGACGGCCATTCCACGACGAGAATCGACTCTCTAGTGCCACAGGCTACTCTCTCCCTTTCATCATGGGTGTCCAATTTGGCTCATTCAACTCCATCTGCGAAACCGCTGCACTCGTCATATGTCCACTCGTTGGCACGGACCAGGGCATTGAGCCCTCGTGCTACAGCCGAAATGTAGACGTCGGCGGCACTCTCATCTTCCAACCATGTACGTGGCCTTTGCAGCCCCTCGATCTCGCAAAAACTGATCCCACTGCAGCAACATGCTTCGTCCACATCGTCGCAATAATAATGACCGCTATAATGATTCTACATATCCGCAGCAAGTACACTGCAGTTGGTGCGTCGTCTGCTTCGAGCGCGGCTACTCCGAGCTGATCCCAAATGCAGGGCGCAAGGAGATCGTCACCTTTTTCTGGCTCTACGCTTTGATTGAGCTCCTCGCGATCTTCCTCGATTCTGGCGTCATACCCACTTCGAACGTCGTTTATACGGTGCGTCTAATAGCTCATCCACGCGCTGTAGCCAACCCAATTTCCAGTGGTTTGCGGCAATATATACGGGCCTGGTTGCTGCCGCATACTGCTTGCATCCTCATAAACGGCTTCGTCGGCTTCCAGTTCGCCGAGGACGGCACACCACTCTCCCTTTGGGTGCGTCCCGCTCCTCCTCCCTCCCGCCCGCTTTTAACCCCGCACAGCTCTTGCGCATATCCTGCCTCGTCGTTTTTGGCGTGTGTTTCTTCGTTGCGATCGCGACGTTCAAGCAATTCGCTGGCTTCAAATACGCCAAGCCCATCGGCCTGTGGATCGTTTACATCCTCTGGCCGATCCTGTGC
Source organism: Mycena vulgaris (assembly GCA_029204335.1). Lineage (NCBI taxonomy): Eukaryota > Fungi > Basidiomycota > Agaricomycetes > Agaricales > Mycenaceae > Mycena > Mycena vulgaris. Next base: position 238,395 of record JARGYA010000209.1, read on the forward strand.
ACCGCCATCTACGTAGTCTCCTCAGCTCGTGCTCGTCTTCCGCACGCTCGACGACCGCTGGCCTATCGGTGACATTCTGTTTGGCGCCGCCTTCTTCGCCGCAGCCCAGGTCCTCCTCTTCGGCTTCAGCATCACGATCTGCAACGCTATCAAGCACTACATCGACGGCCTCTTCTTCTTCACGCTCTGCATGCTCCTGAGCGTCATGATGGTCTACAAGTACTGGGACAGCATTACCGTACGTCTCGGTCCCTCTTTGTCTCTGCCTGCTGACGTGCCCGTAGCGCGAAGACCTTGAGTTCTCCGTCGGGTCCAAGGCGGCCGTGTGGGAGGTTCGCGACCCGCTACTCGCGGGGGGCGGCGCGGACTACGCCTCCACGGGGAACAACTACGCGACCACCGCGCACTACAACCACTCGGAAGAGGACACCGCGAGCAACTACCACGGCGGCGCACCCGCGAGCCTCGTCGGCGGCGTCAGCGGCGCGCAACTCTACAACGGCGGCGCACCCGCGTTCAACCCGTACCAGCAGCAGCAGCAGCAGCAGCAGCAGCCACAGCAGCGCGGGCGCGGGTATCCGCCTAACGCTGAGCAGCGGGGTTACTGAGTGAGTGGTGCAGAGCGCAGGTCGCCGAAGGACGGACGGACGGACGCTATGATATATTACCTTTTGCTCCATATTCAGCTTTGTTTCCCTCTTTTGAGCCACCACTAATACGATGCGATGCAATGAATTCGAAACACACCAAGCCAAAGCACAATAAAATAAAGAGATATCGGTACACAGAGTTCGAGTGCGTGCGGGGAAACGAAGCAGCGTGAGGGTGGAAGAAGGAAATAACAAGTTAACAAGAGACTGAGACAGCGCGCACAAAATCATAAGAGCGAAAACCACATTCACATCCCCACACCGACGCCGAACCCGCGCTGCTGTTGTTGGGGCTGCGGCGGGGCCTGCGCGCCTTGCTGCCCGACGGGCACGAGCCCGGGCCCGGCGACGAAAGCGGGCACGTTCTTCTCCTCGAGCTCCGCGTATAGCACGCTCATCTCCTTGTGCTCCTTGCCCCAGCTGTCCGCGTCCCAGATTGTGTACAGCCCCTGCTCGCCCCCGGGCACCTTGGCGCTCGGCGCCGTCCCTGACTCCTTCGTGATCCACAGGCGCAGGTCCTTGTGGTACCGCCAGTTGCGATTCCATCTGGGGCACGTCAGGAAAGTCGAGTGTGTATATACGAGGGGGCTTACAGCTCCTGCGCGGCGACCTCCTGCAGCGCGTCCCGCGCGCTTGCGTAGAACATAAAGAAGAGGGTCTCGTCGCTGAACGCGCTGGCCTGCGGGGCGTCAGCTCAAAGTCCCGCCTGCACACCGAACACTAACCTTACTCGGCCCGGGCGGCGGCGCGTGTACGCTCGCATAGCACGCCGGGAGGTGAAAGTCCGGCTCGACCGCGTGCGCCGCGCTCTGGTCCGCCCACGGCGTGATGAACGTCGAGTACAGGTTGCCGCCGAACCCCATGTCGAGCCCCATCGTGCCGAGATCCGTGCCCACGCCACTCAGGCGCACGCCGCGCGGGTCAGCGCCGCCGCCGCCCATCCGCCGGCCCCCCGCGTCAAAGTCGGCGTCGCTCGCCTCGCGGATCATCGCGAGCAGCCCCAGCAGTCCCCAGCGGTCCGCCGCGCTGATGAGTACCTGCTGCGCGGGCGTCTGGGGGTGCGGGTGCGCGCCCCCCAACTGTTGTGCGTGTGCGTGTGCGTGCATCAGCGCGGCGGAATGCTGCAGTGCGCCTGAGCTCGGGTGCGAGTTGTTGTTGCCTGCGCTGTTCCCGTTCCCGTTCCCGTTCTCCCCAAACGACTGTGCTTGTGCTCCATTCGGGTTTGGGAGCGCCGACGACGTCGCAGAGGCCCACGCGGCGGCCGCGCCGGGTGTGTTAGCGTTGGCGTTGCTCGGCGTATTCGCGCTCGCGTTTGGCGGATTTTGGTTTTGTGGCGGTAGTGGATTTGAGCTCGCGTTCGCGTTCGGTACGTGGTTGGCTTTCGATTGTTGTTGTGTGAACGGAGACGCGGAGTTTGGGGGTGCCGGATTTGGGGGGTTTGGATGCTGAGGACGAAAAAAAGAGTTAGAGAAGCGCTCAGGTATGTAAAAAATTTAGAGAAAGGTGAAGATGCAACGCCGGCCCTCCAAAAAAAAAGTGATCATCAACGCACCCGCTTGTCGTCGAACGGCCCCGGATGTCTGCCCATCATCCCCATCCCACTCAGGTTCAGCATCCCAGGAATCGCACCCGCCCCTCCCGTGCCAAACAGCCCGGTGGCCCTCCAGCACTATTGCCATTGTTCGCGGGGGTATTACTGCTCGGCGGTGCGTTTGCATTCTCCCCCAGCGCCGGGAAATCGTCTTGCGTGAGATCGCGTGCCGTCGGCGGATGTGCGTGCGAGTGTGCGGGTGGCGCTTGCGGTGCAGACCCCGCCGAAGCGTAGCTGGAAGTGCTCTGCGGTGTCCCCGTCGCCGCATTACCTGCATTCGCGGTGCTCGAGGTCCCTGGTGGGTTCGCGGGTGCTCCGAGCGCCGGAAAATCGTTCGGGTCGAGTGCTGCCTCGGCGCCGTTGCCTAAAGCATTATGCTGCTGCTGCTGTTGTTGCTGTTGCGCCTGTTGCTGTTGTGCTTGCTGTTGTAAATGCGGTGGTAATCCCGCGTGTGCGAGACCAAAAGGAAAGTTTGCTCCGCCGCCGCCGTTATTTGCGCCATTCGTTGCGCGCGGCTGCATGAACGGCGATGCTAGAGGTACGCGCTGAGGGAGATAGCCCCGCGCCTGGAAGGACGTTCCGAGGTGGCATTCCATAAGGGGGATATGCTGGGTTTGTGGGCGCATTTTGGGGTACTGTCGGCTGAGGATTTGGTCTGTATTGCGGCTGCTGCTGCGTTGGTTGTCGCTGCTGAGGCTGGCCAGGGCGATTCATCGTTTTATCGGAGGAAGGATGTGAGGAGATTCTTGCACGTGACTTTGCGATTCCACCACATTCCTTCCCGATTCCACCAAGCCTGGTGCGCACTGCGGGGCTTTCTATGCATAACATTGTATCCAGTACGGAAGTCTGCAAGACCCAAGTCCATCCATTCGGCCAAAAATGGCTGTAGAATTTACTGCCTTTGACGGGCTTTGACGTTCACAGAGGTTGTATAGAAGATATCCTCTCACCAGGTAAGAGTGAAACGGACCACGCGCCACATCGGACTTCTTCGACAAACGCACATCTCATCTCGAGTCATGTTCGTGCACGAATTGGGGCTCGGCCGGATCCTAATAATACTATAACGGGCCAGTCCAATCTTCGCCCGAACTATTCTCCACAGCAAGCATCTCAGCTCTCGAAATTCAAGTATTGTGTGGTTGCCTAAATTTCCAAGAGCACACATCAGGATATCAAGAAAAACTATAAATTCTCCTCGGACTTGCATCCAAGGCCGAACTACGAGCACATCCAAACTCATTTTCTACCTCGTCTCATCTCGTCTTCTGGTCGTATTTGGACGAGACGGTCCAGCGTCCGGTATGATTCATGTTTCAGCTCATTCCGGGTTCTTGGGCTCGGGTACGGCTCATGGACGGTAATTCGGATAGCGCGACCGCCTCCGAGTCGATTCATCTGGATGCCTGTCTCTGTCATATGTTTGCACTCGAGGCGTACCGGGATATCTCGACCAGGCTGTTGTCACCGAGTAGAAGGGATATATCTCGAACGACCGAAATGGTCGGAGAATGCATAGGAAGAAACTTCTTGCGTCGGAGTGGGTGGAGGTGAGGTAGCCCAACGTGTTTGTTTGCCCGTCGGATGTGTGGGCACGCACTGCATATTTACAGGAATGCTGTCGGCATCGTTGGCCTTCAAATATTCCCAGTTCATGAGACAAATGGGATGAACCGCCGAGGAAACCCTTTCATGGCTCGAACGAAATCATGGAACGGCATTTGCCGTCCGTCCGCTTCCAGTGCGTATCTGCTCTTTCTCAAACTCGCCAACAAGTCGTTCAACTGCGTCGTACTCCGCGAGTTTCCCTCTGCCGAACGAATTACGAACGACGAACTCAGGAGAGCGATATCCGGGGCTTCAGCCAGACAACTTGTTCAATGACGAGGACGAGATAGTGTCCATCTTGTAACGTTACATAGCTTCTTGGTGACCGACGCTCTCTGTTTCTAGGCAGATCGACGTTACATTCACAGGCCCTGGAGCGGCTCCGAGCTCTCCCGCATCCCTCGTCGAGGCTCCGGGACTTGAGTCTCCTGCGCGTCGTGTCGTCGTTCCCCTCAGAGATCGATCTCAGACGATGCCTCGACACGGAGCTCAGCATGGCGACCTTTACCGACGATGAAATATCCCAGCCGACGTTCTTGCTCCTCCTAAGGATTTGAGCTATCCTTTCCCGTGTCCTCCTCTCCGTCCTTGTTCCTCTATTGTATTAAATCCTAAACAACCAAGGTTCAAATAGCCGGGTACTGATCAAACGACTGTCTTTGATCTGTGCACTTTTCCGATAGGACTGGTTCGAGTCTAGGACTCGGGTCACTTCTATTTTTTCCCCTGTCCGTTTTGACCCATTTTGAATATGTTGCCTTAGAACTGTGAGTTCACGCGTATTGTGGAGTCCACTATACAGAACCTCTCCTCATTCGTCAGGCAGTCAGTGTGATGTCTATACGACACTCATCCCAATACTTTAAAATAACGCCTTTCTTGCGACCGGCTTCAATACGGTCCCTCCCTGAGAAATCCGGGTGGAAAGGAGAAATCGGCTGTTCGATCCCATGCAGATCCAGATTTTGTGCCGACACAAACAGTTTGAGAAACCCCCAGCTTGATTTCATGCCCGCAGGTAGCTTGAACTCAAAAGGGCCTTGTGTCCCCATGCCGATCTCCAGAGTTCCCTTACTCTTGAGAGGTGCGGTAGAGTTTTCACCATCCGGCATATACCAATCCTTATGAGTAAGGAGTCAATGTATTATCCCGGTATTTAGAAAGGACGGGACACACCTGGATGATGCATTCCACAGGGTTGAAATAGAAGAGGTATGGATACACGTCCACCTCTAATTTGTTGGTGATGGTAAACCCGTAGTCGGCTTTAGGGTCGTTCTTCAGGGTAACTTCATTCCAGTCTGATACCGTTTTCACCAGGTCTTTGGTGCGATCAGGCGAGGCCCTGGGCCACTCGCCATGCAGGCGGTACATCGCGAGTGTGGGTTTCAAGGACTCGGAGTTCGCGATGGAAGGATCCGGCCCGTTCGCGGGGGAGGGATTAAGGTAAAGAAAATAGTTAAAATGTGCAATCGCATCGAGGATTTTACGAGGTGGTCAGGCTTGCTGTTCACTGAGACGCGCTTTTCACGCGCGCCGGGCATTTTGGGCTGCTTGATGACGACTTCTTCGCCCACGCACCGCAGGACAACATGGGGGTCGTTGGTGGACGATGCTCGTACGTGTTTGTGCAACAGTCCTCGATCAGTGTCTTTGCGTTCCGGAAACACGACAGAGGTGTGGACGAATCCAAGCTCAAGGCACACACGCAGGACCATTTTGTCATTATTCCATGCCGAAACTCGGGCACGGGATCCCTCGGCGATCTCGCCTGGGGATATGCCCTCGGGTAGCTGTATGGCGAGTATGGATTCCCGGATGTGTACGGTCGTTGCGACAAGGGTGCACACGCTGGTCTTGCCATTGACGGAAACCTGCATAGTTTCGCCGTCCGGGCCCTGGACGGAAAACTCCGTGCCTTCGACAACGCCGCGGAGGTGACCCATTGCGATCGAGATGGGGAGGGGAACCTTGTATCGTCAGGAGCGTGGCCCCCCGACCTGCCAGAGGGTATTTGTGGGTGAACACGAGCCGATCACGGTGGTCGCCTGCGGTATGCGGATGCTGCGTCTGCCAGGTGGACATCCGCGGTGACATCAACAATTCATCATACGTCGTATATTTGAGGGGCGGATGCACGCAGCGCAGTGAGTCGATGAGGCTGGCGGTGAAACGGCCTCCGTCGTCAACCTCCCGCGCAGTCTCGTCTTCACGGCATGCCGCTAAAAGGGCGTATGGTCCGGCGCCGCTGAGCTTCCCCCGGCTGGATCCGTCAGGGTGGAGATCGCGGTCGAGATCCGGAGGGATGGGCTCCTTAGGAGGGACGTTGCGGGCCCTAGTACCGGCATCCTCTGGTGTTCTCGCCATGCCTCCCGAATGGCACGAGTCGAAAATGAGGGTCTGCGGCAGGCATGAGTCATTAAAAACAGAACATCTGCAGAAGAGTAACACACAATGTTTTTGCCCTGCTTCTCGGAAACCTTGTGCCATAGGGATTTCAGAATATAGTCGGGGATCCCATGAACATACTTGGCCTGACCATCGCTCTCCTGAATATTCGTTCTCTCGTCGTAAGGGCAAATAGTCTCTACTTCCTCGTTGGATCCCAGCAGCTTGGCTCGGCTTCCATGACCAGCAAAGTAAATATCATGATAGGTTCCTGTATCCTCGTGTTTTCCAAGAAATGGGATTGATTTTCTTCAGAATTTCGGCCCGGGTCGCCTCCTTGTTCTGGAGGAAAACAACGTGAGAGATTGGAACCCCCAGGCCGTCCAAGTATGTCTTGAATTTTCCTGCATCACGAACACAACCTTGCAGAGGGGGGATTTTGGATTCGGGGTGATTACTAATAGTCCCGGGTGAGTTTCGACGGGAAATTGAGCAGGAAAAAAGCTTTCACCGTGTCGATGCCGATAATAAGAGCTAAAACACTCTCTCGAGATTGATGTCAGTCATTTCGCGTTCCAAGTTACTTCCCCACCTTCACCATCACAGTCTATCATACTTACTGGCGTCAATGTAGGATTCTGATGCTGTATATCTGTCACCATTTCCTCAACATCTCCTTGAAATCCAACGACCCTCCCTCCGAGGCCGAAGCCCATAAAATACAAGCGATCTCGACCACGCACACACCCTCCTCGCAGATCTCGAGGCTTGTGAAGATTCCGCTCTCTCTTATGAAGATTCTGAAGACCAGCGCTCGCGCATCGTCCAGCACATCCACCAGGGTCGCGGTCTCCTCTCTGCTGTCCGTAGCCTGCCGTTTGATATCCTTAGCGAGCTCTTCACGCACCTACACACGCGGCGGTGGAACATCTGGCTCCTCGCGCACGTCTGCCGACTGTGGCGGGCCACCACGCGCGCGCTACCGACGCTCTACGCTCATATTGCCCCTCGGTTCCCGCTCCCAGCCATTGCTGCGCACCTCGAGCTCTCGTGCCCGTGTGCGCTGCACATCGACCTCGGCCGACGCAGACTGCGGCGCTGGAGCTTGTTGTGCCGCACGCGGAGCGCTGGGCGAGCCTCAAGATTGACATGGGCCCTGAATGACACCCGTCCTGGCGCAGGTACGCGGGCGCCTCCCGCTTCTCCGGCGCGTGGGAGTACCGCGACGACACCGGGCGCGGGGGCTCGGTCGTGTGTAGTGCGTTTGAGATCGCGCCTAGCCTCGTGGAGGCGAGCATACGGAGCACTGTCCCGGTGCTACTCCCATGGGCGCAGCTGGAGCGTGTGTCCTGCAGGTGCTCGCCGTCGGGCTGGAGCCGCTCGCGGCGGCGACGAGCCTCGTCGAGCTAAACCTGACTCTCTCACACGCCGCCTCCGCCCGCGGATGCCCCCATCTGCCTCCCACGGCTCCGCCGGCTCTTCGTGCACGAGGGTGAGGCGCTGGACGGCCTTGTGTGCCCCGCGCTCGAGAGATCCTCGTCGCGCACGATGGAGATATGCGCGTGCTGCCATTCCTCGAGCGCTCCGCGTGCGCCCTGTGCGTATTCAGCACCGAGTGCCAGGCAGTCAGCGCCGCGGGCGTCGCCGCTGTGCTGGAGCTCGTGCCCAGCCTCCAGGAGCTGCGCGTCATCGGGATGCACGCGGTCGGGGAGCTCGTGTCGCGTTTGGTGGTTCCGCGCGACGACGGGGCGCCGGTACTCGGGGCCACGCTGCGCAGGTTGGCGCTGCATAGCATTAGTACGGACGCGGCGTGCGCGCGGTGGTTCAGATGATGGGCTCGCGGCGGGTCGAGGCGATGGGCGCGCGGCGGTGCCCCGCACTCGCGCTGTGCGTGCTGAACTACCGGGAGTTCGCGCTGAGCGCGGAGGCGGTGTCGGCGCAGGCGCTGCTGCGCGACGAGTGGGGGATGGAGGTCGAGTGGCGGGTGTCGAACGACAAGATTCGTTCGTGGGAGCTCGAGTATCCGTGGTGAGATCATGAAGGATAATTCATCGAACAAACCAATCCATAATAATTCAT